>JAYEPQ010000017.1:13152798-13680298 GCA_036321105.1 Dracaena cambodiana
ACCCTTTCTAGTTCGACTTTGTGAAATGACTTGAGAGGTGTAGGATAAGTGGGATTCAGTTCGCCCAGCGAATGTGAAATACAACTACTTTTAACGTTATTCTACTTATTCCATAAGATGGAGGTGGGGCCCAGCCCCTGATTCTAGCTCCAAGGACGCTCTACGCAGGCTGATCCTGGCGAAAGACATTGTCAGGAGGGGAGTTTGGCTGGGGCGGCACATCTGTTAAAAGATAACGCAGGTGTCCTAAGATGAGCTCAATGAGAATAGAAATCTTGTGTGGAACAAAAGGGTAAAAGCTCGTTTGATTCTGATTTCCAATATGAATACAAACCATGAAAGCATGGCCTATCAATCCTTTAGACCTTTAGAATTTGAAGCTAGAGGTGTCAGAAAAGTTACCACAGGGATAACTGGCATCTAGCAACCAAGCGTTCGTAGCGACGTCGTTTTTTGATCCTTCGATGTCGGCTCTTCCTATCATGTTGGATTGTTCACCCACAAATAGGGAACGTGAGCTGAGTTTAGACCATCGTGAGACAGAGTAGTTTTACCCTACTGATGACAGCGCCGTGATAGTAATTCAACCTAGTACGAGAGAAACTGTTGATTCACACAATTGGTCATCGCGCTTGGATGAAAAACCAGTGGCACGAAGCTACCCTGTGCCAGATTATGACAGAATGCCTCTAAGTCAGAATCCAGGCTAGAGAAGCGGTGCCAGCGCCTTTCGACAGCCTTCCAACCCACAGTAGGGGCGCTTGCACCCCCATGGGCACATGTCAAAGGCCACGGTCTGCATGGCGGACACGCTGTCGAGCCCCGTTGGAGTGAAATTCCAAACGGTCAGTGAGCTGAATCCTTTGCAGATGACTTAAATACGTGATGGGCCAATGTAAGTGGCAGAGTGGCCTTGCTTCCATGATCCACTGAGATTCAGCTCCTTGTCGCACAGATTCGTCCCTCCCCTAGCACATCCCCTCTGTAGCCCGCGAGCCCACGGGGTTGCACAAAAAACTTGGACGGATTTTGTTTTGCTCTTCCGCACCGGGGACTTGGGTGGCGGTGCTCGCATCCTACCCGGCCAGAGCGCAGAGCTATTCAGGGCCACTGCCAGGTCCGCTCACATTCGCCTTCCCACCAGCTTGCAGAGGGGGTTCCGTGCCAGTGCCAGGTCCGGTTCGGGGCGCCTGGCATGGCCGGAACAGCTCATGCACTGCATGGTATAGGTTCTGGTTCAATGACAAGGTGGTTCACTGTGTCTGGCATGGCAAGGACATCCTGAATGCTCCGAAAGGCCGAGCCCCAAGGGGATGCCAAAAAAAACTCGGACGGATTTTGTTTCGCTCTCCCGCACCGTGCCGTGCAGGTTCGGACGAATGGACGGTCCGGTTTTGGGGCAACGAGGACTACCCACTCAACATGCTGTGCGGGTTATGGCTGACGGACGGTCATGCTCGGGCAGTCGGATAGACCAGTTCAGGGCGGTCGGATGGACCGGTTCGGGCATATGGACGGTTCGGTACGAGGCCGATGGACATGCCCGCGCACCGTGCCGTGCGAGTTTCGGCAGACGGATGGCCTAGTTCAGGGAGGATGGCATGGCCGAGACTGCCCGCACATCGTACTGTGCAGGTTCGGGTAGACAGACGGTCCGGTTTGGGGCAGTCGGGACTACCCGCGCACTGTGCCGTGCATGTTCGGGCGGGTGGACGGACAGACCTGTTCGGGGTAGTTGGGATAGCCCGCGCACCGTGCCATGCGGGTTCGGGTGAATGGACGGTTTGGTTTGGGGTTGTCAAGATTGGGGCAGTCGGGATGGCCCGCACACCGTGCATTGCATGTTCGGGCAGATGGACCGATAGTTTCGGGGCAGCCGGGACTTCCCGCACACCGTGCAATGCACATTCGGGCAGACGGACAGACCTGTTCGGGGCGGCCGGGACCACCCACACACCATGCCGTGAAGGCTTGGCCATACGGACGGACCGGTTCGGGGTAGCCGGGACTACCCGCGCATCGTGCCTTGTGGGTTCGTGCAGACGGACGGACCGGTTTGGGGCGGCCGGACCTACCCGTGCACCATGCTGTGCGCGTTCGGGCAGACGGGCGGTTCTGTTCGGGGCAGATGACCATGCCCATGCACCATGCCGTGTAGGTTTGAGCATACGGAATGTTCGGTTCGGGGCAGATGGCGTTGCCCGCGCACCATGTCGTGCGGGTTTCGGCGGATGGACGGCCCGGTTCAGGGGCACGGTAGGATCTACCTACACACCGTGCCGTGCAGGTTCGGGCGTTCGGACGGACCGGTTCGGGGCGGCTAGGACTATCCTGCATCATGCCGTTCGTGTTCGGGTGGACGGATGGTTCGGTTCGGGGTGGATGGCATGCCCGTGCACCGTGCCATGGAGGTTCGGGCATACGGATGGTTCGGTTCGGGGCGGATGGCCATGCCAGCGCACCGTGCCATGCGGGTTCTGGTGGTTGGATGGCCCGGTTTAGGGCGGATGACAATGCCAGGGCTGCCCGCGCACCATGCCGTGCAGATTTTGGGGGATGGACGATCAGGTTTTGGGCGGCCAGAACTGCCCATGCACCGTGCCTTATGCATTCAGGCAGACGGACGAACTGGTTTGGGGCAGCCTAGACTGCCCGCGCACCATGCCGTGCAGGTTCGGGTGTACAGACGGACCGGCCAGGACTGCCCGCACAACATGCTTTGCGGGTTCGTGCATACGGACGGATCGAATTGGGGCAACAGGGAGTGCCCGCGCACCATGCCTTGCTGGTTTGGAAAGTCGGACGGACTGGTTCAGAGTGGCCAGGACTGCCCGCGCACCGTGCCTTGCACGTTCGGGCGGACGGACGGTTCGGTTCGGGGTGGATAGATCATGCCATGCAGGTTCGTGCATACGGACGGTTCCGTTCGGGGCAGATGGCCAAGCCCGCACACCGCGTCATGAAGTTTTCGGCAGACGGACAGCCGGTTCTGGGCGGATGGCACGGCCGGTACTGCCCACACACCGTGCCGTGTAGGTTCGGGCGGACGGACGGTCCTATTTGGGGCAGTTGGGACAACTCGCGCCCCGTGCCATGCATTTTAAGGCGATCGGACAGACCAGTTTAGGGCTGTCGGGACTGCCCATGCAACGTGCCATGCACGTTCGGGCGAATGGACGGTTCGGTTCGGGGTGGACGGTCATGCCTGCACACCATGCCGTGTAGGTTCGGCCATACGGACGGTTCACGGCCCGGTACAGGGCAGATGGCACGGTCGGGACCGCCCGTGCACCATGCTGTGTGGGTTCGGGGGATGGATTGCCCGGTTCGGGGCAGTCGAGACTGCCCGCGCATCATGCCTTGTGCGTTCGGGCGGACAGACGGACCTTTTCGAGGCTGCCGGGACCACCCACACACCGTGCCGTGCAGGTTCAGGCATACGAATGAACCGGTTCGGGGCGGGTGGGACTGCCCGTGCACCTTGCCTTGCGGGTTCGTGCAGACGGACGGATCGAATCGGGGCGGCCGGGACTGCCCGCGCACCGTGCCTTGCGGGTTCGGGTGGTCGGACGGACTAGTTCGGGGCGGCCAGGACTACCCGCTTATCGTGCCGGGCATGTTCAGGCAGACGAACAATTCGGCTCAGGGTGGATGGCCATGCCCACGCACCGTGCTGTGCAGGTTTGGGCATACGGAAGGTTCGGTTCAGGGCGAATGGCCATTCCCGCGCACCGTGCCATGGAGTTTTCAGCGGACGGATGACCTGGTTCAGGGCGGATGGCACGTCAGCAACCGCCTGCACACCGTGCCATGCAAGTTCGGGTGGAAGGACGGTCCGGTTCGGGGCGGTCGGGACAGCCCGCGCACCGTGCTTACAGGTTCAGGTGGTCGGACGTACCGGTTTGGGGCGGCCGGGACAGTTCAGTTCTGGGGGAGTGGCCATGCCCGCGCACCGTGCCGTGCAGGTTCGGGCATACGGATGGTTCGGTTCGGGGCAGATGGTCATGCCCGCGCACCATGTAGTGCGGGTTCCAGTGGACGGACGAGCCCGGTTCAAGGCGGATGGCACGGTCGAGACCGCCTGTGCACCGTGTTGTGTGGGTTCAAGCGGACAGACGGTCCAAACTGGGGAGGACAAGACAGCCCTCACACCGTGCATTACGCATTCAGGCAGACGGACAGACCTGTTCCGGGCGGCCGGGACCGCCGCGCACTGTGCCGTGCAGGTTCGAGAGTACGGACAGACCGGTTCAGGGAGGCCGAGACTACCCATGCATAGTGCCTTGTGGGTTCGTGCAGACAGATGGATCGAATCGAGGCAGACGGGACAGCCCGCGCATCGTGCCTTGCGAGTTCGAGTGGTCGGACGAACCGGTTTGGGGCGGTCGGGACTGCCCACGCACTGTGTCGTGCACGTTTGGGTGGGCGGATGGCTCGGTTCAGGGTGGATGGCCATGCCTGCACACCGTGCCGTGCAGGTTCGGGCATACGGACGGTTCGGCTAGGGGCAGATGGCCACGCCCGCGCACCGTGCCGTGCGGGTTTCGAGGGATGAACGGCCCAGCTCGGGGTGGATTGCACGGCAGGAACTGCCCGCACACCTTGCCGTGCAGGTTTGGGCAGACGTATGGTACGGTTTGGAGCGGTGGGGACAGCCTGTGCACCGTGTCTTGCAGGTTCAGGCAGTCGGATGGACCAGTACAGGGCAGCAAGGACTGCCCGCGCACCATGCCGTGCGTGTTCAGGTGAACGGACTGTTCGGTTTGAGGGAATGGTCATGACTGCACACTGTACCATGCAGGTTCGGGCATACGGACGGTTCGGTTCAGGGTGGATGGCCATGACCATGCATTGTGCTATGCGGGTTCCAACGGAAGGATGCCCTGGTTTGGGGTGGCTGGCACGGCCAGGACCTTCCGCGCACCGTGCCGTGCGGGTTCGGGCGGACGGACGGTCCTTTTGGGGGCGGCCAGGACTGACCGCTCACCGTGCCTTGCATATTCGGGCAGACGGAAAGAACTATTTGGGGCGGTCGGGACCGCCCGCGCACCGTGCCGTGCAAGTTTGCCATACGGACGAACCGGTTTAAGGCAGTCGAGACTTCCCACGCATCGTGCCTTGCAGGTTCATGCAGATGGACGGATCGAATCAGGGCAGGCGGGACTGCTCGCGCACCGTGCCTTGTGGGTTCAAGCAGTCGGATGGACCGATTTAGGGCGGTCAGGACTGTCGGGGCACCGTGCCGTGTGCATTCGGGCGGGCGGACGGTTTGGTTTGAGGTGGATGGCCATGCCCACCACCGTGCCGTGCAAGTTCGGGTATACGAAAGGTTCGGTTCAGGGCGGATGGCCATACCCGCGCACCACGCCGTGCGGGTTCCGGCGGACGGACGGCCCGGTACGAGGCGGATGGCACGACAGGAACCGCCCGCACATCTTGCCATGCGGGTTCGGGCAGACAGACGGTCCGGTTCGGGGCGGTCGGGACAGCCGGCGCACCGTGCCTTGCAGGATTAGGTGGTCGGACGAACCTATTCGTGGCGGCCGGGACTACCCGCGCACCATGTCGTGCGCGTTTGGGCGAATGGACGGTTCGGTTCGGGGTGGATGGTCATGCCCTCGCACCGTGCCGTGCAGGTTCGGGCATACGGACTGCTCGGTTCGGGGCAGATGGCCATGCCCGCGCACCGTGCTGTGCAGGTTTTGGTGGATGGAAGGCCATGTTCCAGGTGGATGGCTTGGCTAGGACCGCCCGCACACCGTGTCATGCGGGTTCGAGCGCACGGACGATCCGGTTTGGGGTGGCTGGGACTGCCCGCTTACCGTGCCTTGCGCATTCTGGCGGACGGACTGACCTATTCGGGGCAGCCGAGACCACCCGCGCACCGTGCCGTTCAGGTTCGGGGGTACAGACAAACTGGCTCGGGGCGGCCGGGACTGCCCGCCCACCGTGCCTTGCATGTTCGTGTTGATGGACAGATTGAATCGGGGCAGCTGGGACTGCCCGCGCACCTCATCAGCTCGCGTTGACTACGTCCCTGCTCTTTGTACACACCGCCCGTCCCTCCTACCGATTGAATGGTCCAGTGAAGTGTTCGGATCGCGGCAACGGGAGCGGTTAGCCGCCCATGACGTCGCGAGAAGTCCACTGAACTTTATCATTTAGAGGAAGGAGAAGTCGTAACATGGTTTCCGTAGGTGAACCTGCCGAAGGATCATTATCGAGGCCCGAACGGACAATCGCGAACCCGTCAACGCTCCCACAGGGGCGGAGGGACTGGCATTTTCCCGCCTGACCCTGCCACGCCGGGGCACCCATGGCCGCCCCCGTCCCGCCTCGTTGCGAGATGGGCGGCGGGAACAATACCCGGCGCGGTGGGCGCCAAGGAACATTCACAGTCGGGGAGAGCGCTACAAGCCGTTTCTGGCATGCGATGCGATCCTTCCATACTTATCGAACTTTTACGACTCTCGGCAATGAATATCTTGGCTCTCACATTGATGAAGAATGTTGCGAAATGCGATACTTGGAGTGAATTGCAGAATCCAATGAACCATCGAGTCTTTGAACTCAAGTTGCACCCGAGGTTATCCGGCCGAGGGCACGCCTTCCTGGGCGTCGTGCTTCGTATCGCACCGCGCACCCTGAGCCACCCTTCGAGCAGGGGTGGTGGCGGGCGCGGATGCGGAGATTGGCCTCCCATGCCTTTCTGCGCGGCGGGCCGAAGTGCAGGCTGCCGGCCGGGAACGGATGCGGCGAGTCGGCGAGCTTAAGCATATCAATAAGCGGAGGAGAAGAAACTTACGAGGATTCCTCTAGTAACGGCGAGCGAACCGGGAAGAGCTCAGCTTGGGAATCGGGCGGCTGCGCTGCCTGAATTGTAGTCTAGAGAAGCTTCGTCAGCAATGGATCGGGCCCAAGCCCTTTGGAAAGGGGCGCCAGGGAGGGTGAGAGCCGCGTCCGGCCCAGACCCTACCACACCACAAGGCACTGTCGGCGAGTCGGGGTTGTTTGGTAATGCAGCCCCAATCGGGCGGTAAATTCCATCAAAGGCTAAATAGCAGCGAGAGACCGATAGCAAACAAGTACCGCAAGGGAATGATGAAAAGGACTTTGAAAAGAGAGTCAAAGAGTGCTTGAAATTGTTAGGAGGGAAGTGGATGGGGGCCAGCGATGCGTGCTGGTTGGATGCAGAACGGCCCCTGCGGGGCTGGTCCCCCGCTCGGCTCGATGTGCCGACTGTTGCGGCCTGCGTCGGCGGCCCAAGCCCGAGCAGATGACCCTGGTTGCGGAAATGCAGCCGGCGCAGCCAGGGAAGCAGCACGCATCACCTCAGCGTGCCCTCTCAGGGACTCCTATGTGCTCCTGGCACCGGCCGGTGGACTCCCCATCTGACCCGTCTTGAAACATGGACCAAGGAGTCTGACATGCGTGCGAGCCGATTGGCGTGAAAACCCGGAAGGCGCAAAGAAGCTGATGGGTGGGATCCCCTTTGCGGGATGCACTGCCGACCGACCTCGATCTTCTGTGAAGGGTTCGAGTGGGAGCATGCCTATCGGGAACCGAAAGATGGTGAACTATGCCTGAGTAGGGTGAAGCCAAAGGAAACTCTGGTGGAGGCCCGTAGCAAATCGTTCGTATGACTTGGGTATAGGGGCGAAAGACTAATCAAACCATCTAGTAGCTAGTTCCCTCGGAAGTTTCCCTTAGGATAGCTGGAGCCCGTGTGCGAGTTCTATTGGGTAAAGCCAATGATTAGAGGCATCGGGGGCGCAACACCCTCGACCTATTCTCAAACTTTAAAAAAGTAGGATGGTGTGACTGCTTTGATGAGCCGCGCCAAGGAATCGAGAGCTCCAAGTGGGCCATTTTTGGTAAGCAGAACTGGCGATGTAGGATGAACCGGAAGCCGGGTTACGATGCCCAACTGTTCACTAACCTAGAACCCAAAAAGGGTGTTGGTCGATTAAGACAGCAGGATGGTGGTCATGGAAGTCGAAATCCACTAAGGAGTGTGTAACAACTAACCTGCCGAATCAACTAGCCCCGTAAATGGATGGCGCTTAAGCACGTGACCCACACCAGGCCATCAAGGCAATCGTCATGCCCCGATTCGTAGGAGAGCGCAGCGGCCACCGCAAAACCCGGGGTGCGAGGCCAGGCAGAATGGCTCAGTACAGATCTTGGTGGTAGTAGCAAATATTAAAATGAGAACTTTTAAGGCCGAAGAGGGGAAGGTTTCCATATGAACGGCACTTGCACATGGGTTAGCCCATCCTAAGGGACGAGGGAAGCCCGTCAGACATCGCATTGCCGCGTGAGCTCCGAAAGAGAATCAGGTTAAGATTCCTAATCCAGGACATCATGGCGGACAGCACCGTCAGAGAGTCCGGAGACACCGGCGGGGGCCTCTCGCCCACCCTGGAAACAGCTCAGCCGGAGGTAGGGTCCAACGGCTTGAAGAGCACTGCACGTCACGCAGTGTCTGGTGCGCCCCCGGCAGCCCTTGAAAATCCAGAGGACCAAGTGCTGCCTAGGCCCGGTCGTACTCATAACCGCATCAGGTCTCCAAGGTGAACAGCCTCTGGCCAATGGAACAATGTAGACAAGTGAAGTTGGCCAATGGAACAATGGAACAATGTAGGCAAGGGGAATCTGACTGTTTAATTAAAACAAAGCATGGCGATGGTCCCTACGGATGATAACGCAATGTGATTTCTGCCCAGTGCTCTGAATGTCAAAGTGAAGAGATTCAACCAAGCGCGGGTAAACAGTGGGAGTAACTATGACTCTCTTAAGGTAGCCAAATATCTCATCATCTAAATAGTGACGCACATGATTGGATTAACGAGATTCCCACTGTCCTTGTCTACTATCCAGCGAAACCATAGCTAGGGAATGGGCTTGGCAAATTCAGTGAGGAAAGAAGACCCTTTCTAGTTCGACTTTGTGAAATTACTTGAGAGGTGTACGATAAGTGGGAGCCGATTCACCCGGCAAAAGTGAAATACCTCTACTTTTAACGTTATTTTACTTATTCCGTGAGATGGAGGCAGGGCCTAGCCCCTCTTTTCGGCTCCAAGGACGCTCTACATGGGTTGATCCAGGCGGAAGACATTGTCAAGTGGGGAGTTTGGCTAAGGCGGCACATCTGTTAAAAGATAATGCAGTTGTCCTAAGATGAGCTCAATGAGAATAGAAATCTCGTGTGGAACAAAAGGGTAAAAGCTCATTTGATTCTGATTTCCAGTATGAATACGAACCGTGAAAGCATGGCCTATCGATCCTTTAGACCTTTAGAATTTGAAGCTAGAGGTGTCGAAAAGTTACCACAGGGATAACTGGCTTGTGGCAGCCAAGCGTTCATAGCGACGTTGCTTTTTGATCCTTCAATGTCGGCTCTTCCTATCATTGTGAAGCAGAATTCACCAAGTGTTGGATTGTTCACCCACCAATAGGGAACGTGAGCTGGGTTTAGAATGTCATGAGACAGGTTAGTTTTACCCTACTGATGATCGCACCATGATAGTAATTCAACCAAGTACTAGAGGAACTGTTGATTCACACAATTGGTCATCGCGCTTGGCTAAAAAGCCAGTGGCGCGAAGCTACCATGCCGGATTATGACTGAACTCCTCTAAGTCAGAATCCAGACTAAAGAAGCAGCGCTAGCGCTCATCGACTGCTTCCCGACCCATAGTAGGGGCGCTTGCACCCCCTTGGGCACATGTCGAAGGCCACGGCCCACATGGCAGACACGCTGCCGGGCCCCCTTGGAGCAAAATTCCAAATAGTCGGTGGGCTAAATCCTTTGCAGACGACTTAAATATGTGACGAGGCATTATAAGTGGCAGAGTGGCCTTACTGCCACGATCCACTGAGATCCAGCCCCTCATCACATAGATTCGTCCCTCCCCTAGCACATCTCCTCTGTAGCCCGCGTGCACCGAGGGGTTGCACAAAAAACTCGGACAGATTTTGTTTCGCTCTTCCGCACCGGGGACTTGGGCGGCGGAGCTCGTATCCCACCCGGCCAGAGTGCTAGGCTATTCAGGACCACTACATCGCCCATCCCACCCGCTCGTAGAGGGGGTTCCGTGCCAGTGCCAAGTCCGGTTCGGGGGGGCTGGCATGGCCAAAACAGCTCGTGCACTACACGATATAGGTTCTGGTCCAGCAACAAGGTGGTTCGTGGCGTCTGGCATGATGAAGAAAAACTCGTACGAATTTTGTTTCGCTCTCTCACAACATGCGTGAGGGTTCGAACGAACGAATGGTCCAGTTCCGGGGTAGCGAGGACTGCCCACTCAACATGCAATGCAGGTTTTGGCTTATGGACGGTCCGGCTCGGGCGGTCGGACGGACTGGTTCGGGGCGGCTAGGACTGCCCGTGCACCGTGACGTGTGCGTTTGGGTAGATGGACGGCTCGAATAAGGGCGGATGGCCATTCCCGCGCACCATGCCATACAGGTTCAGGCATATGGACGGTTCGGTTCGAGGACGATGGCCATGACCACGCACCGTGCCGTGTGGGTTCCAGCGGACGAACGACCTAGCTCGGGGCGGATGTCACAACCGGAACCGCCCGCGCACCATGCTGTGCGGATTCGGGTGGACGGACGGTCCAGTTCGGGGCGGTCGGGACTACCCGTGCACCGTGCCGCGTGCATTCGGGCGGACGGACGGACCTGTTCGAGGTGGCTGGGACTGCCCGCGCACCGTGCCATGCGGGTTTGGGCGGACGGACAGTCTGGTTAGAGGCGGTCAGGACTGGGGCGGTGGGGACGGCCCACGCACCGTGCCTTGCGTGTTTGGACAGACGGACGGACCGATTCGGGGTGGCCAGGACTGCCAGCACACCATGCCGTGCGCATTTGGACAGACGGACGGACCTGTTCGGGGTAGCCTCTCCGGTTAGGGGCAGTCGGGACTGGGGCGGTGGGCACTGCTCGCGCACCATGCCGTGCAGGTTTGGGCATACGGATGGACTAGTTTGAGGCGGCCGGGATTGCCCGCGCACCGTGCCTTGCGGATTCGTGCAGACGGACGGATCGGTTCAAGGCTGCCGAACTACCTGTGCACCATGCCGTGCACGTTCGGGTGGACGGATGGTTTGGTTTGGGGTGGATGGCCATGCCCGCGCACCATGCCGTGCAGGTTCGGGCGTACGGATGTTCAGTTCGGGACGGATGGCAAGGCAGGAACCGCCCACACACCATGCCGTGCGGGTTTGGTCAGTCAGACGGACTAGGTCGGGGCATCCGAGACGGTCTGTGCACCGTGCCATGCGCATTCGGGCGGACGGACGATTCGGTTCGGGGTGGATGGCCACGCCCGCGCACCGTGCCATGCAAGTATGGACATATGGACGGTTCGGCTCGGGTGGAAGGCCATGCCCGCGCACGATGTCGTGCGGGTTTCGACGGACGAACGACCCGATTCAGGGCGGATGGCACGGCCGGGACCGCCTTCGCACCATGCCGTGCAGGTTCAGGCAGACGGATAGTCCGGTCAGGGTCGGCTGGGACTTCCCGCGCACCGTGCCTTACGCGTTCGGATAGACGGACGGACCTGTTCATGGAGGTCGAGACTGCCGCGCACCGTGCCGTGCAGGTTCGTGCGTACGGACAGACCGGTTCGGGGCGGCCGGGACTGCCCGCGCACCGTGCCTTGCAGGTTCGTGCAGACGAATGGATCGAATCGGGGCGGCCGGGACTGCCTGGCACCGTGCCTTGCAGGTTTGGGTAGTCGGACGAACTAGTTCGGGGTGGTTGGGACTGCCCGCACACCGTGTCGTGCGCGTTCGGGCGTACGGACGATTCGGTTCGAGGCGGATGGCCATTACCGCGCACCGCGCCGTGCGGTTTTCAATAAACGAATGATCCGATTTGTAGCGGATGGCACGTGAGGAAGCTTCCGCGCTGTGCCGGTTCGGGCAGGCGGACGGTCCGGTTCGAGGTGGTCAGGACTGCCCGCGCACCATGCCTTTCAGGTTCAGGCAATCGGACGGACAGTTTCGGGGCGGTCGGGACTGCCCGCACATCGTGTCGTACTCGTTCGGGAGAACGGACGGTTCGGTTCAGGGCAGAAGGCCATGCACGCGCACCGTGCCGTGCGGGTTCCGGCAGACGGACGGACGGCCCGGTTCGGGGTGGACGGCACGGCCGGGACCGCCCGCGCACTGTGCCTTGCGCGTTCGGGTGGACGGACGGACCTATTTAGGGGGCCGGGACCGCCCGCGCACCATGTCGTGCAGGTTCGGGCGTACGGACGAACTAGTTTGGGGCGACTGGGACTTCCCGTTCACCGTACCTTGCAGTTCATGTAGACGGATGGATTTGGTTCAGGGTGGATCGCCAAGCCTGCTGATGAATATCATATATTGTATTTTTTCTCTCATACTTTATCTATTTTTGTATATAAATAAATACTATTTGGGTATTTTTAGTGTCTTTTTTAGGTAATCTGATTCGTACAAGGAGATAGCATGAAATCAAAGTTGGAGTAGGAAATCAAGCCAGAAAAGTTTCTAAACTGAGCAAAACTACGAGACTACGATGCTAAAGAGACCCACCGTTGAATATAATAAGGAATATTAAATATAAAGGACAAGACGTTCATGACGAAAAAGTTTCATGATTTTTTGGCATAATTTAGCCGCTATTTAGCGGTTTTTACAGCCATTTAACGGCCAATTATGGGCTCCATGCACCAAGATTTTTTCCGTGGCTTCGATTTAATTTTTTAGCTTTTCAGTTCTGCTAGAATTAGGGTTTGATTTCCGAAGCCTATATATTAGCCTATCCTTGTATTCTAAGAGAATCCTGAAGTTTTGTACTTGTTTTAATTTAATAAAGTTAGGGTTTTGCTGAAGGAGTGGTGGCCACAACACCGTGTTCCAACAGTAAGTCATTGCTTTCTAATATTTATTTGCTTTTTAAATAGAGTTAATTGCTTTCTAATATAGGTTTTATTGCTTTCTAGATTAGATTTATTTGCTTTCATAAATAAAAATAGATTTATTTACTTACTAGAAATATGAGTAGCTAATTTTCTTTAGCCCTAGGATGCAGATGAAGTTAGTTTAATAGATCTAACATGCATTTATCTCATCTTCTTCCTAGAAAGAAATAAAGTTATGTATTTTTCTATAAATAAATAAAAGATAGAGTTTACAAATCATAATTCTTTGATAGATTATCTTAATTAATATTTTGATAATCTATGCTTAGATGAAGTTTGGAATTCTTACTCTTTGTTTATTTTTAGAATTATCAACAGAGATTTTCCTGTAAGTAAATTGAATTGAGTAAACTTATAAATCTAAATTCTTTCATAGGTTATACTTAAGTTCGGTCTTTTGATAGCCTATGCTTAGATTAGGGTTTGAAGTTTATTTCTTTTCTTTAGTTTATGAGAGTTTCTACTTGATATGATTTGTTTTTAAGAAAAGTGTTATCTTTGATGGTTTATGCTTGCACATCACTTGATAGGTCATACTTATGGGCACTCGATTAAAATCAAATTTAAAAGATCACCTTTTTAATAGTTACTTAACCGTGCATAATTAAAAAGTTAGGAAGAAAGAGATAATTCATTGTTAGGCTATTATTCTAATGGATTCGGGATCCTAGGCTAACCTCTAAAACTTAACGAATCTTCTCTCGATCTAAAATCTCATAGTTAGACCGTTAGACTAAGGAAAAAGTAAGAAATCGCAAAACACCTTAGATCTCTGTGGGACGACCTGTACAGCACTACAACTGACAATGTGCGCTTGCAGTAATTTATCACATCAAGTTTTTGGCACCGTTGCCTGGGATCGACGGTGTTTTTCTTGCTTTTCTGACGTTTTACGGGTTAATAGTGTGTGTAGAGTGTGCAGAGAATATAAAGTGCAGATACAGGAAGATAAAAAGGATCGAAGAAGCCTCAGAACTGCGTCGCAGAACCAGAGAGTTAGAATCTCTGGTTTGATCGCTATTTAGCGACTAAAACCGCTATTTAGCGGCAAAAGAGGTACATTTGAGTCCCAAATTTTCTATAGTTCTATATTTTGGTTCCCTGGTTTTGTAAAAAAATACAAAAAAAATTATTAGGACCAGTAGGAATCACAATTTTATTTGATTATATCTATTCCACCATTTTATCTCTCCACTATACCCCACATCTTGCATTAGTTTAGGAAATTCACGCATATAATCACGGTCGTTGGTTCATGCCACATTAGACCTGTGATCAATTTGGTCGACTTGTGAGATAAGATTTATTTATGGGAGCCAAGATGGACCAACCGATCCCGATCCTTATGGATCGATATTACCCGTTGCGCACATCTCTTCCATCACGCATAAAACTTCCACACGCAGCGTGTAATCACTATGAGTTAAAGCCGCAGTACATTAGTATACTTCTTAAATTCACTGGTTCTGATTTAGAAGATGCATATCTCTTTATCAGTGAATTTCAGGAAGTATGCATAATGATAAAACTTCAGCACTTATCAGAGGACGCAATTAAGCTCCACTTCATCCCCTTTGCACTTAAGGATAATGCCAAGAAGTGGTTGTACAGTATGCCTACTGATTCAATCACTACTTAGGATGAATTCGTTACGGTGTTTCTTAAGGAGTATTATCCCACGCATAAGACGGCAAGGATAAGAAATCAAATTAATCAATTCCGTCAAGTGTCGGGAGAACCCTTCTGGAAATATTTGGAACGGTTTAAGGACTTATTAGCTCAGTGCCCCCATCATGCGATAGAAAAGTGGCGGTTGTGTCAAATCGTGTACGAAAGACTCGATTACACATCCAAAACTCTTCTTGAGTCCATGTGTCAGGGGGAGTTCATGAGAAAGAATGAGGATGAAGCATGGGACTTTCTTGAGGACCTATCATGGAAGACTATGTAGTGGGAGAGTCCCACTGGGAAGCCCAGTGCATCAAATTCTGCGCATAAGGGTGGGATCCATAGCATCGATAGCTCTATAGCTCCGAAACTAAGATTGCAGCCCTTATGAGAAGAATTGAGGGATTGGAGATTCCTAGTGCTCCACCTGTGGGTCAGGTAAATCAAATTCAAGTTCCCACATTCTTTAATTGCGGAACTCCAAATCATCTTATGGAGGAGTGTCCTTTATTAATGATTTCCATGGGTCCCACACTTGAGCAGGCTAACGCCTTGTATCATGAACCCATGAACAATCCTTACGCTCCTACATACAATTCTGGTTGGAGGAACTATCCAATTCTATCATGGGGTCAAGGGCAATATCAGGGGGCCCCTAACCCTAACATGCAGTTTCCAGCCACTGGTCAGTTCCCAAGACCAAATGTGGGTGCCTACCAACACCCAAACGCTTCAAATTATGGAAACAACCAGAATAGACCACCTGCATAAAACCACTCACATCCACAACAGGGGTCTAATATTGATCAAGAAAGCGACTCCAGTCACTTGAGAAGAACGTTGAAAATCTTCTCAAGTCTCATTCCAAGTTTGACACGCATATGTCCAATCTTGACACACACATGCAAAATCTTATGAAAGGTCAGCTAATTTTATTCAAAATACACGTTAGCAACTGCTCGTGAACTCTCAATCTATTAAGAATGTAGAGCAGCAGGTTGGACAATTAGCAAGTCAAATGAGTGAACGTGGCCAGGGTACCTTTCTGAGTCAACCCATAACGAACTCCAATGCCAGTTCCTCAAACTCCAATCAGTCACAAGTCCATCAATGCAATGCCATTCACATGCTTAGATATGGCAAGCAAGTGGATAATAATGTAGCCATGCCCCCTGATCCCACTCTTACTATCTCGCATGCTACATCACCTCTTCCACCCCTTTCTCCACAACCATCTCCATCACCTCCATCACCGTCACGTACTCAATTGGAAGAACCTGTTCCTGAGCCGAAAGCACCATATCCAAATCGGCTTAGGAAGCCTTCACCGCAAGTAGAAACGATTCTTGAAACATTTCAGCAGGTGAAGGTTAATATTCCACTCCTTGACATTATACAACAGGTTCCTACTTATGCTAAGTTCCTCAAGGATTTGTGCACTAAGAAACGAGCAAGAAACGTTCCTGAGAAAGTTTTTCTTGCTGCAAATATATCACATATCCTCTCTAACTTCTTGCCTATCAAGTATAAAGAGTCAGGTTCCTCTACAATCTCATGTATCATTGAGAACACTACATTTGATAGGGCGTTGCTTGATTTAGGGGCAAGTGTCAACTTGCTTCCTTACACTGTTTATCAGCAACTGGGTTAGGAAAACTTCAACCTATCAAGGTCACATTACAGCTAGCTAATCGTTCGATCAAGAAACCACTTGGTATGGTTGAAGATGTACTCATTAAGGTCGGCGAGTTTATCTTTCCTGTAGAATTTATTGTCTTAGAAACTGAGCCAATCTCCAATCGACGGAATCAAATTCCTGTTATCTTGGATAGACCATTCCTTGCAACATCAAATGCATTAATTGATTGTAGGAGTGGCCTCATGAAGTTATCGTTTGGGAATATGACCGTGGCATTGAACATATTTAATATTGATGAGCACGCAACGAGCTCCCTTATTGAGGTCAACATGATTCACTGTTTGCACTCTCATTCGACCTCTTGCACTGATGATGAACCTTCATTTGAGCAAATGTTCAAAGATGAGCTCATACTATTAGAACAATTGGCACATACTAATTTTATATATGATAATACTTGTGAAAATGTATCATTAGTTTATGAGCAAACTTTTGAGGATTTATTTGCAGAGCAGCTCGCATTACTTCATGAGTTAGAAGAGACACCACCACGTTCACTTGATCATATAGCACTCTTCTCACCTCATAATATTTCTACATAAATGCTTGTTACTAATGATGATTGGCAGGTTTATAATAAAGAATTCTTTAACTCAATTGTTAATTCTTTCATGTGGACAAAGAAAAAGCGAAGACAGCATAAGAAGCAGGCAGGTAATCTCGTGACTTGTAGGAGGATGATGAGATATAATAATGCACCCACTTCACATTTAAAACGCACACACTATGAAAGTGGGAAGCGATCGAGAGGTTGTAACCACTTTCCATGCGTTGATAGGGTGATGATATTGAGATCGTGACTTTTACGACTCACATTATTTGTATAATGTTTGTATAATAGTTTTCATATTTATTTTACTACCCTTTGTTTGTGCATGAGGGCATACACAAGTTTAGGTGTGGGGGAGTGTATTAGGAAATTTTTATTTTTTTCGGAATTTTAGGATTTTATTTTTATTTGTAGGATTCTTTTTTAGATTTTTGGGTTTCTTTGTTTTAACTTTGGATAGTTTTTAGGGTAACTTAAAAAAAAATTTGAAAAAAAAACTTGTTTTCATCAATAGATCAAACTAATTACAGATAAAGGAACAAATTTAGATTTGAAATTGGATAGGAGAGTAGATTGGATGATACACTTTGAATTTTATGAAAAAAGATTAAAATCCAGAAAATAAATATTGCTAACAGTAGTTTTGAGGCAAGTATACATCTATTTTTTTCACTTCATAATAGTTTATTAGGTTAAGGACAAAGATTATAACGATTGAGTAAGTCTTCCCTCTCTAAAGAAAAAAAAGTGAGAATAAAATAATGGGGTGAGCATAAGGCAATAGCCTCGAGAGTGATAAAATAATGGGGTGCGCCTAGTATTAAGGCAATAGCCTCAAGAGTGAAAAAAAAGAGTATGATCTGAGTAATCGGATACTTAGCGCCTAAGTAAGCGTGAATATTCGCATGAAAAGTGAAATATTCTAAAAAAAAGAAAAGAGTATGAACTGAGTAATCGGGTATGTTGTACCTAAGCAAGCGTGAATATTCGCATGAAAGGTGAAATATTCTTTAAAAAAAATTAAAAAAAATGAAAAAAAAGAAAAAAAACTATTATGAGAGAGGAGATGAATCATGAGTTAGAGTTGGAGTCCAAAACCAAAGTAAACTATCACACGTGCACGTAGATGTATAGGAGCCAATAGATTACCTGTTAGTGGGTATTGAAAGATAGGATTTAAATTTTTGATTAAAATGATAAGTGTATCTGATATGACGCTCAATTTGAAAATTAATAATCTAAATGCGTTCTTGAGTTTGTATATTAGTGAGATTAATTGATGAAAATATCATAAAAAAAAGATTTTTCTTTCCTTTGTATAAAATTTCTATTTTTCTTGATTTTCGGTTATCCTTATTTTCCTTTTCTTTATTCCTTAATCTATTTTCTTCTTGAATTTTGTGAGTATATTCACTGCAAACCCTCACGAGACACAACTCGTCCACTAGGGTAACCTAGGGGTTTAAAGGCTTATTGCACGTACTAAGTGCAATCATGATTCCTGTGAAAGTGAGTTATGATTTTTATTTTTCTTTTTAGATTTAGATTTTGCTCGAGGACTAGCAAAAGATAGGTGTGGGGATGTAATGAATATCATATATTGTATTTTTTCCCTCTCATACTTTATCTATTTTTGTATATAAATAAATACTACTCGGGTATTTTTAGTGTCTTTTTCAGGTAATCCGATTTGTACAAGGAGATGGCATGAAATCAAACTTGGAGTAGGAAATCAAGCCAGAAAAGTTTCTAAAGTGAGCAAAACTACAAGACGACGATACTAAAGAGACCCAAAGTTGAATACAGTCAGGAATATTAAATATACAAGAAAAGACATTCACGAAGAAAAAGTTTCTTGATTTTTTTGGGTAATTTAGCCGCTATGTAGCGGTTTTAACTGCCATGTAGCGGCCAATTATGGGCCCCATGCACCGAGAATTTTCACGTGGCTTCGATTTAATTTTGTAGTTTTTCAGTTCTGCTAGAATTAGGGTTTGATTTCCGAAACGTATATACTGGCCTATCCTTGCATTCTAAGAGAATCCTGAAGTTTTGTACTCGTTTTAATTTAATAAAATTAGGGTTTTGCTGAAGAGGTGGCGGCCACAATACCATGCTCCAGAGGCAAGACATTGCTTTCTAATATTTATTTGTTTTTAGATAGAGTTAATTGCTTTCTAGTATAGGTTTTATTGCTTTCTAGATTAGATTTATTTGCTTTCATAAATAAAAATAGATTTAATTGCTTGCTAGAAATATGATTTGCTAATTTTGTTTAACCTTAGGATGTAGATGAAGTTAGTTTAATAGACCTAACATGCATTTATCTCATCTTCTTCCTAGAAAGAAATAAAGTTATGATTTTTTCTATAAGTAAATAAAAGATAGAGTTTACAAATCATAATTCTTTGATAGATTATACTTAATTAATATTTTGATAATCTATGCTTAGATGAAGTTTGGAATTCTTACTCTTTGTTTATTTTTAGAATTATCAATAAAGATTTTCCTATAAATAAATTGAATTGAGTAAACTTATAAATCTAAGTTCTTTGATAGGTTATACTTAAATTCTGTCTTTTGATAGCCTATGCTTAGATTAGGGTTTGAAGTTTATTTTTTTTCTTTAGTTTATGAGAGTTTCTACTTGATATGATTTGTTTTTAAGAAAAGTGTTATCTTTGATAGTCTATACTTGCACATCACTTGATAGGTCATACTTATGGGCACTCGATTAAAATCAAATTTAAAAGATCACCTTTTTAATATGTTACTTAACCGTGCATAATTAAAAAGTTAGGAAGAAAGAGATAATTCATTGTTAGGCTATTATTCTAATGGATTCAAGATCCTAGGCTAACCTCTAGAGCTTAACTAATCTTCTCTCGGTCTAAAATCTCATAGTTAGACCATTAGACTAAGAAAAGAGAAAAAAATCGCAAAACACCTTAGATCTCTGTGGGACGACTTGTACAGCGCTACAACTGACACTGTGCGCTTGTAGTAATTTATCATATCGAGTTTTTGGCGCCGTTGTCGGGCTCGACGGTGTTTTTCTTGCTTTTCCTGACGTTTAACGGGTTAATAGTGTGTGTTGAGTGTGCAAAGAATATAAAGTGTAGATACAGGAAGATAAAGAGGATCAAAGAAGCCTCCGAACTATGTCGCAGAAGCAAGAGAGTCAGAACCTTTGGTTTGACTGCTATTCAGCGGCTAACACTGCTATTTTGCGGCCAAGGAGGTACCTTTGTGTCCCATATTTTCTCTAGTTCTGTATTTTGGTTCGCTGGTTTTGTAAAAAAATACAAACAAAAAACTTATTAGGACCAGTAGGAATCACATTTTTATTTGATCATATCTATTCCACCGTTTTATCTCTCCACCATACCCCACTTCTTGCATTAGTTTAGGAAATTCACGCATATAATCACGGTCGTTGGTTCGTGCAACATTAGACCTGTGATCAATTTGGTCGACTTGTGAGATCAGATTTGTTTATGGGAGCCAAGATGGACCAACCGATCCCGATCCTTATGGATCGATGTTACCCGTTGCACACATCTCTTCCATCATGCATAAAACTTCCACACGTAGCGTGTAATCACTATGAGTTGAAGCCGCAGTACATTAGTATACTTCCTAAATTCACTGGTTCTGATTCAGAAAATACATATCTCTTTATTAGTGAATTTCAGGAAGTATGCGTAATGACAAAACTGCAGCACTTATCAGAGGACGGAATTAAGCTTCGCTTCATCCCCTTTGCACTTAAGGATAATGCCAAGAAGTGGATGTACAGTATGCCTACTGATTCAATCACTACTTGGGATGAATTCGTTACGGTGTTTCTTAAGAAGTATTAGCCCACGCATAAGACGGCAAGGATACGAAATCAAATTAATTAATTCCGTCAAGTGTAGGGTGAACCCTTCTGGAAATATTTGGAACGGTTCAAGAACTTATTAGCTCAGTGCCCCCATCATGCGATAGAAAAGTGGCGGTTGTGTAAAATCATGTACGAAGGACTCGATTACACATCCAAAACTCTTCTTGAGTCCATGTGTCAGGGGGGATTACATGAGAAAGAATGAGGATGAAGCATGGGACTTTCTTGAGGACCTATCATGGAAGACTACGCAGTGGGAGAGTCCCACTGAGGAGCATAGTGCATCAACTTCTGCGCATAAGGGTGGGATCCATAACATCGATAGTTCTATAGCTGTCGAAGCCAAGATTGCAGCCATTATGATAAGAATTGAGGCATTTGAGACTCCTAGTGCTCCACCGGTGGGTCAGGTAAATCAAATTCAAGTTCCCACAAGCTTTAATTGCGGAACTCCAAATCATGTTATGGCGGAGTGTCCATTATTAATGAATTTCATGGGTCCCACACTTGAGCAGGAAAACGCCTTGTATCAACAACCCATAAACAATCCTTACACTCTTACGTACAATCCTGGCTGGAGGAGCCATCCAAATCTATCAGGGAGTCAAGGGCAATATCAGGGGGGCCCTAACCCTAACATACAGTTTCTAGCCACTGGTCAGTTCCCAAGACTAAATGTGGGTGCCTACCAACAGCCAAACGCTTCAAATTATGCAAACAACCAGAATAGACCACCTGCACAAAACCATCATATCCACAACAGGGGTCTAATATTGATTAAGAAAAGCGACTCCAGTCACTTGAGAAGAACGTTGAAAATCTTCTCAAGTCTCATTCCAAGTTTGACACGCATATGTCCAATCTTGACACACACATGCAAAATCTTATGAAAGTGTCAGCTAATTTTATTCAAAATACAGGTCAGCAACTGCTCGTGAACTCTCAATCTATTAAGAATGTCGAGCAGCAGGTTGGACAATTAGCAAGTCAAATGAGTGAATATGGCCAGAGTACCTTTCCAAGTTAACCCATAACGAACCCCAATGCCAGATCCTCAAACTCCAATCAGTCGCACGTCCACCAATGTAATGCCATTCACACGCTTAGATCTGGCAAGCAAGTGGATAATAATGTAGTCATACCCCCTGATCCCACTCCTACTATCTCGCATGCTACATCACCTCTTCCACCCCTTTCTCCACAACCATCTCCATCACCTCCATCACCGTCACGTACTCAATTTGAAGAACCTGTTCCTTAGCCGAAAGCACCATATCCAAATCGGCTTAGGAAGCCTTTACCGCAAGTAGAAAAGATTCTTGAAACATTTCAGCAGGAGAAGGTTAATATTCCACTCCTTGACATTATACAACAGGTTCCTACTTCTGCTAAATTCCTAAAGGATTTGTGCGCTAAGAAACGAGTAAGAAACGTTCCTGAGAAAGTTTTTCTTGCTGCAAATATATTACATATCCTCTCTAACTCCTTGCCTATCAAGTACAAAGATCCAAGTTCCCCTAAAATCTCATGCACCATTGGGAACACTACATTTGATAGGGCGTTGCTTGATTTAGGGGCAAGTGTCAACTTGCTTCCTTATACTGTTTATTAGCAACTGGGGTTAGGAAAACTTCAGCCTACCAAAGTCACATTACATCTAGCTGATCGTTTGATCAAGAAACCACTTGGTATGGTTGAAGATGTGCTCATTAAGGTCGGCGAGTTTATCTTCCCTGTGGATTTTATTGTCTTAGAAATTGAGCCGATCTCCAATCTACGGAATCAAATTCCTATTATCTTGGGTAGACCATTCCTTGCAACATCAAATGCATTAATTGATTGTAGGAGTGGCCTCACGAAGTTGTCGTTTGGGAATATAACTGTGGCATTGAACATATTTAATATGGATGAGCATGCAACGAGCTCCCTTATTGAGGTCAACATGATTCACTGTTTGTACTCTCATTCGACATCTTTCACTGATGATGAACCCTTATTTGAGCAAATGTTCAAAGATGAGCTCATACTATTAGAAGAATTGGCACATACTAATTTTATATATGATAATACTTGTGAAAATGTGTCATTAGTTTATGAGCAAACTTTTGAGGATTTATTTGCAGAGAGCTCGCATCACTTCATGAGTTAGAAGAGACACCACCACGTTCACTTGATCATATAGCACTCTTCTCACCTCATGGTATTTCTACATATATACTTGTTAATAACGATGATTGGCAGTTTATAATAAAGAATTCTTTAACCCAATTGTTAACGCTTTCATGTGGACAAAAAAAAAAAGCGAGGACGGCATAAGAAGCAGGCAGGTAATCTCGTGACTAGTAGGAGGATGATGAGATATAATAATGCACCCACTTCACATTTAAAATGCACACACAATGAAAATGGAAAGCGATCGAGAGGTCGTAACCGCTTTCCATGCATTGATATGGTGATGATTTGAGATCGTGACTTTTACGACTCTCATTATTTGTATAGTATTTGTATAGTAGTTTTCATATTTATTTTACAACCCTTTGTTTGTGCATGAGGGCATACACAAGTTTAGGTGTGGGGGAGTGGATTAGAAGATTTTTATTTTTTTAGGATTTTTAGGATTTTATTTTTATTTGTAGAATTTTTTTTTTTAGATTTTTGGGTTTCTTTGTTTTACAGTTTGGGTAGTTTTTAAAGTAACTTAAAAAAAATTTGAAAAAAAAATCTTGTTTTCATCAATAGATCAAACTAATTACAGATAAAGGAATAAATTTAGATTTGAAATTGGATAGGAGAGTAGATTGGATGATACACATTGAATTTTATGAAAATAGATTAAAATTCAAAAAATAAATATTGCTAACAGTAGTTTTGAGGCAAGTATACATCTATTTTTTTCACTTCACAATAGTTTATTAGATTAAAGACAAAAATGATAACGATTGAGTAAGTTTTTCCTCTCTAAACAAAAAAAAGTGAAAATAAAATAATGGGGTGAGCCTAAGGCAATAGCCTCGAGAGTGATAAAATAATGGGATTTGCCTGGAATTAAGGCAATAGCCTCATGAGTGAAAAAAATAGCATGATCTGAGTAATCGGATACTTTGCGCCTAAGTAAGTGTGAATATTCGCATGAAAAGTGAAATATTCTAAAAAAAGAAAGAGAGTATGAACTGAGTAATCGGGTATGTTGCGCCTAAACAAGCGTGAATATTCGTATGAAAGGTGAAATATTCTTTAAAAAAATTTAAAAAAAATATTATGAGAGAGGAGATGAATCATGAGTTAGAGTTGGAGTCCAAAACCAAAATCGACTATCACACATGCACGTAGATGTATAGGATCCAATATCTGTTAGTGGGTATTGAAAGATAGAATCTAAATTTTTGATTAAAATAATAAGTGTATCTGATATGACGCTCGATTTGAAAATTGATAATCTAAATGCATTCTTAAGTTTGTATATTAGTGAGATTAATATATGAAAATTTCATTAAAAAAAAAGATTTTTCTTTCCTTTGTATAAAATTTCTATTTTTCTTGATTTTCGGTTATCCTTATTTTTCATTTCTTTATTCCTTAATCTAGTTTCTTCTTGAATTTTGTGGGTATATTCACTACAAACCCTCACGAGACACAACTCGTCCACTAGGGTAACCTAAGGGTTTAAACGTTTATTGCACATGCTAAGTGCAATCGCGATTCCTGCGAAAGTGAGTTATGATTTTTATTTTTCTTTTTAGGTTTAGATTTTGCTCGAGGACTAGCAAAAGATTGGTGTTGGGGTGTGATGAATATCATATTGTATTTTTTTTCCTCTCATACTTTATCTATTATTGTATATAAATAAATACTACTCGGGTATTTTTAGTGTCTTTTTCAGGTAATCAGATTCGTACGAGGAGATAGCATGAAATCAAAGTTGGAGTAGGAAATCAAGCCAGAAAAATTTCTAAAGTGAGCAAAACTACAAGACTACGATGCTACCGAGACCCAAAGTTGAATACAGTCAGGAATATTAAATATACAAGACAAGACATTCATGAAGAAAAAGTTTCATGATTTTTTGGTGTAATTTAGCCGCTATTTAGAGGTTTTAACTATCATTTAGCGGTCAATTATGGGCCCCATGCGCCGAGATTTTTCCCATGGCTTCGATTTAATTTTGTAGTTTTTTCAGTTCTGCTAGAAATAGGGTTTGATTTTCGAAACCTATATATTGGCCTATCCTTGTATTCTAAGAGAATCCTAAAGTTTTGTACTCGTTTTAATTTAATAAAATTAGGGTTTTGCTGAAGGGGTGGCGGCCACAATACCTTGCTCCAGAGTAAGCCATTGCTTTCTAATATTTATTTGCTTTTTAGATAGAATTAATTGCTTTTTAGTATAGGTTTTACTGCTTTCTATATTAGATTTATTTGCTTTCATAAATAAGAATAGATTTAATTGCTTACTAGAAATATGGGTAGCTAATTTTCGTTAGCCCTAGGATGTAGATGAAATTAGTTTAATAGACCTAACATGCATTTATCTCATCTTCTTCTTAGAAAGAAATCATAATTCTTTGATAGATTATGCTTAATTAATATTTTGATAATCTATGCTTAGATGAAGTTTGGAATTCTTACTCTTTGTTTATTTTTAGAATTATCAATAGAGATATTCCTATAAATAAATTGAATTGAGTAAACTTATAAATCTAAATTCTTTGATAGGTTATACTTAAGTTCGGTCTTTTGATAGCCTATGCTTAGATTAGAGTTTGAAGTTTATTTCTTTTCTTTAGTTTATGAGAGTTTCTACTTGATATGATTTGTTTTTAAGAAAAGTGTTATCTTTGATGGTCTATACTTGCACATCATTTGATAGGTCATACTTAGGGGCACTCGATTAAAATCAAATTTAAAAGATCACCTTTTTAATATGTTACTTAACCGTGCATAATTAAAAAGTTAGGAAGAAAGAGATAATTCATTGTTAGGCTATCATTCTAATGGATTCGAGATCCTAGGCTAGCCTCTAGAACTTAACTAATCTTCTCTGGATCTAAAATCTCATAATTAGACCGTTAGACTAAGGAAAGAGTAAGAAATTGCAAAACACCTTAGATCTATGTGGGACGAGCTGTACAACGCTACAACTGATACTGTGCACTTGCAGTAATTTATCACATCAAGTTTTTAGCGCCGTTACCGGGGATCGACGGTGTTTTTCTTGCTTTTCTGACGTTTTACGGGTTAACAGTGTGTGTTGAGTGTGCAGAGAATATAAAGTGCAGATACAGGAAGATAAAAAGGATCAGAAAAGTCTTAGAACTGGGTTGCAGAAAACAGAGAGTCAGAATCTCTGGTTTGACCGCTATTCAGCGGCTACAACCGCTATTTAGCGGTCAAAGAGGTGCAGTTGAGTCCCAAATTTTCTCTAGTTCTGTATTTTGGTTCTCTAGTTTTTTAAAAAAATACAAAAAAAATTTTATTCGGACCAGTAGGAGTCACATTTTTATTTGATCATATCTATTCCACCGTTTTATCTCTCCACCATACCCCACTTCTTGCATTAGTTTAGGAAATTCACGCATATAATCACGGTCGTTGGTTCATGCCACATTAGACTTATGATCAATTTGGTCGACTTGTGAGATCAGATTTGTTTATGGGAGCCAAGATGGACCAACCAATCCCTATCCTTATGGATCGATGTTACCCGTTGCACACATCTCTTCCATCATGCATAAAACTTTCACACGCAACGGGTAATCACTATGAGTTGAAGCCGCAGTACATTAGTATACTTCCTAAATTCACTGGTTCTGATTCAGAAGATGCATATTTCTTTATCAGTGAATTTCAGGAAGTATGCGTAATGACAAAACTGTAGCACTTATCGGAGGACGGAATTAAGCTCCGCTTAGTCCCCTTTACACTTAAGGATAATGCCAAGAAGTGGTTATATAGTATGCCTACTGATTCAATCACTACTTGGGATGAATTCGTTACGGTGTTTCTTAAGAAGTATTAGCCCACGCATAAGACGGTAAGGATACGAAATCAAATTAATCAATTCCGTCAGGTGCAGGGTGAACCCTTCTGGAAATATTTGGAACGGTTCAGGGACTTATTAACTCAGTGCCCCCATCATGCGATAGAAAAGTGGCGGTTGTATCAAATCGTGTACGAAGGACTCGATTACACATCCAAAACTCTTCTTGAGTCCATGTGTCAGGGGGAGTTCATGAGAAAGAATGAGGATGAAGCATTGGAATTTCTTGAGGACCTATCATGGAAGACTATGCAGTGGGAGAGTCCACTTAAAAGCCCAGTGCATCAACTTCTGCGTATAAGGGTGAGATCCATAGCATCAACAGTTCAATAGCTGCCAAAGCTAAGATTGCAGCCCTTATGAGAAGAATTGAGGCATTGGAAACTCCTAGTGCTCCACCGGTTGGGTCAGGTAAATCAAATTCAAGTTCCCACATGCTTTAATTGCGGAACTCCGAATCATGTTATGAAGGAGTGTCCATTATTAATAAATTACATGGGTCCCACACTTGAGCAGGCTAACGCCTTGTATCAATAACCCATGAAAAATTCTTATGCTCCTACATACAATCCTGGCTGGAGGAACTATCCAAATCTATCATGGGGTCAAGGGCAATATCATGGGGCCCCTAACCCTAACATGCAGTTTCCAGCCACTGATCAGTTCCCAAGACCAAATGTGGGTGCCTACCAACACCCAAACGCTTCAAATTATGGAAACAACCATAATAGACCACCTGCACAAAACCACTCACATCCACAACAGGGGTCTAATATTGATCAAGAAAAGCAACTCCAGTCACTTGAGATGAACGTTGAAAATCTTCTCAAGTCTCATTCCATGTTTGACATGCATATGTTCAATCTTGACACACACAAGCAAAATTTTATGAAAGTGTCAGCTGATTTTATTCAAAATACAGGTCAGCAACTGCTTATGAACTCTCAATCTATTAAGAATGTAGAGCAGCAGGTTGGACAATTAGCAAGTCAAATAAGTGAACGTGGCCAGGGTACCTTTCCAACTCAACCCATAACGAACCCCAATGCCAGTTCCTCAAATTCCAATTAGTCGCATGTCCACCAATGCAATGCCATTCACACGCTTAGATTTAGCAAGCAAGTATGATCTGAGTAATCGAATACTTTGCGCCTAAATAAGCGTGAATATTCGCATGAAATGTGAAATATTCTAAAAAAAATGAAAAGAGTATGAACTGAGTAATTGGGTATGTTGTGCCTAAGCAAGCGTGAATATTTGCATGAAAGGTGAAATATTCTTTAAAAAAAGAAAAAAAATTGTTATGAGAGAGGAGATGAATCATGAGTTAGAGTTGGAGTCCAAAACCAAAGTAGAATATCACACGTGCACGTAAATATATAGGAGCAATAGATTATCTATTAGTGGGTATTGAAAGATAAGATTTAAATTTTTTATTAAAATGATAAGTATATCTGATATGACGCTCGATTTGAAAATTGATAATCTAAATGCGTTCTTGAGTTCGTATATTAGTGAGATTAATTGATGAAAATATCATAAGAAAAAGATTTTTCTTTCATTTGTATAAAATTTCTATTTTTCTTAATTTTCGGTTATCCTTATTTTTCTTTTCTTTATTCCTTAGTCTATTTTCTTCTTGAATTTTGTGGATATATTCATTGCAAACCCTCACGAGACACAACTCATCCACAAGGGTAACCTAGGGGTTTAAAGGCTTATTGCACGTGCTAAGTGCAATCGCGATTCCTGCGAAAATGAGTTATGATTTTTATTTTTCTTTTTAGGTTTAGGTTTTGCTCGAGGACTAACAAAAGATAGGTGTGGAGGTATGATGAATATCATATATTGTTTTTTTTCCTCTCATATTTTATCTATTTTTGTATATAAATAAATACTACTCGGGTATTTTTAGTGTCTTTTTCAGATAATCCGATTCATACAACGAGATGGTATGAAATCAAAGTTGGAGTAGAAAATCAAGCCAGAAAAGTTTCTAAAGTGAGCAAAACTACGAGACTACGATACTACAGAGACCCAAACTTGAATACAGTCAGGAATATTAAATATACAAGATAAGATGTTCGAATAAAGTTTCATGATTTTTTGGCATAATTTAGCCCCTATTTAGCGGTTTTTACCGCCATTTAGCGGTCAATTATGGGCCCCATGCCACTCGTGGCTTCGATTTAATTTTGTAGTTTCTCAGTTCTGCTAAAATTAGGGTTTGATTTCCGAAGCCTATATATTGGCCTATCCTTGTATTCTAAGAGAATCCTAAAGTTTTGTAATAAAATTAAGGTTTTGCTGAAGCGGTGGCGGCCATAATACCGTGGTCCAGAGATAAGCCATTATTTTCTAATATTTATTTGCTTTTTAGATAGAGTTAATTGCTTTCTAGTATATGTTTTATTGCTTTCTAGTATAGATTTATTTGCTTTCATAAATAAAAATAGATCAATTGCTTACAAGAAATATAAGTAGCTAATTTTCTTTAGCCTTAGGATGTAGATGAGTTAGTTTAATAGACCTAACATGTATTTATCTCATCTTCTTCTTAGAAACAAATAAAGTTATGATTTTTTCTATAAATAAATAAAAGATAGAGTTTACAAATCATAATTTTTTGATAGATTATGCTTAATTAATATTTTGATAATCTATGCTTAGATTAAGTTTGGAATTCTTACTCTTTGTTTATTTTTAGAATTATCAATAGAGATTTAACTATAAATAAATTGAATTGAGTAAACTTATAAATCTAAATTCTTTGATAGGTTATACTTAAGTTCGGTCTTTTGATAGCCTATGCTTAGATTAGGGTTTGAAGTTTATTTCTTTTATTTAGTTTATCAGAGTTTCTACTTGATATGATTTGTTTTTAAGAAAAGTGTTATCTTTGATGGTCTATACTTGCAAATCACTTGATAGGTCATACTTAGGGGCACTCGATTAAAATCAAATTTAAAAAATCACCTTTTTAATTTGTTACTTAACCGTGCATAATTAAAAAGTTAGGAAGAAAGAGATAATTTATTGTTAGGCTATTATTCTAATGGATTTGAGATTCTAGGCTAACCTCAAGAACTTAACTAATCTTCTCTCAATCTAAAATCTCACAGTTAGACCGTTAGACTATGGAAAGAGTAAGAAATCGCAAAACCCCTTAGATCTCTGTGGACGACCTGTACAGCGCTACAACTGATACTGTGTGCTTGCAGTAATTTATCACATCACTCGTGCATTGTGCCTTGCAGGTTCAAGGATACGAACGGTTCAGTTCGGGGCAGATGGCCATGCCCACGCGCCGTGCAGTGGGGGTTCCGGTAGACCGGCAGCCCGGTTCTGGGCGGATGGCATGGCAAGAATCGCCCGCACACCGTGCCGCGAAGGCTCGGGTGGACGGGCGGTCCGATTCGGGGTGGTTGGGACATTCCGCGCACCGTGCCTTGCGGGTTCAGGCAATCGGGTGGACCGGCTAGGGGCGGCCGGGACTGCCAGCGCACCGTGCCTTGTGCTTTCGGGCGGACGGACTGTTCAGTTCGGGGTGGATGGCCAAGCCCGCACACCGTGCCGTGCAAGTTCAGGCATACGGACAGTTCGGTTTGGGGCGGATGGCCACGCCCGAGCACCTTGCCATGCATGTTCCGTTGGACGGACGGCCCGATTCGGGGCGGATAGCACGGCAGGAACCGCCCGCACACCGTGCCATGTAGGTTCGGGCGGACGAACGGTCCGGTTCGGGGCAGTCGGGACAACCCGCACACCATGCCTTGCAGGTTTAGGCGGTCGGACGGACCGGTTCGGGGCAGTCGGGACCACCCGCGCACCATGCCTTGCTCGTTCGGGCGAATAGATGGTTCGGTTTGGGGCGGATGGCCATATCCACGCACCGTGGCATGCAGTTTTGGGCGTACAGACGGTTCGGTTCAGGGCGGATGGCCATACCTACGCACCGTGTCATGCAAGTTTCGGCGGACGGACAGCCCGGTTCAAGGCAGATGGCATGGCTGGAACCACCCGCACACAATGCCGTGCTGGTTCGGGCAGTCAAACACACCGGTTAGGGGCGGCCGGGACTGCCCGTGCACCGTGCCGTGCACGTTCGGGCGGACAGATGGTTCGGTTCTGGGTGGATGGGCATGCCCGTGCACCGTGCCATGCAGGTTTGGTCATACGGATGGTTCGGTTCGCGGCGAATGGCCATGCCTGCGCACCGTGCCGTGCGAGGCTTGGCCGACAGACGGCTCGGTTCGGGGTGGATGGCACAGCCGGGACTACCCGCGCACCATGCCGTGTGGGTTCGAGAGGACGGACGGTCCGTCTCAGGGCAACGGAGACGGCCCGTGCACTGTGCCTTGCACGTTAGGGCGGACGGACGGACGGACCGGTTCGGGGAGGCCGAGACTGCCCGCGCACCACGCCATGCAGGTTCGGGCGTACGGACAAACTGGTTCGGGGCGGCAGGGACTGCCCGCGCACTGTGCCTTGCAGGTTTGTGCAGACGGACACATCGAATCAGGGAGGCCGGGACTTCCCGCGCACCGTGCCTCGTGGGTTCGCGCGGTCAGACGGACTGGTTCGGGGCGGCCGATACTGCCCGCGCACCGTGCCGAGTGTGTCCGGGTGGATGGCCATGCTTGTGCACTTTGCCGTGCAGGTTTGGTCATACGGACGGTTCGGTTCGGGGTGGATGGCCATGCCCGCGCACTGTGCGGGTTTCGGCGGACGGACGGCCCGGTTCGGGGCGGTCGGGACTGCCCGCGCCTCGTGCTGTGCGCGTTCGGGCGGATTGTCATGCCCGCTTACCGTACCATGCTGATCTAGGCATACGTGCGGTTCAGTTCGGGGCAGATGGCCATGCTTGCGCCCCGTGTGGTGCGGGTTCCAGTGGATGGATGGTCAAGTTCGGGGCGGATGGCATGGCTGGGACTGCCCGTGTACGGTGCCATGCTGATTCAGGCGGACGGACGGGCCGGTTCGGGGCGACCGAAACTGCCCGTGCACCTTGCCTTGCACGTTCGAGCGAACGAACAAGCCTGTTGCAGACGGTCAGGTTCGGGGAGGATGGCACGGCCGGGATCGCCCGCGTACCGTGCCATGCAGGTTTGGGCATATGGACGAACCATTTTGGGGCAGTCGGGACTGCCCGCACACCGTGCCTTGTGGGTTCGTGCAGACGGACAGATCGAATCGGGGCAGCTGGGACTGCCCGCGCACCGTGCCCTTCGGGTTCAGGCGGTCAGACAGACCGGTTCGGGGCTGCCGGGACTACCCGCGCACCATGCCGTGCGCGTTCGGGTAGGCGAGCGGTTCGGTTCAAGGTGGATGTCATGCCCGCGCACCGTGCTGTGAAGGTTCGGGCATATGGACGGATCAGGGTGGATGGTCATGCCCGCGTACCGTGCCGTGCGGGTTCAGGCGGACGGACGGCCAGATTTGGGGTGGATGTCACGGCTGGAACCGCCCGCACACCATGTCATGCTGGTTCGAGCGGACAGATGGTCCGATTCGGGGCTGTCGGGACAGCTCGCGCACTATGCCTTGCGGGTTCAGGCGGTCGGACGGACCGGTTCAGGGCAGCCGGGATGGCCCGCGCATCGTGCCTTGTGCATTTGGGATGACGAACGGTTCGGTTCGGGGTGGATGGCCATGCCCGCGCACTGTGCCGTGCAGGTTCGGGCATATGAACTGTTCGGTTCGGGGCGGATGGCCGTGCCCGTGCACCGTGCCGTGCAGGTTCCGGCAGATGTACGACCCGGTTCGAGGCGGATGGCATGGCCAGAACTGCCCGCGCACCATGCTATGCGGCGAACGGGCGGTCCGGTTTGGGGCGGCCGGGACTGCCCGCATTGTAACACCCACTTTTTTGTCACGTTAGATTTTCAAATTTTAGAATTTATTCAAAATAATATTTTATTTTAAAAACATATTTTAATCATATGACACCCACCATACACCCAAATCAAGCTATCTAATCAAGTAATCATGATTAAGAAAACTATTAGGATTAATTAATTTAGATTTATTAATATCTAACAATTAAGATAAGTATCTATTTTATTTTTGTTTACCAATAGGATTCTAAATTGACTAGATATTGGATTTAAAGAGAAGCGCAATTCAAATCCTTGTTGAAATATAAAATATATTAGCCTAATTAATATAGGATTCAACTCACATTCAATTAATTAATTGTAATTTAAATTTGATTCCTATACTTATTAGGATTCATATTCAAATTTAGTATCTTTTAGGATTCCTATTTAAATTTTGTTCCTATATTCTTGAGGATTCCTATTTAAATTTGGTTTGTATATCTTTCAGAATTTCTATTTAAATTTAGTATCTTTTAGAATTCCTATTTAAATTTTCACAAATTTTGGGATTCCATCTTTAATTAGGATAGTGAATCCAATTAGAATTCATATTAGACTTTCCAACTATTTGTAGGAATAAAACTTTTAATTCCCTGTAAATAGGCCCCTCAAGCCCTCTTCTCCCAAACAAAAAAAAAAGTAGAGAGAGAGAGAGAGAGAAGAGAGTTCAACCAAGGAGAGTTTTTGAGAACCTTAGATGTTTCGTCGCTCAGGCCAAAGACTTCACCCGAAATCAAGGCCAAGGGAGTTCTCTGACTCACTATAAACATGCTAATAATTATTTTTATTTTAATGTGAGTTTTATAACTCATAAGTATGCTTTATCTTTTATATTTTCTGATTTATTTATTAAAGATTGAATTGTGTACTATTTTAAAAGGATGATTTAAAGTGAGTCCTTTGACTTATTTTAAACATGCTAATGATTATATTTTATTTTAATGTGAGTTGTATAACTCATAAGTATGCTTTATCTCTTATATTTTCTAATTTATTTATTTAAGATTGAATTATGTACTAGTTTAAAATTATGATTTGAAGTGAGTCTTTTGACTCACTATAAACATGTTAATGAATATACTTTATTTTCTTAATATTCTTTTTATTTAATTAAAGATTGAATTATGTATTTGAAACTCAATGAACAGTAAAACAACACATAATAAAGCACCAACCAATATAATATGATTTAGTGATAGGTCATTAACTATTGTACTGTTTAAGTTACTTAATGTTACCATTATTGAATATTGAATATTGAATATTAATTATTATCAACAATTCATATACTGAACTGAATTTACTAAAATGACCGATTGATATTGAAATTGATAATAGATATTGAAATTGACATACTCCGGGTTTATGGGGGAAATTGAGGATTCATATGATTTGATGGCTGAATATACTTGCGCCACTGTTTCCCAATTTTGGGAAGATCTGGATATGACTCCGATCATTACTGCGCCATTGTTTTCCAATTTTGGAGGATTGGAATAGGCTCCGATCAACTTACTGTTCCCTTTTCCTGGGGGCACACGGGGATGCATTCAGACCAGCCAAATTCATATTTTTCTAAATTTCTAAATACCGCAATTAAAAGACACTAACTGAAAGATTAATGATAAACCATCTGATATGTTAAGATTTGAGATTTCTTACTTATTTTAATTGTACTGACTTTTTTTTTGTATAGTCGAGATATTTTCATTTCATATATTTCTATTATATATTTTTGGATTGCTTTACTAACATTCTTGGTTATGCATGGCCAGACGCAGAGTGATATGTAGAGATAGACCCGCTAGAGACAGAACAAGACTCAATATATTTTCAGGAGCAAGCAGAGCTAGAAGATTGACAGCATCTCTAGTTTATTCATATTGAGTTTTATGTAAGGAGGAAAAAAATATTATTGTTTTAAATAAAAAAATTATTGCTTATTTTTTTTATATTTTACCCATATTTCCGCTGTATTGTGACTGTAATGATTACTGAGGCTTATCGAGTTATCATTCGACACCGAACGTTTCCAACTTTCCACACTTCGAAAAGTGAGGCATTACAGGTGGTATTAGAGCTCAGGTTATTTAAGTCGGTTCAAGTGATTTGAACGGACTTGGATATCATTACGGTCAAATGATCCAAAATTAGTTTAATTTTGTTAGACCAATTTGAATTAAATACAGATATATATATACATATATATATATATATATATATATATATATATATATATATATATATATATATATATAAACATAATTTTTCTATATAAATTATTTATTTTATTATTTTTATCAAAATAATTTTATTTTACCATATATTGTTTTAAATGTTAAATTGAATATAAGCACAAGGGGTATGGATATCCTTTCTAGTTAAATATTTAGAATTGATCCAATAGTAGTTTCAAGAAAAAAGTATCTAGGAGTAATTCTTATATCTATTGTGTAAAGTATAATCCACTTTTCCATCCTATATGTCTTAAGAAATTTCGAGGACGAAATTTTTGCTTAAAGGGGTAGAATGTAATACCCACTTTTTTGTCACATCGGATTTTCAATTTTTAGAATTTATTAAAAATAATATTTTGTTTTAAAAACATATTTTAATCGACACCCACCATACACCCAAATCAAGCTATCTAATCAAGTAATCATGATTAAGAAAACTAGTAGGATTAATTAATTTAGATTTATTCTTATCTAACAATTAAGATAAGAATCTGTTTGATTTTCTTTAACAACAGGATTCTAAATTGACTAGATATTGGATTTAAAGAGAAACCCAATTCAAATCCTAGTTGAGATATAAAATATATTAGCCTAATTAATATAGGATTCAACTCACATTCAATTAATTAATTGAAATTTAAATTTGATTCCTATACTTATTAAGATTCATATTCAAATTTGGTATCTTTTAAGATTCCTATTTAAATTTGGTTCCTATATCCTTAAGAATTTCTATTTAAATTTGGTTTGTGTATCTTTCAGAATTTCTATCTAAATTTGGTATTTTTTAGGATTCCTATTTAAATTTGGTTTCACAACATTTGGGATTCCATCTTTAATTAGGATAGTGAATCCAATTAGAATTCATATTAGATTTTCAAACTATGAGTCGGAATAGAACTCTTAATTTTCTATAAATAGGCCCCTCAAGCCCTCTTCTCCCAAACAAAAAAATAAAGAAGTAGAGAGAGAAAGGGAAAGGAGAGAGTTCAACCAAGGAGAGTTTTTGAGAACCCTGGATATTGGATATTTCGTCGTTCAGGCCAAAGGCTTCATCCAAAATCAAGGCCAATGTGAGTTCTCTGACTCACTATAAACGTGCTAATAATTATATTTATTTTAATGTGAGTTTTATAACTCATAAGTATGCTTTATCTTTTATAATTTCTGATTTATTTATTAAAGATTGAATTGTGTACTATTTTAAAAGTATGATTTAATGTGAGTCCTTTGACTCACTATAAACATGCTAATGATTATATTTTATTTTAATGTGAGTTTTATAATTGATAAGTATGCTTTATCTCTTATATTCTCTAATATATTTATTAAAGATTGAATTATGTACTAGTTTAAAAGTATGATTTAAAGTGAGTCTTTTGACTCACTATAAACATGTTAATGAATATACTTTATTTTCTATATATTCTTTTTATTTAATTGAAGATTGAAATGAACAGTAAAACAACACATAATAAAGCACCGACCAATATAATATGATTTAGTGATAGGTCATTAACTACTGTACTGTTATATGTTACTTAGTATTACCGTTATTGAATATTGAAGCTTAATGATTATCACCAATTCATATACTAAACTGAATTTACTAAAACGACCAATTGATATTGAAATTGACATGAAATTGACATACACCGGATTTTTGGGGGAAATTGAGGATTCATATGATTTGATGGCTGAATATAACTTCGCCACTGTTTTCTAATTTTGGGAGGATCGGGATAGACTCCGATCATTACTGTGCCACTGTTTTTCAATTTTGGGAGGATCGGGATATGCTCCGATCAACTTACTGCTCCATTTTCCTAGGAGTATACGGGGATGAGTTCAGACCAGCCAAATTCATATTTTCCTAAATTTTAAAATACTGTAATTAAAAGACACTAACTGAAAGATTAATGATAAACCATCTAATATGTGAAGATTTGAGATTTCTTACTTATTTTAATTGTGCTGACTTTTTTTGTATAGCCGAGATATTTTCATTTCATATGTTTCTATTATATATTTTTGGATCACTTTACTGTCGAACCTGGTTATGCATAGCCAGACGCAGTGTGATACGTAGAGACAGACCCGCTAGAGATAGAACAAGACTAAATATGTTTTCAAGAGCAGGCCGAGCTAAAAGATTGACAGCATCTCTAGTTTATTCATATTGAATTTTATGTACGGAGGAAACAAATATTATTGTTTTAAATAAAAAAATTATTGTTTATTTTTTTATATTTTACCCATATTTCCGCTGTATTGTGACTGTAATGTTTACTGAGGCTTGTCGAGTTATCATTCGACGCCGAACGTTTCCAACTTTACACACTACGGAAAGTGGGGCGTTACAGGTGGTATCAGAGCCCAGGTTATTTAAATCGGTTCACGTAGATTGAATGGACTTGGATATCATTATGGTCAAAAGATCTAAAATCGGTTTAATTTTGTTAGACCGTTTTGAATTAAATACAGTTATATATATAAATATGATTTTTCTATATAAATTATTTAATTTATTATTATTATCAAAATAATTTTATTTTACCCAATAATTCTTTAAATGTTAAATTGAATATAAGTACAAGGGGTCTGGATATCCTTTCTAGTTAAATATTTAGAATTGATTCAATAGTAGTTTCAAGAGAAAAGTATCTAGGTACAATTCTTATATCTATTGAGTGAAGCATAATCCACTTTTCCGTCCTATAGGTCTTAATAAATTTCGAGGACGAAATTTTTGCTTAAGGGGGGTATAATGTAACACCCACATTTTTGTCATGTCGGATTTTCAAATTTTAGAATTTATCAAAAATAATATTTTATTTTAAAAACATATTTTAATCATATGACACCCACCATACACCCAAATCAAGCTATCTAATCAAGTAATCATGATTATGAAAACTCGTAAGATTAATTAATTTTGATTTATTCTTATCAAACAATTAAGATAAGAATCTATTTGATTTTCTTTTACCAATAGGATTCTAAATTGACTATATATTGGATTTAAAGAGAAACTCAATTCAAATCCTAGTTGAGATATAAAATATATTAGCCGAATTAATATAGGATTCAACTCACATCCAGTTAATTAATTGTAATTTAAATTTGATTCCTATACTTATTAGGATTCATATTCAAATTTGGTATCCTTTAGGATTCCTATTTAAATTTGGTTCCTATATCCTTAAGGATTCCTATTTAAATTTGGTTTGTATATCTTTCAGAATTTCTATTTAAATTTGGTATCATTTAGGATTCCTATTTAAATTTGGGTTCACAATTTTTGGTTTTCCATCTTTAATTAGGATAATGAATCCGATTAGAATTCATATTAGACTTTCCAACTATGAGTAGGGATAGAACTCTTAATTCCCTATAGATAGGCCCCTCAAGCCCTATTCTCCCAAACAAAAAAAAGAGACGTAGAGAGAGAGAAAGAGAAAGGAGAGAGTTCAACCAAAGATAGTTTTTGAGAACCTTGGATATTTCGTCACTCAGGCCAAAGACATCATCCGAAATCAAGGCCAAGGGAGTTCCTGACTCACTATGAACATGCTAATAATTATATTTATTTTAATGTAAGTTTTATAACTCATAAGTATGCTTTATCTTTTATATTTTCTGATTTATTTATTAAATATTGAATTATGTACTATTTTAAAAGTATGATTTAATGTGAGTCCTTTGCCTTACTATAAACATACTAATGATTATATTTTATTTTAATGTGAGTTTTATAACTCATAAGTATGCTTTATCTTTTATAATTTCTGATTTATTTATTAAAGATTGAATTGTGTACTATTTTAAAAAGTATGATTTAGTGTGAGTCCTTTGACTCACTATAAACATGCTAATGACTATATTTTATTTTAATGTGAGTTTTATAATTGATAAGTATGCTATATCTCTTATATTTTCTAATATATTTATTAAAGATTGAATTATGTACTAGTTTAAAAGTATGATTTAAAGTGAGTCTTTTGACTCACTATAAACATGTTAATGAATATACTTTATTTTCTATATATTCTTTTTATTTAATTAAAGGTTGAATTATGTATTTGATACTCAATGAACAGTAAAACAACACATAATAAAGCACCGACCAACATAATATGATTTAGTGATGGGTCATTAACTACTGTACCGTTATATGTTACTTAATATTACCGTTATTGAATATTGAAGCTTAATGATTATCACCAATTCATATACTAAACTGAATTTACTAAAATGACAAATTGATATTGAAATTGACATGAAATTGACATACACCGGATTTTTGGGGGAAATTGAGGATTCATATGATTTGATGGCTGAATATAACTTCGCCACTGTTTTCTAATTTTGGGTGGATCGGGATAGACTCCGATCATTACTATGCCACTGTTTTCCAATTTTGGGAGGATCGGGATATGCTCCAATCAACTTACTGTTCCGTTTTCCTAGGGGTATACGGGGAAGCGTTCAGACCAACCAAATTCATATTTTCCTAAATTTCAAAATACTATAATTAAAAGACACTAACTAAAAGATTAATGATAAACCATCTAATATGTTAAGATTTGAGATTTCTTACTTATTTTAATTGCACTGACTTTTTTCTGTATAGCCGAGATATTTTCATTTCATATGTTTCTATTATATATTTTTGGATCACTTTACTGTCGATCCTAGTTATGCATAGCCAGACGTGGAGTGATACGTAGAGACAGACCCGCTAGAGATAGAACAAGACTAAATATATTTTCATGAGCAGGCCTAGCTAAAAGATTGACAGCATCTCTAGTTTATTCATATTGAATTTTATGTAAGGAAGAAACAAATATTATTGTTTTAAATAAAAAATTATTGTTTATTTTTTTATATTTTGCCCATATTTCCGCTGTATTGTGATTGTAATGCTTACTGAGGCTTGTCGAGTTATCATTCGACACCGAACGTTTCCAACTTTACACACTACGAAAAGTGGAGCGTTATAGGTGGTATCAGAGCCCAGGTTATTTAAATCGGTTCAAGTAATTTGAATGGACTTGGATTTCATTACTGTCAAAAGATCCAAAATCGGTTTAATTTTGTTAGACCGTTTTGAATTAAATACAGCTATATATATAAATATGATTTTTCTATATAAATTATTTAATTTATTATTATTATCAAAATTATTTTATTTTACTCTATAATGCTTTAAATGTTAAATTGAATATAAGTACAAGGGGTATGGATATCCTTTCTAGTTAAATATTTAGAATTGATCCAATAGTAGTTTCAAGAGAAAAGTATCTAGGTGTAATTCTTATATCTATTGAGTGAAGTATAAACCACTTTTCCATCCTATAGGTCTTAATAAATTTCGAGGACGAAATTTTTTCTTAAAGGGGTAGAATGTAACACCCACATTTTTTTCATGTCGGATTTTCAAATTTTAGAATTTATTAAAAATAATATTTTATTTTAAAAATATATTTTAATCATATGACACCCACCATACACCCAAATCAAGTTATCTAATCAAGTAATCATGATTATGAAAACGAGTAAGATTAATTAATTTAGATTTATTCTTATCAAACAATTAAGATAAGAATCTATTTGATTTTCTTTTACCAATAGGATTCTAAATTGACTATATATTGGATTTAAAGAGAAACTCAATTCAAATCCTAGTTGAGATATAAAATATATTAGCCTAATTAATATTGAATTCAACTCACATCCAATTAATTAATTGTAATTTAAATTTGATTCCTATACTTATTAGGATTCATATTTAAATTTGGCATCTTTTAGGATTCCTATTTAAATTTGGTTCCTATATTCTTAAGGATTCCTATTTAAATTTGGTTTGTATATCTTTCAGAATTTCTATTTAAATTTGGTATCATTTAAGATTCCTATTTAAATTTGGGTTCACAATTTTTGGTATTCCATTTTTAATTAGGATAGTGAATCTGATTAGAATTCATATTAGACTTTCCAACTATGAGTAGGAATAGAACTCTTAATTCCCTATAGATAGGCCCCTCAAGCCCTATTCTCCCAAACAAAAAAAAGAGACGTAGAGAGAGAGAAAGAGAAAGGAGAGAGTTCAACCAAAGAGAGTTTTTGAGAACCTTGGATATTTCGTCACTCAGGCCAAAGACATCATCCGAAATCAAGGCTAAGAGAGTTCTCTGACTCACTATGAACATGCTAATAATTATATTTATTAATGTAAGTTTTATGACTCATAAGTATGCTTTATCTTTTATATTTTCTGATTTATTTATTAAATATTGAATTGTGTACTATTTTAAAAGTATGATTTAAAGTGAGTCCTTTGCCTCACTATAAACATGCTAATGATTATATTTTATTATAATGTGAGATTTATAACTCATAAGTATACTTTATCTTTTATATTTTCTGATTTATTTATTAAAGATTGAATTATGTACTAGTTTAAAAGTATGATTTAAAGTGAGTCTTTTGACTCACTATAAACATGCTAATGAAAATACTTTTTTTTCTATATATTCTTTTTATTTAATTGAAGATTGAATTATGTATTTGAAACTCAATGAATAATAAAACAACACATAATAAAATATCGACCAATATAATATGATTTAGTGATAGATCATTAACTACTGCACTGTTATATGTTACTTAATGTTACCGTTATTGAATATTGAATATTGAAGCTTAATGATTATCACCAATTCATATAATGAACTGAATTTACTAAAATGACCGATTGATATTGAAATTGACAATCGATATTGAAATTGACATGAAATTGACATACTCCTGGTTGATGGGGGAAATTGAGGATTCATATGATTTGATGGCTGAATGTAACTGCGCCACTGTTTTCCAATTTTGGGATGATCAGGATAGGCTCCGATCATTACTGCGCCACTGTTTTTCAATTTTGGGAGGATCGGGATAGGCTCCGATCAATTTACAATTCCGTTTTCCCAGAGGTACATGGAAATGAATTAAGACCAGCCAAATTCATATTTTCCTAAATTTCTAAATACCATAATTAAAAGACACTAACTCAAAAATTAATGATAAGCCATCTAATATGTTAAGATTTGAGATTTCTTACTTATTCTAATTGCACTGACTTTTTTTGTATAGCCGAGCTATTTTCAATTCATATGTTTCTGTTATATATTTTTAGATCGCTTTACTGACGATCCTACTTATGCATGGCCAGACGCAGAGTGATATGTAGAGATAGGCCCGTTAGAGACAGAACTAGACTCAATATATTTTCAGGAGCAGACAGAGCTAAAAGATTGACGGAATCTCTAATTTATTCATATTGAATTTTATGTAAGGTGGAAAAAAATATTATTTTTTTAAAAAAAATTTATTGTTTATTTTTTTATATTTTACACATATTTCCGCTGTATTGTGACTGTAATGTTTACTCACGCTTGTCGAGTTATTATTCGATGCCGAACGTTTCCAACTTTCCACACTACAAAAAGTAGGGTATTACGCACCGTGGCTTGCGCGTTCGGGCAGACAGACCGACCGGTTTGGGGGCAGCCTGGACTGCCTGCATACCATGCCGTGTGCGTTCGGGCGGACGGACGGACTTGTTCGGTGCGTCCGGGACTACCCGCGCTCCTTGTCATGCAGGTTCGGGCGTATGGACGGTCCGGTTCGAAGCGGCTAGGACTGCTGGCGTATAGTGCCATGCAGGTTCAAGCGGACGAATGACCCGGTTCGGGGCAGTCGAGACTGCGCACAGTGACGTGCGGGTTCGGGTGGACGGACGGTCCGGCTCTGAGCGGCAGGGACTGCCCGCACACCGTGCCTTCTGGGTTCATGTAGATGGACGGACCGGTTCGGGACGGCCGGGACTGCCCGCGCACCGTGCCGTGCACGCCGGATGAACGGTTTGGTTCGAGGCAGTTGGGATAGCCTGCGCACCGTGCCTTGCGGGTTCGTGCAGATGGACGGACTGGTTCAGGGCGGCCGGGAATGCCCGCGCACCGTGCTGTGTGCTTTCGGGCGGACGGACGGTTCGGTTAAGGGCAGATGGCCATGCCCGTGCACCGTGCCATGCGGGTTCCGATGGACGGACGCCCAGTTTGGGACGGATGGCATAGCAGGAATCGCCCGCACACCGTGCCGTGCGGGTTTAGGCAGACAGACGGTTCGGTTCGGGGCAGTTGGGATAGCCTGCGCACCGTGCCTTTCAGGTTTAGGTGGGCATACGGTACGGTTTGGGGTGGTCAGGACTGCTCGTACACTAGGCCTTGCGGGTTCAAGCGGACAAACATACGGGTTCGGGGTGGTCGGTACTGCCCGTGCATCGTGCCGTGCACGTTTGGGTAGGCGGACGGTTTGGTTCGGGGTGGATGGCCATGCCCGCGCACCATGTCGTGCATGTTCAGGCGTACGGACTGTCCGGTGGGGGCGGATGGCACGGCCGGGACTGCCCGCGCATAGTACCGTACGGGTTCGAGCATACGAACTATCCGGTTCAGGGCCGATGGCACGGCCGGGACTACCAGTGCACCATTCTGTGCGGGTTCGGGCAGACTGACAGCCCGTTTTGGTGTGGATGGCATAGATGGTATGCCTGCTCACCATGTCATGCCGTATGGGCACACCGACGGTCCAGTTTGGGGTGAATGGCGCGGCCGGGACTGCCCTCATATCGTGCCGTGTCGGTTCGGATGGACATTCTGGTTCGGGGCGGACGGGATTGCCCGTGCACCGTGCCTTGCGGGTTCGGGTGGTCAGATGGTTCGGTTCGGAGCGGTCAGGACTGCCCGCACACCGTGCCTTGGGGTTCGGGCCGACGGGGCTGCCTACGCACCGTGCCGAGCAGGATCAGGCGGATGGATGTCCGATTCAGGGTGGTCAGGACTGCCCGCGCACCGTGCCTTGCTCATTCGGGCGGGCGAACGGTCCAGTTCGAGGCGGATGGCACTTCCCCTGCACCGTGTCATGCGGGTTTGGTAGCACGAATGGTCCGGTTCGGGGCGGATGGCATGGACGGGGCTGCCCACACACAGTGTCATGCAGGTTCGGGCATACAGATGGTCCGGTTCGGGGCGGTCGGGACTGCCCGCGCACCGAACATTGAGGCTTCAGGCGGGCGAGCGGACCGGTTCGAGGTGGAAGGTATGGCCGAGGCTGCCCGCGCACCGTGCCATACGAGATCCGACGGACGGACGGTTCGATTCGAGGCGGTCAGGACTGCCCGCGCATCGTGCCTTGCGTGTTAGGGCAGGCGGACAGTCCGGTTCGGAGGCAGATGGCACTGCCCGCGCTCCATGCCGTGCGGGTTCGGCTATACGCATGGCCTGGTTCGGGACTGGTGGCATGGACTGGGATGCCCGCGCATAGTGCCGTGCGGCTCGGGCGTACGGACAGTCCGGTTCGGGGCGATCGAGACTGTCCGCGCACCGGGCCTTGTGGGTTTGGGCGGGTGGACGGACCGGTTCGGGAGGGATGGCACGACCGGGGTTACCCGCGCCTTGTGCCATGCAGGATTCGACGGACGGACCATCTGATTCGGGGTGATCGGGACTACCCGCGCACCGTGCCTTGGCGTTCGGCAGTACACACGGTCCGGTTCGAGGCAGATGGCACGGACGGGGCTGCCCGCGCACAATACCGTTCGGGTTCGGGCTTACGGACTGTCTGGTATGGGGCCGATGGCCCAGTTGGGACTGCCCGTGCACGGACGGGGGATCGACGTCTCGATTCGGGCCAGATGGCATGGACGATACTGCCCGTATGTGGTGACCGACGGTCAAGTTCATGGCAGATGAAATGGGTGGGACTGCCCACGTACCGTAGCATGCCGGTTCAGACGGACGGACGGCCCAGTTCGGGGCGGACGGGACTGCCCGCGCACCGTGTTGTGCCAATTCGGGCAGACGGATGGTCCGGTTCAAGGCGTTCAGGGCAGCCCGCGCACCGTGCCTTGTGGGTTTCGGTGGTTGTACAGTCTGATTTGGGGCTGTCAAGACTGCCCACGCACTGTGCCTTCTAGGTTCCGGTGGACAGGCGGACCGGTTCGAGGTGGATGGCATGGCCGGGGCTGCCCGCGCACCGTGTCGTGCGAGATTAGGCGGATGGACGGTCCGATTCGGGGCGGCCGAGACTACCAGCGCACCGTGCCCTGCGCGTTCGGGTGGGTGGACGGTCCAGCTCGAGGCAAATGGCACTGCCTGCGCAATGTGCCGTGCGGGTTCGGCCGTACACACGATCCGGTTCGGGGTGGACGGCACGGACGAGGCTGCTAGCGCACAGTGCCGTGCGGGTTCGAGCTTACGGACGGTCTGGTTCGGGGCGATCAATAATGCCCCCGCACCGTGGCTTGCGGGTTCGAGCAGATGGATGGACCGATTCATGGCTGATGGCATGGCATGGGGCTGCCCGCGTACGATTTGGTTTGGGTGGATGGACGGTCCGGTTTGGGACGGATGGCTCGTGTAGGACTGCCCGCTCACCGTGCCGTGACCGACGGTTCGGTTCGTGGCGGATGGCAGGGCTGGGGCTGCCTGTTCACCTTGTCGTGCAGGTTCGGGTGGATGGACGGTCTGGTTTAGGGCGGATGGCACGATGGGGGCAGCCCGCGCAACGTTTCGTGCAGGTTCCGGTGGACGGATGGTCCGGTTCGGGCCGGATGGCATGGTCGGGACGGCCCGCACATCATGTTGTGTGGGCTTAGGTGAACGGACAGGGCGGTTCTGGGGCGGAGGGCATGGCTAGGACTGCTCGCGCACCATGCCGTGTGGGTTCGAGCGGACGGATGGTCCTGTTTGGGGTGGATGGCATGGCCGGGGCTGCCCGTACACCGTGCCGTGTGGGTTCGAGCAAAAGGACGGTCCGCTTTTGCTACGGATGGCATGGCCGGGGCTGCCCACGCACCATGCCGTGCAGGTTTAGGCCGACGGACGGTCCAGTTCAGGCTTATGGCACTGCTTGTACTGCCCGCGCACCATGTCGTGTGGGTTCGGACGGACTAATGGTCGGTTTCCGGGTGGATGGCACGGCCAGAACTGCCCTTGCACTCTCCCGTGCGGGTTTGGGCAGATCGACAGTCTGGTTCTTGGTGGCTGGCATGGTCGGAACAGCTACCGCACCCCCTGGCTGGGCTCCTTGGTTGTTCGATGCTGGCGGCATGGTTCTCGCTAAGGGCCATGGCTAGTCGGGCTGAATGGCACGGCCAAAACAACAATTCTAAGAGAAAATGGTCGCACCGTGCTGGTGGAACACCCCCCGTGCGCCCACCGCGCTCAGGTCTGGGGGGCCCACCCTGCCACGCGATGTGCCCTTTGGGCGGCTGTCCGGCCGGCGCCGTTGCCGGCCATCGCCGAAGTTCCGACCATGTCCGGCGGAGGCCCGGGCAGGTCAGTTTGGCCCATTTTGCTAGTTTTTGTCAGCCTTAAGGTGCCTGGGAGGCCGGTTCCACCCCGCCGGCCGTAGCCGGAGTTCCGGCCATCTAGTGGAGGCTCGGGCAAGCTGGTTTGGTTCGTTTTGCTCGATTTTGTCGGCTTTATGGTGCTCAGGAGGCTGGTTTGGCCCATTTTTCTCGTTTTTGTTGGCTTTTAGGTGCTCGGGAGGCCATTTTGGCCTGTTTTGCTCATTTTTGTTGGTTTTTACATGCTCAAGAGACCAGTTCGGCCCGTTTTGCTTGGCTTTCGGTGCTCGGGAGGCCAGTTTGGTCCCTTTTTCTTGGCTATTTTTGCAGCGGAGCCTGCGGGGTGGCCTGGGGAGGCCAGTCCCCCAGGTCTAGCTAGCTCTCTCAGATTTCCTGTGCTCGGCGGAGCTACATTGCGTGTGCATCGATGTCCCGTTATGAATTGCTACCTAAGCCATTCGCTTGGGCACGACCGCCACGAGCATTCGGGCCTCGCATGGCAGCTTCTGTGTCAGCATGTGAGTGGTTTCGGTTCAACATGTCCTGATGGGCCCCCTGCCTCTGTGCAGCCAACCGCAGGCACTGCTGTCCCTTCACTGGTTCGTACCAGCAGCAACATCTGCCTCGGTGCATTGCCCCATTGCCTGTGCAGCAAACCAGATTATTTTGGAAACAAATGTCGTCGGATTCTCCTAACCGCTCTCCTCCATACACTTGATGCGGCGGGGGAAGCACACATTGGGGTCCGCGACAGCCACCGAACAGCAGCTGTGTGCAGCCGTCTGCTCCAATAGGCTATCGAGGACTTGCCAGGGCTCGCGGGTGCTGTGGATTTGAAGAGGGCTAGGGGTCTCCTGCCCCCCGCTCCTCTACTCGGTTGCGATTCTGCTACCTACGAATGAACGATGCCCCACCTGCCGATAGCCCGTCCTCCCGTGCTCAGGATGGCACCCTGGCAGCGCGGACGTCGTCGAGGGTGTGCTACCTAGTTGATCCTGCCAGTAGTCAAATTCTTGTCTCAAAGATTAAGCCATGCATGTGTAAGTATGAACAAATTCAGACTGTGAAACTGCAAATGGCTCATTAAATCAGTTATAGTTTGTTTGATGGCACGTGCTACTCGGATAACCTTCCAGAAGGATGCATTTATTAGATAAAAGGCCAATGCGGGCTCTATCCGCTGCTCTGATGATTCATGATAACTCGACGGATCGCATGGCCCTTGTGCCGACGATGCATCATTCAAATTTCTGCCCTATCAACTTTCGATGGTAGGAAAGAGGCCTACCATAGTGGTGACAGGTGACGGAGAATTAGGATTCGATTCCGGAGAGGGAGCCTCAGAACGGCTACTACATCCAAGGAAGGCAGCAGGTGCGCAAATTACCCTATCCTGACAAGGGAAGGTAGTGACAATAAATAACAATACTAGGCTCTTATGAGTCTGGTAATTGGAATGAGTACAACCTAAATCCCTTAACAAGGATCCATTGGAGGGCAAGTCTGGTGCCAGCAGCCGTGGTAATTCCAGCTCCAATAGCATATATTTAAGTTGTTGCAATTAACAAGCTCGTAGTTGGACCTTGGGCTGGGCTGGCCGGTCTGCCTTCCGGTGTGCACCGACCGTCCTGCCCCTTCTGTCGGCGATGCATTCCTAGCCTTAACTGGCTGGGTCGTGCCTCCGGCGCCATTACTTTGAAGAAAATAGAGTGCTCAAAGCAAGCCTACGCTATGCATACATTAGCATGGGATAACATCACAGGATTTCGGTCCTATTCTGTTGGCCTTCGGGATCGGAGTAATGATTAAGAGGGATAATTGGGGGCATTCGTATTTCATAGTCAGAGGTGAAATTCTTGGATTTATGAAAGACAAACAACTGCGAAACCATTTGCCAAGGATGTTTCATTAATCAAGAACGAAAGTTGTGGGCTCAAAGACGATCAAATACCGTCCTAGTCTCAACCATAAACGATGCTGACCAGGGATTGACGGATGTTGATTTTAAGACTCCGCCGACACCTTATGAGAAATCAAAGTTTTTGAGTTCCGAGGGGAGTATGGTCGCAAGACTGAAACTTAAAGGAATTGACAGAAGGGCACCACCAGGAGTGGAGCCTGTGGCTTAATTTGACTCAACACGGGGAAACTTACTAGGTCCATACATAGTATGGATTGACAGACTGAGAGCTCTTTCTTGATTCTATGGGTGGTGGTGCATGGTCGTTCTTAGTTGGTGGAGTAATTTGTCTGTTTAATTCCGTTAACGAACGAGACCTCTGCCTGCTAACTAGCTACGCAGAGGCATCCTCTGCGATCAGCTTTTTAGAGGGACTATGAAAGCTTATGCCACGGAAGTTTGAGGCAATAACAAGTCCGTGATGCCCTTAGATGTTCTGGGCCGCATGCGTGCTACACGGATGTATTCAACGAGTCTATAGCCTTGGCTGACAGGCCCGGCTAATCTTCTAAAATTTCATCATGATGGGGATAGATCATTGCAATTGTTGGTCTTCAACGAGGAATTCCTAGTAAGTGCGAGTTATCAGCTCACGTTGACTATGTCCCTTCCCTTTGTACACACCGCCCCTCGCTCCTACCGATTGAATGATCCGGTGAAGTGCTCGGATGGTGGCGACAGGGGCAGTTCACCGCCCACAACGTCACGAGAAGTCCTTTGAACCTTATCATTTAGAGGAAGGAGAAGTCGTAACAAGGTTTTCGTAGGTAAACCTACATAAGGATCATTGTCGAGGCCTGAATGGATAATCGTGAACCCGTCAACGTTCCCGCAGGGGCAGAGGGATGGCGACATTCGCCCACCTGACCCCACCACCCCCGGGCACCCATGGCCAACCTGTCCCACTCGTTATGGGACTGGCGGCGGGAACAATACCTGGCACGGTGGGCGCCAAGGAACATTCACAGTTGGGGAGAGCGCCACAAGCTGGTTCTGGCATGCAGTGCGATCCTTCCATACAAGTCGAACTTTTATGACTCTTGGCAATGGATTTCTTGGCTCTCACATCGATGAAGAATGTAGCGAAATGCAATACTTGGTGTCAATTGTAGAATCCTGCGAACCATCAAGTCTTTGAACACAGGTTGCGCTCGAGGCTATCCGGCCGAGGGCACACCTGTCTGGGCATCATGCCTCACGTCGCTCTGTGCACCCTGAGACACCCTTCGAGTAGGGACGGTGGCGGGCATGGAGATTGGCCTAGTAATGGCGAACGAACCGGGAAGAGCTCAGCATGGGAATCGGGCTGCCGCACTGCCCGAATTATAGTATGGAGAAGCGTCCTCAGTGACAGACCGGGCCCAAGTCCTTTGTAAAGGGGCGCCAGGGAGGGTGAGAGCCCCGTCTGGCACAGACCCTGCCGCACCATGAGGCGCTGTCGGCGAGTCGGGTTGTTTGGGAAAGCAGCCCCAATCGGGCAATAAATTTTATCCAAGGGTAAATAGCGGCAAGAGACCGATAGCGAGCAAGTACCACAAGGGAAAGATGAAAAGGACTTTGAAAAGAGAGTCAAAGAGTGCTTGAAATTGTCGGGAGGGAAGCGGATGGGGGCCCGTGATGTGAGCCTTCCGGATGAGGAACGGCCCATGCGAGGCTGGTCCGCCACTCGGCTCGGCGCGTGGACCGTTGCCGGCTGTGCTGGGGGTCCAAGCCCGGGCGGATGACCCCACCCGCAAAAATGCCACCGGCACGGCTGGGGAAGCAAAGCGCCCCGCCTCGGCGTGCCCCCTCGGGGGCACCTGCATGCTCCTAGCATCGGTCTGTGGGCTCCCTAGTGAACCCGTCTTGAAACATGGACCAAGGAGTCTGACATGCGTGCGAGCCGACGGGCGTGAAAACCATGAAGGCGCAAGGAAGCTGATTGGCGGGATCCCCTTTGTGGGGTGCACTGCCGACCTACCCCAATCTGCTGGGAAGGGTTCGAGTGGGAGCATGCCTGTCGGGACCCGAAAGATGGTGAACTATGCCTGAGCAGGGTGAAGCCAGAGGAAACTCTAGTGGAGGCCCACAGTGATACTGACGTGCAAATCGTTCGTCTGACTTGGGTATAGGGGCGAAAGACTAATCGAACCATCTAGTAGCTAGTTCCCTCCGAAGTTTCCCTCAGGATAGCTAGAGCCCGTGTGCGATTTCTATCGGGTAAAGCCAATGATTAGAGGCATCGGGGGTGCAACGCCCTCGACCTATTCTCAAACTTTAAATAGGTAGGATAGTGCGGCTGCTTCGATGAGCCACACCACGGAATCGAGAGCTCCAAGTGGGCCATTTTTGGTAAGCAAAACTTGCGATGCGGGGTGAACTGGAAGTCGGGTTATGGTGCCCAACTACGCTCTAACATAGAACCCACAAAGGGTGTTGGTCAATTAAGACAGCAAGACGGTGGTCATGAAAGTCGAAATTTGCTAAGGAGTGTGTAACAAATCACCTACCGAATCAACTAGCCCCAAAATGGATGGCACTTTAGCGCGCGATCCACACCCGGCCATCGGGGCGATCATCATTCCTCGACGAGTAGGAGGGCACGACAGCCACCGCAAAACCATGGGCACGAGCCTGGGCAGAGCGGCCGTCGGTGCGGATCTTGGTGGTAGTAGCAAATATTCAAATGAGAACTTTGAAGGCAGAAGAGGGGAAAGGTTCCATGTGAACAACACTTGCACATGGGTTAGCCGATCCTAAGGAACGGGGGAATCCTGTCAGACAGCGCGTCTCCGCGTGAGCTCCGAAAGGGTATCGAGTTAAAATTCCCGAGCCGGGACATGACGGCGGATGACAACAATAGGGAGTCCGGAGACACCGATGGGGTGATGTGATAATTTAACTGCAACCATACAGTGTCGGCTGTAGCGCTATACAGGTCATCCCACAAAGATCTCAGGTGTTTTGCGATTCTAACTATTTCTTTAGTTCTAGTAGATTAACTATGAGTTTCTAAATTGAGGGAAGATTGGTTCTAAGTTCTAAAGATTAACCTAGAATTTCGAATCCATTAGAATAATAGCCTAATAGTGAATTATCTCTTTCTTCCTATAGTTTTAATTATGCAAGGTTAAGTAACATATTAAAAAGGTGATCTTTTTAATTTGATTTTAATCAAGCACCCCTAAGTATGACCTATCAAGTCATGTGCAAGTATAGACCATAAAAAATAACACCTTTGTTAATAACAAATTATATTAAGTAGAAAATCTCATAAACAAAAGAAAAGAAATAAACTTCAAGCCCTAATCTAAGCACATGCTATCAAAAGACCGAACTTAAATATAATCTATCAAAGAAATTAGATTTACAAGTTTATCCAATTCAATTTATTTATACGAAGATCTTTATTGATAATTCTAAAAATAAATAAAGAATAAGAATTCCAAACTTCATCCAGGCATAGATTATCAAAATATTAATTAAGTATAATCTATCAAAGAATTATGATTTGTTAACTCTATCTTTTATTTATTTATAGAAAAATCATAACTTTATTTCTTTTTAGAAAGAAGATGAGATAAATCCGTGTTAGATCTATTAAACTAACTTCATTTACATCCTAGGGCTAAAGAAAATTAGCTACTCATGTTCCTAATAAGCAAAATCGAATTTTTATTCATGAACACAATAAAATCTAATCTAGAAAGTAATAAAACCTAAACTAGAAACCAATTAACTCTCTCTAGAAAGCAAATAAAGAATTAAAAGCAATGGCTTACCTCTGGAGTACGGTATTGTGGCCGTCAGCCTTCAGCAAAACCCTAATTTTATTAATTTAAAACGAGTACAAAACTTCAGGATTCTCTCAGAATACAAGGATACGGCCAATATATAGGCTTCGTAAATCAAACCCTAATTCTAACAGAACGAAAAAACTAAAAAATTACGACGAATACACCAAAAAAAACTCAGTGCATGGGCCCACAATTGGACCTCTATTTCACTGAAATTACTTCCATTTGGCAGCTAAATTTTGTGATAAATTCTTGAAATTTTTTCCACATGAAACTCGTAGTCTTGTGTATTTAAGTTTCCTGACTATATTCGACTTTGAGTCTCTTCAGTATCGTAGTCTCGTAGTCTTACCTACTTTAGAAACTTTTTGGACTTTGATTTCCTACTCCGACTTTGATTTCATACCATCTCTTTGTACGAATAAAATTCGTGAAAAACACACTAACAATATCTGAGTAGTATTATTTATATACAAAAAGGGGTACTATGAAGGCTATAAATATGCAATATATGGCACTTATCACACCCCCACACATATCTTTTGCTAGTTCTCGAGCAAAACCTAAATCTAAAAAGAAACAGAAAAATTCTAACTCATTTTCGCAGGAATCGCGATTGCACTTAGCACATGCAACGAGCCTTTAAACCCCTAGATTACCCTAGTGGACGAGTGTTGTCTCGTGAGGATTTGCAGTGAATATACCCACAAAATTCATGAAGAAAATAGATTAAGAAATAAAGAAAAGAAAAATAAGGATAACCAAAAATTAAGAAGAATAGAAATTTTATACAAAAGAAAGAAAAATCTTTTTTTATAATATTTTCGTCAATTAATCTCACTAATATACAAACTCAAGAATGCATTTAGATTATCAATATTCAAATCGAGTATCATATCAAATACACTTATCATTTTAATAAAAATTTAAATCCTATCTTTCAATACCTACTAACAGATAATCTATTGACTCCTATACATCTACATGCACATGTGATAGTCTACTTCTGCTTTAGACTCCAACTTTAGCTCATGATTCATCTTCTCTCTCATAACAATTTTTTTCTTTTTTTTTCTTTTTTTAAGAATATTTCACCTTTCATTCGAATATTCACACTTGCTTCGGCGCAATATACCAGATTACTCGGTTCATACTCTTTTCTTTTTCTTTTTTTTAGAATATTTCACATTTTATGTGAATATTTACGTTTACTTAGGTGCAAATTACCCGATTATTCAGATCATACTCTTTTTTTTCACTCTTGAGGCTATTGCCTTAATACCAGGCGCACCCCATTATTTTATCACTCTTGAGGCTATTGCCTTAATACCACGCTCACCCCATTATTTTATTCTCACTTTTTTCTTTTTTTTCTTTTTTTTGTTTAGAAAGAGAAGACTTACTCAGTCGTTATCATTTTTGTCCTTAACCTAAAAAACTATTGTGAAGTGAAAATAGATGTATACTTGCCTCAAAACTACTGTTAGCGATATTTATTTTTTGGATTTTAATTTTTTTCATAAAATTCAAAGTGTTTCGTCCAATCTACTCTCCTATCCAATTTTAAATCTAAGTTTGTTCTTTTATCTGTAATTAGGTTGATCTATTAATAAAATATATAAATTTATTAAAAAAATTTTTAGTTTTGTTTTTCAGTTTTTTTTCAAAAATTAGTTACCCTAAAATAAAATACCCAAAGTGCAAAATAAAGAAACCCAAAAATCTAAAAAAAACCCTAAAAATAAAAATACAATCCTAAAAATCATAAAAAAATAAAAATCTCCTAATCCACTTCCCACAACTAAACTTGTGTATGCGCTCATACACAAGCAAAGGGTGGTAAAATTAATATGAAAACTATTATACAAATACTATACAAATAATGAGAGTCGTAAAAGTTACAATCTCAATATCATCACCCTATTAACGCATGGAAAGCGGTTACGACCTCTCGATTGCTTTCGACTTTCATTGTGTGCGTTTTAAACATGAAGTGGGTACATTATTATATTTCATCATCCTCCTACAAGTCACGAGATTCCCTGTCTGTTTCTTATGCCGTCCTCGATTTTTCTTTGTCCACATGTAAGCATTAATAATTTGGTTAAAGAATTCTTTATTATAAACCGGCCAATCATCGTTAGTAACAAGCATACATGTAGAAATATCATGAGGTGAGAAGAGTGCTATATGATCAAGTGAATGTGGTGGTGGCTATTCTAACTCACGAAGTAATGCGAGCTCCTTTGCAAACAAATCCTCAAAAGTTTGCTCATACTTCAATGGCACAGTTGCATAAGTATCATCATTCATAGAATTAGTATATGCCAATTCATCTAATAATATGAGCTCATCTTTGAAAATTTGCTCGAATGAGGGTTCATTATCAGTGCAAGAGGTCGAATGAGAGTGCAAATTATGAATCATGTTGACCTCAATGAGGGAGCTCGTTGCATGCTCATCCATATTAAATATTTTCAATACCACGTCATATTCCCAAACGATAACTTCATGAGGCCACTCCTGCAATCAATTAATGCATTTGATGTTGCAAGGAATGGTCTACCTAAGATAATGGGAATTTGATTCCGTGGATTGGAGATCGGCTCAATTTCTAAGACAATAAAGTCTACAGAAAAGATAAACTCACTGACCTTAATTAGCATATCTTCAACCATACCAAATAGTCTTTTGATCAAACGATCAACTAGCTGTAATGTGACTTTGGTAGGTTGAAGTTTTCCAAGCCCCAGTTACTGATACACAGTGTAAGGAAGCAAGTTGACACTTGCCCCTAGATCAAGCAACGCCCTATCAAATGTAGTGTTCCCAATGGTGCATGAGATTATAGGAGGTGGATCTTTGTACTTGATAGGAAAGAAGTTAGAGAGGATTTGTGATATATTTGCAGCAAGAAAAACTTTCTCAGGAATGTTTCTTGCCCGTTTCTTAGTACACAAATCCTTAAGGAAGTTAGCATAAGTAGGAACATGTTGTATAATGTTTAGGAGTGGAATATTAATCTTCACCTGCTGAAATGTTTCAAGAATTTTCTCTACTTGCGGTGAAGGCTTCCAAAACCGATTTGGATATGGTGCTTTCGGCTTAGGAAGATGAGCATGTGACGGTAATGGAGGTGATAGAGACGGTTGTGGAGAAAGGGGTAGAAGAGATTAGGTAGCCTGCGAGATAGTAGGAATGGGATCAGGGGGTATGGCTACATTATTGTCCACTTGCTTGCCAGATCTAAGCGTGTGAATGGCATTGCATTTGTGGACATGCAACTGATTGGAGTTTGAGGAACTGGCATTAAGGTTTGTTATGGGTTGACTTGGAAAAGTACCCTGGCCACATTCACTTATCTGACTTGCTAATTGTCTAACCTGCTGCTCTATATTATTTATAGATTGAGAGTTCACGAGCAGTTGCTGATTTGTACTTTGAATAAAATCAGTTGACACTTTCATAAGATTTTGCATATATGTGTTAAGGTTGGACTGAGACTTTAGAAGATTTTCAACGTTCTTCTCAAGTGACTGGAGTCACTTTTCTTGATCAATAATAGACCCCTGTTGTGGATGAGAGTGATTTTGTGTAGGTCGTCTGATCTGGTTGTTTCCATAATTTGAAGCGTTTGGATCTTGGAAGACACCCACATTTGGTCTTAGGAATTGACTAGTGGCTGGCGGCTGTATATTAGGGTTAGGGGCCCCCTGATATTTCCCTTGACCCCATGATAAATTTGGATGGTTCCTCCACGTAAGATTGTATCTAGGAGCGTAATGATTATTCATAGGTCCTTGATACAAGACGTTAGCCTGCTCAAGTATGGGACCCATGGAATTCATTAATAATGGACACTCCTCCATAACATAATTCGGAGTTCTGCAATTAAAGCATGTGGAAATTTGAATTTGATTTACCTGACCCACCGGTGGAGTATTAGAAGTCTCCAATGCCTCAATTCTCCTCATAAGGGCTGCAATCTTAGCTTCGGCAGCTATAGAGCTATCGACGCTATGGATCCCACCCTTATGTGCAGAAGTTTATGCATTGGGCTTCTCAGTGGGACTCTCCCACTGCATAGTCTTCCATGATAGATCCTCAAGAAAGTCTCATACTTCATCCTCATTCTTTCTCATGAACTCCCCCTGACACATGGACTCAAGAAGAGTTTTGGATGTTTAATCGAGTCCTTCGTACACGATTTGACACAACCGTCACTTTTCTATTGCATGGTGGGGGCACTAAGCTAATAACTCCTTGAATCGTTCTAAGTATTTCCAGAAGGGTTCTCCCGGCACTTGATGGAATTGATTGATTTGATTTCATATTCTTGTCACCTTATGCATGGGATAATACTTCTTAAGAAACACCCTAACGAATTCATCCCAAGTAGTGATTGTATCAGTAGGCATACTGTACAACCACTTTTTGGCATTATCCTTAAGTGCAAAGGGGATGAAGTGGAGCTTAATTGCGTCCTCCGATAAATGTTGCAGTTTAATCATTACGCATACTTTCTGAAATTCACTGATAAAGAGATATGCATTTTCTAAATCAGAACTAGTGAATTTACTGATAAAGAGATACTGTGGCTTAAACTCATAGTGATTACCCGCTGCGTGTGGAAGTTTGATGCATGATGGCAATATGTACGCAATGGGTAACATCGATCCTGAAGGATCGAGATCAGTTGGTCCATCTTGGCTTCCATGAGCAAATCTGATCTCACAAGTCGACCAAATTGATCACGGATCCAATGTGGCATGAACCAGTGACCGTGAGTGTATGCGTGAATTTCCTAAAGTAATGCAAGAAGTGGGGTGTGGTGGAGAGATAAACGGTGGAATAGATATGATCAAATAGAAATGTGATTCCTACTGTTGATAAATTGGTTTTTTTTTGTATTTGTTTCCAGAATCAGAGACAAAAAATACAGATGCTAGGAAAATTTTGTGGGATTTAGTACAAGAAGTGCCGCTAAATAGTGGTTTATACTAATTAGTGGCCAAAACAGGGACTCTCGTTCTCTACTTTTTTCAGTGCACTCCAAATGCTTATCTTGTCCCTGTTTATTTTCCTTCATCTGCACTTTTTTGTCCATGCATACTCAACACACACTGTTAATCCCGTAAAATGTCAGAAAAAGTAAGAAAAACACCGTCGATCCCCAGCAACGACGCCAAAAACTTGATGTGATAATTTAACTGCAAGCGTACAGTGTCGGTTGTAGTGCTATATAGGTCGTCCCACAGAGATCTTCGGTGTTTTATGATTCTTATTATTTCTTTAGTTCTAGTAGATTAACTAAGAGTTTCTAAAATGAGAGAAGATTGGTTCTAAGTTCTAAAGATTAGTCTAGGATTTCGAATCCATTAGAATAATAGCTTAACAGTGAATCATCTCTTTCAACCTATCTTTTTAATTATGCACTGTTAAGTAACATATTAAAAAGGTGACCTTTTTAATTTGATTTTAATCAAGTACCCCTAAGTATGATCTATCAAGTAATGTGCAAGTATAGACCATCAAAAATAACACCATTCTTAAAAACAAATTATATTAAGTAGAAAATCTCATAAACAAAAGAAAAGAAATAAACTTCAAACCTTAATCTAAATATAGGCTATTAAAAGACCGAACTTAAGTATAATCTATCAAATAAATTAGATTTACAACTTTATCCAATTCAATTTATTTATAGGAAAATCTTTATTGATAATTCTAAAAATATACAAAGAATAAGAATTCCAAACTTCATATAAGCATAGATTATCAAAATATTAATTAAGCATAATCTATCAAAGAATTATGATTTGTGAACTCTATCTTTTATTTATTTATAGAAAAATCATAACTTTATTTCTTTTTAGTAAGAAGATGAGATAAATCCATGTTAGATCTATTAAACTAACTTCATTTACATCCTAGTGCTAAAGAAAATTAGCTACTCATCTTCCTAATAAGCAAAATCAAATTTTTATTCATGAACACAATATAATCTAATCTAGAAAGAAATAAAACCTAAACTAGAAAGCAATTAACTCTATCTAAAAAGCAAATAAAAAATTAAAAGAAATGGCTTACCTCTGGAGCACAGTATTGTGGCCGTCACCTTTCAGCAAAACTCTAATTTTATTAATTTAAAACGAGTACAAAACTTCAGAATTCTCTTAGAATATAAGGATACGGCCAATATATAGGCTTCGGAAATCAAACTCTAATTCTAACAGAACTGAAAAACTAAAAAATTACAACTAATCCACTAAAAAAAACTCAGTGCATGGACCCACAATTAGGCCGCTATGTAGCTGAAATTACAGCCATTTGGCAGTTAAAGTTTGTGATAAATTCTTGAAATAATTTCCACTTGAAACTCATTTCTTGTACGTTTAAGTTTCCTCACTGTATTCGACTTTGAGTCTCTAAAGTATCATAGTCTCGTAGTGTTGCCCACTTTAGAAACTTTTTGGACTATGATTTCATGCCATCACCTTTTAAGAATAAAATTCTAGAAAACACACTAACAATACCTGAGTAGCATTATTTATATACAAAAATAGGGTAATATGAAGGCTATAAATATGAAATATATGACACTTATCAGGAGGCCTCAGGAAGAGTTATCTTTTCTGCGTAACAGCCCGTCCACCCTGGAAACAGCTCACCCTGAGATAGGTTCCAGTGGCTAGAAGAGCGCCGCACGTCGCGCGGTGTCCGGTGCGCCCTCGGCAGCCCTTGAAAATCCGAAGGACCGAGTGCCGCCCATGTTCGGTCGTACTCATAACTGCATCATGTCTCCAAGGTGAATAGCCTTTGGCCAATGGAACAATGTAGGTAAGGAAAGTCGACAAAATGGATCCGTAACTTCGGGAAAAGGATGGCTCCGAGGCTGGGCACGGGGGTCCCAGCCCCAAACTCATCGGTTGTCGGCGGACTGCTCGAGCCCCACCCATGGCGAGAGCGGGTCGCCATGTGCCGGCTGGGGGACAGACTGGGAACGGCTCCCCCTCGAGGGAGGGCCTTCCCCAGGCGTTGAATATCTGACTCAGAACTGGTACGGACAAGGGGAATCCGACTGTTTAATTAAATTAAAGCATTGCGATGGTCTTTGCGGATGATAATGCAATGTGATTTCTGCCTAGCGCTCTGAATGTCAAAGTGAAGAAATTCAACCAAGCACGGGTAAACGGCGGGAGAAACTATGACTCTCTTAAGGTAGCCAAACACCTTGTCATCTAATTAGTGACAAGCATGAATGGATTAACGAGATTCCCACTATCCCTGTCAACTATCTAGTGAAACCACAACCAAGGGAACAGGCTTGGTAGAATCAGCGGGGGAAGAAGACCTTGTTGAGCTTGACTCTAGTCCGACTTTGTGAAATGACTTGAGAGGTGTAGGATAATTGGGAGCGGTTCCCCCAGCGAAAGTGAAATACCACTACTTTTAATGTTATTTTACTTATTCTGTGAGGCCCAACCCCTCTTTTTGGCTCTATGGACCCTCTATGCGGGCCAATTCGGGCGGAAGACATTGTCAGGTGGGGAGTTTGGCTGGGGCGGCACATCTGTTAAAAGATAATGCAGGTGTCCTAAGATGAGCTCAACGAGAACAAAAATCTCGTGCGTAACAAAAGGGTAAAAGTTCATTTAATTCCGATTTCCAGTATGAATATGAACCGTGAAAGCGTGGCCTATCGATCCTTTAGACCTTCGAAAGTTGAAGCTAGAAGTGTCAGAAAAGTTACCACAGGGGTAACTGGCTTGTGGCAGCCAAGCGTTCATAGCGACGTTGCTTTTTGATCCTTCAATGTCAGCTCTTCCTATCATTATGAAGCAGAATTCACCAAGTGTTGGATTGTTCACCCACTAGTAGGGAACGTGAGTTGGGTTTAGACCGTCGTGAGACATGTTAGTTTTACCCTACTGATTACCGTGCTGTGATAGTAATTCAACCTAGTACCAAAGGAACCGTTGATTCACACAATTGGTCATCGCGCTTGGTTGAAAAGCTAGTGCCGAATTATGGCTGAATGCCTCTAAGTCAGAATCCAGGCTAGAGAAGCGGTGCCAACTCCCGCCGACTACCTCCCGACCCACAGAAGGGACGCTTGCGCCCCCACGGGTACATGTCGAAGAACACGGCCCGCATGGCGGACACGCTGCCGGGTCCCCTTGGAGCGAAATTCCAAATGGTCGGCAGGCTAAATCCTTTGCAGATGACTTAAATACGCGACAGGGCATTGTAAGTGGCAGAGTGGCCTTGCTGCCACGATCCAATGAGATCCAGCCCCTCGTCGCACAGATTCGTGCCTCCCCCGGCGCATCCTCTCTGTAGCCAGCGAGCCTCGAGGGTTTGCGCCAAAAACTCGGACGGGTTTTGTTTCTCTCTTCTACACTGGGGACTTGGGCAGCGATGCTCACACACCACCCGGCCAGAGCACAGGGCTGTTCAGGGCCACTACATCGCTCACATTTGCCATCTCACCCGCTTGCAGAGGCGGTTCCATGCCAGCTCCATGTCCAGTTCGGGATGCCTCGCATGGCCGGAGCAGCTCGCGCACTGCACGGTATAGGTTCCGGTCCACCGACAAGGTGGTTCACGGTGTCTGGCATGGTAAGGATGTCCCGAATGCCACTAAAGGCCGAGCCCCAAGGGGATGCCAAAAAAACTCGGACAAATTCTATTTCGCTCTCCCACACCGTGCTGTGCAGGTTCGGGCAAACAGACTATCTAGTTCCCGGGCAGCTGGGACTGCCCACTCAATGTGCCGTGTGGGTTATGGCTAACGGACGGTCCGTTTAAGGTGTCCGAGACTACCCGTGCACCGTTTCGTGGGCATTCGGGCAGACGAACGGTTCAGTTCGGGGCGGATAGTCATGCCCGCGCACCGTGCCATGCAGGTTTGGGCATACAGACAGTTTGGTTCTGGGCCGATGGCCATGCTTGCGCACCGTGCCATGGGGGTTCTGGCAGACAGACGACCCGGTTCAAGGAGGATGGAACTGCCGGGACTGCCTGCGCACCGCGCTGTTCGAGTTCAGGCAGACGGATGGTCCGGTTCAGGGCGGTTGGGACTGTCCGCACACCGTGCCGTGCGCATACGAGCGGACGGATGAACCTGTTCGACACGGCCAGGACTGCCCACGCACAGTGCCATGTGGGTTCGAGTGGACGGACAGTCCAGTTTGGGGCGGCTGGGACAGCTAGCGCACTATGCCTTGCGTGTTCGGGCGGACAGACGGACTGCTTTGGGGTGGCCGGGACTGCCCGCGCACCGTGCCGTGCTCATTGGGGCAGACGGATGGTTCGGTTTGGGGCTGATGGCCATGCCTGCGCACCGTGTCTTGCAGGTTCGGGAGTACGAAACGGTTCGGTTCGGGGCGGATGGCCATGACCACACACCATGCCATGCGAGTTTCAGCAGACGGATGGCCCGGTTCGGGGCGGACGGCATAGCAGGAACTGCCCGCACACTATTCTGTGTAGGTTCGGGCAGGCGGACGGTCCAGTTCGGGGCGGTCTGGACAGCCAGCGCACCGTGTGTTGCGGGTTCGGGCAGTCGGACAGACCGGTTCGTGGTGGCTGGGACGGCCCGCGCACCGTGCCGTGCACTCTCGGGCGGACGGACAGGTCAGTTTGGGGTTGATGGCATGCCTGCGCACCATGCCTTGTAGGTTCGGGCATACGGATGGTTCGGTTCGGGGCGGATGGCCATGCCCACGTACTATGCCGTGCGGGTTCCGGTGGATGGACGGCTCGGTTCCGAGTGGATGGCACAGCCGAGACCACTTGCACACCGTGCCTGTGGGTTCACGCAGACAAACGGCCCAGTTCGTGGCGGGCAGGACTGCCTGCGCACCATGTCATGCAGGCTCTGGTGGACGGATGGTCTGGTTCGAGGCGGCCAGGATTGCCCGTGGACAGTTCCATGCAGGTTCGGGCAGACAGACAGTCCGGTTCGGGACAATCGGGACTACCTGCGCACTATGCCTTGTGGGTTCGTGCAGATGGACGGACTGATTCGGGGTAGCTGGGACTGCCTGCACACCGTGCCGTGTGCACCGTGCAGGTTTCGGCAGACGGACGGCCCTATTCGAGGCTGATGGCATGGCAGGAACCAACCGCACACCATGCTGTGTGTGTTCAGGCAGACGGATGGTCCGATTTGGAGCGGTCGTGACTTCCCGCTCAACGTGCCTTACGGGTTTGTGCAGACCAACGGACTGGTTACGGCAGCCGGGACTGCCCAAGCACTGTGCCATGCGCGCCGTGCGGGTTTTGGGGGACGGATGGCCCGGTTTGGGGTGGATGGTGTGGCAGGAACCATCTGCATACCGTGCTGTGCAGGTACGGGTGGATGAACGATCCGATTTGGGGTGGTTGGGATTGCCCGCGCACCATGCATTGCGGGTTCATGCAGACGGACGGACCGGCTTGAGGTTGCCAGGATTGCCTACGAACCGTGCCGTGCGCGTTCGGGCTGGCGGACGATCTGGTTCAGGGCGGATGGAACTGCCCGCGCACCATGCCATGCGGGTTCAGCCGCACGCACGGTCATGTTCGGGCGAATGGCATGGATGGGGCTTCCCGCGCATAGTGCCATGTGGGTTCGGGCATACGGACAGTCCAGTTTGGGAAGGTCGGGACTTCTAGTGCACCGGGCCTTGCGGGTTCGGGCGAACGGACCAGTTCAGGCCTGATGGCGTGACTGAGGCTGCTGGCGCACCGTGCTATGCAGGATCCGATGGACGGACGGTTCGATTCGGGGCAGTCTGGACTGCCCGCGTACTGTGCCTTGTGCGTTCATGTGGGCAGACGGTCATGTTCGAAGCGGATGGCGCTGCCCACGCACCATGCCGTGCGGGTTCGGCCATACACACAGTCCGGTTCGGGGCGAATGGCACGGACGGGGTTGCCCGCACAGTGCCGTGCGAGTTTGGGAGCACGGACGGTCTCGTTCGGGGCCGATGGCCCGGCCAGGACTGCCCACACACAGTGCTGAGCGGGTTCGGGGAGACTGATGGCCCCGTTCGGGGTAGATGGAATGGCGGTATGGCCCGCTCACTATGTCGTGCCGTATGTGCAGACTGATGGTCCGGTTTGGGGAGGATGGAAGGGCCGGAACTGCACTCATACCTTGCCGTGTCGGTTCGAACGGACGGACGGCCCAAATCAGGGCAGATAGGACTGCCCGCGCACTGTGCCGTGCCGGTTCGAGTGGATGGACGGTCCAATTCGGGGCATTCAAGACGGCCCGCGCACCGTGCCGTGCGGGATCATGCAGATGGACTATCCAATTCGGGCGGTCGGGGCTACCCGCGCACCGTGCCTTGCAAGTTCTGGAGGGCGTACGGTCCTGTTCAGGGCGGATGGCACTGCCCGCACACCGTGCCGTGTAGGTTCGGCCGTACGCATGGTCCGGTTTGGGGCGGATGGCACGGACGGGGCAGCCCGCGCACAGTGCTGTAAGGGTTCAGGTGTACGGACGGTCCAGTTCGTGGCAGTCGAGAATGCCCACACATCGTGCCTTGCGGGTTCGGGCCGACGGACTGACCGAGTTGGGGCAGATGGCATGGTATGGGGTTTCCCGCGCACGTGCCATGCGGGTTCAGGCGGACGGACGTCTGGTTCGGGGTGGGTGGCCCAACCGGGACTGCCCGCTCACTGTGCCATGATGGACGGTCCAGTTCGAGGTGGACGGTCCAGTTCGAGGAGGATGGCATGGCCGGGACTGCCTGCGCACCGTGCCGTGCTGGTTCGGGCAGACGGACGGTCCGGTTCGGGGCGGATGGCATGGCCGGAGCGGCCCGCACACCGTGCCGTGCAGGTTCGGGCCAACTGACGGCCTAGTTCGGGCCGGATGGCACGGCGGGGGCACCCCATTCACCGTGCCGTGCGGGCTCTAGCGAATGGTCGCTGCTATTCGAGGGCGGATGGCACGGTCGGGACTGCCCACGCACCGTGCCGTGCGGGTCTGTTCAGGGCTGATGGCACGGCAGCCCCTGCACCTGGTTGATCCTGCCAGTAGTCATATGCTTGTCTCAAAGATTAAACCGTGCATGTGTAAGTATGAACAAATTCAGACTGTGAAACTGTAAATGGCTCATTAAATCAGTTATAGTTTGTTTTATGGTACGTGCTACTTGGATAACCATAGTAATTCTAGAGCTAATACGTGCAAGAAAATCCAACTTCCGGAAGGGATGCATTTATTCGATAAAAGGCCAATGCGGGCTCTGCCCGCTGCTCTGATGATTCATAATAACTCGACGAATCGCACGGCCCTCGTGTCGGCGAGGCATCATTCAAATTTTTGCCCTATAAACTTTCGATGGTAGGATGGAGGCCTACCATGGTGGTGATGGGTGACGGAGAATTAGAGTTTGATTCCGGAGAGGGAGCCTGAGAAACGGCTACCACACCCAAGGAAGGCAGCAAGCGCACAAATTACCCCATCCTGACACGGGGAGGTAGTGACAATAAATAACAATACCGGGCTCTTACGAGTCTGGTAATTGGAATGAGTACAATCTAAATCCCTTAACAAGGATCCATTGGAGGGCAAGTCCGGTGCCAGCAGCCGCGGTAATTCCAGCTCCAATAGCGTATATTTAAGTTGTTGCAATTAAAACGCTCGTAGTTGGATCTTGGGCTGGGCCGGCCAGTCCACCTTTCGGTGTGCACCGGCATTCCCGTCCCTTCTGCCAGCGATGTGTTCCTGGCCTTAACTGGCTGGGTCGTACCTCCGACACCATTACTTTGAAGAAATTAGAGTGCTCAAAGAAAGTCTATGCTCTATATACATTAGCATGGGATAACATCACAGGATTTTGGTCCTATTCTGTTGGCCTTCGGGATCAGAGTAATGATTAAGAGGGACAGTCGGGGGCATTCGTATTTCATAGTCAGAGGTGAAATTCTTAGATTTATGGAAGGCGAACAACTGCTAAAGCATTTTCCAAGGATGTTTTCATTAATCACGAACGAAAGTTGGGAGTTCGAAGACGATCAGATACCGTCCTAGTCTCAACCATAAACGATGCCGACCAGGGATCGGCTGATGTTGCTTTTAGGGCTCCGCCGGCACCTTATGAGAAATCAAAGTTTTTGGGTTTCAGGGGGAGTATGATCGCAAGGCTGAAACTTAAAGGAATTGACGGAAGGGCACCATCAGGAGTGGAGCCTGCGGCTTAATTTGACTCAACACGAGGAAACTTACCAGGTCAAGACATATTAAGGATTGACAGACTGAGAGCTCTTTCTTGATTCTATGGGTGGTGTTGCATGGCCATTCTTAGTTGGTAGAGCGATTTGTCTGGTTAATTCCGTTAACGAATGAGACCTCAGCCTGCTAACTGGCTACGCAGAGGCATCCTCCGCGGCTAGATTCTTAGAGGGACTATAGCCGGTTAGGCCACGGAAGTTTGAGGCAAATAGGTCTGTGATGCCCTTAGATGTTCTGGGCCACACGCGCGCTACACTGATGTATTCAACGAGTCTATAGCCTTGGCTGACAGGCCCGGGTAATCTTCACAAATTTCATCGTGATCGGGATAGACCATTGCAATTGTTGGTCTTCAATGTGGAATTCCTAGTAAGCGCGAGTCATCAGCTCGTATTAACTACGTCCCTGCCCTTTGTACACACCGCCCGTCGCTCTTACCGATTTAATGGTCTAATGAAGTGTTCGGATCGCGGCGACTGGGGCTGTTCGCCGCCCATGACATTTCGAGAAGTTCACTTAACCTTATCATTTGGAGGAAGGAGAAGTCATAACAAGGTTTCCATAGGTGAACCTACGGAAGGATCATTGTCGAGGTCCGAACGGACAATTGCGAACCCATCAACGCTCCCGCAGGGGCGAAGGGATGGTGGCATTCACCCACCTGACCCTGCCTCCCTGGGGCACCCATGGCCGCACCCATCTCGCCTCTTTGCGGGACGGGCGGCGGGAACAAAACCCGGCGTGGTGGGCACCAAGGAACATTCACAGTCGGGGAGAGCGTTGTAAGCCGGTTCAGGCATGCGGTGTGATCCTTCCTTACAAGTCAAACTTTTACGACTCTTGGCAACGGATATCTTGTCTCTCGCATCGATGAAGAACGTAGCGAAATACGATACTTGGTGTGAATTGCAGAATCCCGTGAACCATTGAGTTTTTAAAGGCAATTTGTGCCCGAGGCTATCCGGCCGTGGGCAGGCCTACCTGGGCATCATGCCTCACGTCGCTCCGCGCACCCTGAGCCACCCTTCGAGCAGGGGCAGTGGCGGGTGCGGAGAATGGTCCCCGATGCCTTGCGGCGCGGCGGGCCGAAGTGCAGGCTGCCAGCCAGGAACGGATGCGGCGAGTGGTGGACGAACATGTACGGTGTTGGACGCTGCCTCCGCCCCCAGCTGCAGCAGTGTATGCATGGAGCCCATGCCGTCGGGTGTGCTCGTATTTGCCCCTCAGAACCCAAGCCCAGGTTTGGCGGGGCCACCCGCTGAGCTTAAGCATATCAATAAGCGGAGGAGAAGAAACATACAAGGATTCCTCTAGTAACGGCGAGCAAAACGGGAAGAGCCCAGCTTGGGAATTGGGCTGCCGCGCTGCCCGAGTTGTAGTCGAGAGAAGCCTCCTCAGTGACGGATCGGGCCTAAGTCCTTAGGAAAGGGGCGCCAAAGAGGGTGAGAGCCCCATTCGGCCCGGACCCTGTCGCACCACGAGGCGCTATTGGCGAGTCGGGTTGTTTGGTAATGCAGGTCCAATTGGGCAGTAAATTCCATCCAAGGCTAAATAGTGGCGACAGACAGATAGTGAACAAGTACTGTGAGGGAGAGATGAAACGGACTTTGAAAAGAGAGTCAAAAAGTGCTTGAAATTGTCTGGAGGAAAGTGGATGGTGGCCGGCGATGCACATCAGCCGGATGAGGAACGGCTCATGCAGGGCTGGTCTGCCGCTCAGCTCGGCGTGCAGACCGTTGCGGGTTGCGCTGACAGTCCAAGCCCGGGCAGACGACCTAGCTTGCAGAAATGCCATCGGCATGACTGGGAAATCAGTGCGCGTCGCCTCAACGTGCCCCCCGGGGGCACCTGCGTGCTCCTGGCACCGGCCTGCGGGCTCCCCATCCGTCCCGTCTTGAAACACGGACCAAGGAGTCTGACATGCATGCGAGCCGATGGGCGTGAAAATCCGAAAGGCGCAAGGAAGCTGATGGGCAGGATCCCCATTGCGGGGTGCACCACCGACTGACTCCGATCTTCTGTGAAGGGTTCGAGTGGGAGCATGCTTGTTGGGACCCGAAAGATGGTGAACTATGCCTGAGCAAGATGAAGCTAGAGGAAACTCTGGTGGAGGCCCGCAGCGATACTGACGTGCAAATCCTTCGTCTGACTTGGGTATCGGGGCGAAAGACTAATCGAACCATCTAGTAGCTGGTTCCCTCCGAAGTTTCCCTCAGGATAGCTGAAGCCTGCGTGCGAGTTCTATCAGGTAAAGCCAATGAATAGAGGCATTGGGGGTGCAATGCCCTCGACCTATTCTCAAACTTTAAATAGGTAGGACGGCGGGACTGCTTCGATTGCTGCGCTACAGAATCGAGAGCTCCAAGTTGGCCATTTTGGTAAGCAGAACTAGCGATGCGGGATGAACCAGAAGCCGGGTTACAGTGCCCAACTGTGCGCTAACCTAGAACCCACATAGGGTGTTGGTCAATTAAGACAGCAGGATGGTGGTCATGGAAGTCGAAATCCACTAAGGAGTGTGTAACAACTCACCTACAGAATCAACTAGCCCCGAAAATGGATGGCGCTTAAGCGCGCGACCCACACCGGCCATCGAGGCGATCATCATGCCCCGATGAGTAGGAGGGCGTGGCGGGCACCGCCAAACCCGGGGCATGAGCCCGGGTGGAGCGGCCATCGGTGCGGATCTTGGTGGTAGTAGAAAATATTCAAATGAGAACTTTGAAGGCTGAAGAGGGGAAAGGTTCCATGTGAAAGGCATTTGCACATGGGTTAGCTGATCCTAAGGGACAGGGGAAGCCCGTCAGACAGCGCGTCACCGCGCTGGCTCCGAAAAAGAATCGGGTTAAAATTCCCAAGCCGGGACATGGCGGCGGACAACAACGTTGGGGAGTCTGGAGATGATGGCGAGGCCTCGGGAAGAGTTATCTTTTTTACTTAATAGCCCGCCCACCCTAGAAACAGCTCAGCCGGAGGTAGGTCCAGTGGCTGGAAGAGCACCGCACGTCGTGTGGAGTTCGGTGAGCCCCCGGCGGCCCTTGAAAATCTGGAGGAACGAGTACCGCCCACGCCCAGTCGTACTCATAACCGCATCAGGTCTCCAAGGTGAACAGCCTCTGGCTAATGGAACAATGTAGGCAAGGGAAGTCGGCAAAACGAGTTCGTAACTTGGGAAAAAGATTGGCTCTGAGGGATGGGCACGGGGGTCCAAGCCCCGAACCCGTCGGCTGTCGGCGGATTGCTCGAGCGACACCCATGGTGAGAGCAGGTCACCGTGTGCCGACCGGGGACAGACTGGGAACGGCTCCCCCACGATGGAGGGCCTTCCCCAGGCATCGAACAGCTTACTCAAAACTGGTACAGACAAGGGGAATCTAACTATTTAATTAAAACAAAGCATTGCAATGGTCCCTGCGGATGATAACACAATGTGATTTCTACCCAATGCTCTGAATGTCAAAGTGAAGAAATTCAACCAAGTGCGGGTAAACTGCAAGATTAAATTTGACTCTCTTAAGGTAGCCAAATGCCTCATCATCTAGTTAGTGACGCACATGAATGGATTAACGAGATTCCCACTGTCCCTGTCTACTATCCAGCGAACCATAGCCAAGGGAACGGGCTTGGCAGAATTAGCGGGGAAAGAAGACCCTTTCTAGTCCGACTTTGTTTAATGACTTGAGAGGTGTAGGATAAGTGGGAGCCGGTTCTCCTGGCAAAAGTGAAATACCACTACTTTTAATGTTTTTCTTACTTATTCCGTGAGATGGAGGCAGGGCCCAACCCCTCTTTTTGGCTCCATGGACGCTCTATGCTGGCTGATCCGGGCGGAAGACATTGTCAGGTGGGGAGTTTTGCTAGGGCGGCACATCTGTTAAAAGATAATGCATGTGTCCTAAGATGAGCTTAACGAGAACAGAAATCTCGTGTGGAACAAAAGGCTAAAAGCTCATTTGATTCTGATTTCCAATACGAATACAAACCATGAAAGTGTGGCCCATCGATCCTTTAGACCTTCAGAATTTGAACAAGAGGTGTTAGAAAAGTTACCACATGGATAACTGGCTTCTGGCAGCCAAGCGTTCATAGCGACGTTGCTTTTTGATCCTTTGATGTCGGCTTTTCCTATCATTGTGAAGCAGAATTCACCAAGTGTTGGAATATTCACCCACCAATAGGGAATGTGAGCTGGGTTTATACCATCGTGAGATAGGTTAGTTTCACCCTACTGATGACTGCGCCGCGATAGTAATTCAACCTAGTACGAGAGGAACTGTTGATTCACACAATTGGTCATCGCGCTTGGTTGAAAAGCCAGTGGCGCGAAGCTACTGTGTGCCGGATTATGACTGAACACCTCTAAGTCAGAATCTAGGCTAGAGAAGCGGTGCCAGCTCTCGCTGACTCCCTCCCAACCCACAGTAGGGGCACTTGCACCCCCATGGGTGCATATCGAAGGCCCCAGCCTGCGCGGCGGACACGTTGCCGAGCCCCCTTCGAGCGAAATTCCAAACGGTTGGACGGCTGAATCCTTTGTAAACGATTTAAATACGCGACGGGCCATTGTAAGAGGCAGAGTGGCCTTGATGCCATGGTCCACTGAGATCCATCCCCTCGTCACACAGATTCATCTCTCCCCAAGTGCATCCCCTCTGCAACCCTCGAGCCCTGAGGGGTTGCACAAAAAACTTAGACGAATTTTGTTTCGCTCTTCCGCACCGGGGACTTGGGCGGCGGTGCTCTCATCCCACCCAACCAGAGCACAAGGCTTTTCATGGCCACTGCATCGCTCACATTCGTCGCCCACCCGCTCATAGAGGGGGTTCCTTGCTAGGTCTAGTTCGGGGCGCCTGGCATGGCCGGAACAATTCGCGCACTACATGGTATAGGTTCCGGTCAAGTGATAAGGTGGTTCATGGTGTCTGGCATGGCAAGGACATCCCGAATGCCGCAAAAGGCCGGGCCCCAAGCGGATGCCAAAAAAAACTCAAACGGATTCTGTTTCGCTCTCCCGCACCATGCCGTGCAGGTTTGGGTGAACGGACGGTACGGTTCAAGGGTAGCGGGGAATGCCCACTCAACGTGCCATGTGGGTTTGGGCAGACGGACGGTCCAGTTCGGGGAGGTCATGCCTACCTGCACACCATGACGTGCGCGTTCGGGCGGACGGATGGACCTGTACGGGGCAACCGGGACTACCCGCGCACCGTGCCATGTGGATTTGGGCGGACGGACGGTCCGATTAGGGGCGGTCAGAAATGGGGCGGTTAGGACGGCCCGCTCACCATGCCTTGCATGTTCGGGCGGACTAACGGACCAGTTCGGGGCGGCCGAGTTTGCCCGCGCACCATGCCATGCATGTTCTGCCGGATGGACGGACCTGCTCGGGGCGGCCGGGACCGCCCGAGCACCGTGCCGTGCAGGTTCGGGCGTACAGACGGAACAGTTTGGGGCAGCCAGGACTGCCCGCGCACCGTGCCTTGCGGGTTCGTGCAGACAGACGGACCGGTTCAGGGCGGTCAGAACTACCCGCTTACTGTGTCGTGTGCGTTTGGGAGGACGGACGGTTCGGTTCAGGGCGAATGGCCATGCCCGTGCACCATGCCATGCAGGTTCGGCCGTACGGACAGTTCAGTTCGGGGCGGATGGCCGTGCCCGCGCACCATGTCATGCAGGTTTTGGTAGACGGACAGCTTGGTTCGGGGTGGATGGCAAGGCAGGAACCGCTCACACATCGTGCCGTGCGGGTTCGGGCTGTCGGACAGACCGGTTCGGGGCGGTCGGGACTGCCCGCGCACCTTGCCGTGCAGCCGGGACTGCTCGCGCACCATGCCTTGCGCGTTCGGGCGGATGGATGGACCTGTTTGGGGCGGCCGACCCACGCACCATGCCGTGCATGTTCGGGCGTACGGATGGACCGGTTCGGGGTGACCGGGACTTCCAATGCACCGTGCCTTGCGGGATCGTGCAGACGGACGGATCGAATCGGAGCGGTCGGCACTACCGCGCACCGTGCCTTGTGGGTTTAGTCGGTCAGATGTACCGATTCGTGGCGGCCGGGATTGCCCGCACCGTGTCGTGCGCGTTCGGGCGGACATACGGTTCGGTTCGGGGTGGATGGTCATGCCCACGCACCATGCCGTTCAGGTTCCTGCATACAGACGGTTTGGTTTGGGGCAAATGGCCATGCCTGCACGTCGCGCCGTGGAGTTTTCGGCAGACGGAAGGCCTAGTTCGGGGCAGTCAGGACAGCCCGCGCACCGTGGCTTGCAGGTTCAGTTGGTCGTGTGGACCGGTTCGTGGCAGCCAGGACTGCTCACGCACCAAGCCGTGTAGGTTCGGGCATACAGACGGTTCGGTTTGGGGCTAATGGACGGTTCGGTTCGGGCTAATGAACAATTCGGTTCGGGTTGGATGGTCATGGCTGCGCAACTTGCCGTGTAGGTTCGGGCATACAGATGTTTCGGTTCGGGGCAGATGGCCATGCCCGCGCATCTTGCCATGCGGGTTCTGGCCGATGGATGGCCCGGTTCGGGCTGGATGAAGTGGCCGGAACCGCCCGCGCATCGCGCCGTGTGTGTTCAGGCTGACGAATGGTCCTATTCGGGGTGGCCAGGACTGCCCATGCAATGTGCCTTGCGCGTTTAGGCGGATGGACAACTGACCTATTCGGGGCAGCCGGGACTGCCTGCGCACTATCCGTGCAGGTTTGGTCGTACGGACGAATCAGTTTGCTGCAGTCGGGACTGCTTGCACACCGTGCCTTGTAGGTTCGGGCAATCGAATGGACCAGTTCGGGGTGGCCGGGACTGTCTGCTTACCGTGCCGTGCATGTTAGGGTGGACGAACGGTTCGGCTCAGGGTTGATTGCCATGCCCACGCACCATAACGTGTGGGTTCGGCCGTACGGGCGGTTCATTTCGGGGCGGATGGCCATGCCCGCGCACTGTGCAGTGGGAGTTTCGGTGGATAGACGGCCTTGTTCAGGGTGGATGGCACTTCTAGAACCACACGCACATCTTTCCATGTAGGTTTGGGCGGACGGACGGTCCGATTTGCGGTGGTCGGGACAGCTCGCGCACTGTGCCTTTCGGGTTCAGGTGGTCGGACGGACAGACAGTTTTGTTCGGGGTGGAAGGCCATGCCCGCACACCGTGCCATGCAGTTTTTGGTAGACGGATGGCCCCATTCGGGATGGATGGCACGACAGGGCCGTGCGGGTTCGGGCGGACGGACGGTCCGGCTCGTGGTGGGCGGGAATGCCCGCTCACCGTGCCATGCGTATTTGGTCGAACGGTCGGTTCGGTTCGGGGTGGATGGTCAAGCCCACGCACCATGCTATGTAGGTTCGGGCATACGGACGGTTTAGTTCAGGTTGGATGGCATGACAGGAATATCCCGCACACCATGCCGTGCAGGTTCCGATGGACGGACGCCCCGATTCCGGGCTGATGGCATGGCCGGGACTGCCCGCGCACCGCGCCGTGCATGTTTGGGCAAACTAACGGTCCTATTCGGGGAGGCTGGGACCGCCCACGCAACGTGCTGTGCAGGTTCATGCGTACGGACGAACCAGTTCAAGGCGGCCGGGACTGCTCGCGCACCGTGCCTTGCATGTTCGTGTAGACGGACGGATCGAATTGGGGCAGCCGGTGCTGCCTGCGTACCGTGCTTTGTGGGTTCGGGAGGTTGGATGGACCGGTTCGGGGCGGTCAGGACTGCACGTGCACCATGTCGTGCACGTTCGAGAGGATGAATGTTTCAGTTCAGGGTGGATGGCCATTCCTGCGCATCGTGTCGTGCAGGTTCGGGCATACAAACGGTTAAGTTCGGTGTGAATGGCCATGCCCGCATACCATGCCGTGCGGGTTCCGGTGGATGGACGACCCGGTTCAGATCGGATGGCGCTGCTTGAACCGCCTGCACACCATGCCGTGCAGGTTCGGGTGGACGGACTGTCTGGTTCGGGGCGGTCGGGATAGCCCGCGCACCATGCCTTGTGGGTTGAGGCTGTCGGACGGACCGGTTCGGGACAGCCAAAACTGCCCGCGCACCCTGCCGTGCACATTCGGGCATACGGACGGTTCTGTTCAGGGAGAATGGCCATGCCTTCGCACATTCGGGCATACAGACGGTTCTGACGGAGGGCCCGGTACGGGGCGGATGGCATGGCTAGGACGGCCTGCGCACTGTGCCTTGTGCGTTCGGGCGGACGGCGGACCTGTTCGGGGCAACCGAGACCGCCCGCGCACCGTGCCGTGCAGGTTCGGGCGTACGGACGAACCGGTTCTGGGCGGCCGGGACTCCCGCATCGTGCCTTGCAGGTTCGTGTAAGCGTACGGATTGAATCGGGGCAGCCGGGGCTACCCGCTCACCGTGCCGTGCGCATTCGGGCAGACGGACAATTCGGTTCAGGGTGGATGTCCAGTTCGGGGCGGACGAGACCGGTTCAAAGCGGGATTGCCCGCACACAATGCTGTGGTGGTTCATGCAGGCGGACAGTCCGGTTCGAAGCGAGACTACCCAAACATAGTGTTGTGCATGTTCGGGCGGACGGTCGGTCTGGTTCGTTGTGGATGGAACGGCTGGGAAGGTCCGCGCACCGCGCCGTGCGGTTTGGTCAAACGGATGGTCCTGTTTGGGATGGATGTTACGGAATGGAGTGCCCATACATAGTGTCGTACGGTTTTGGGCAGGCGGACGGTCCGGTTCGGGGTCGATGGCACTGCCCGCGCACCGTGCCGTGCGGGTTCGGCTGTATGCACGGTCCGGTTTGGGGTGGATGGCACGGATGGGGCTACTTGCGCATAGTGCCGCGCAGGTTCGGGCGTACGGATGGTCCGGTTCGGGGCGGTTGGGACTGCCCACACACTTGGTCTTGAGGGTTCGACTAGGAGAACGGATCGGTTCGAGGCAGATTGCAGGGCCAAAGCTGCCCGTGCACCAGTTGACGGACGGTCCATTTCGGGGCGGTCGGGACCCCCTGCGCACCATGCCTTGCGTGTTCGGACGGGGGTCCGGTTTGGGGCAGATGGCACTGCCCGCGCACCGTGCTGTGCAGATTCGACCGTACGCACGGTTCGGTTCGGGGCGGATGGCACAAATGGGGCGGCCCGCGCACAGTGCCGTGCAGGTTCGGGCGTACGGACGGTCCGGTTCAGAGCGGTCTGTACTACCCGTGCATCGAGCATTGAGGGTTCGTGGACGAACCAGTTCGGGGCGGCCGGGACTTCCCACGCACTGTGCCTTGCGGGTTCGTGCAGATAGACGGATCGAATCGGGGTGGCCAGGACTGCCCGCGCACCGTGCCTTGTGGTTTCAGGCGGTCGGATGGACCGGTTCGGGGAGGCCGGGACTGCTCGCGCACCATGCAGTGAGTGTTTGGGAAGTCAGATGGACTGGTTCAGGGAAGATTGTCATGCCCGCGCATTGTGCCGTGCAGGTTTGGGCATATGGATGGTTGGGTTCGGGGCATACTATGTGGGTTCCGACGGACGGACGGCCAGATTCGGGGCAGCCATGACAGCCCGTGCACCGTGCCTTGAACGTTCGGGCAGACGGACGGACCTATTCGAGGCGGCCGAGACCGCCCGTGCACCGTGCCATGCAGGTTCGGGTGTACGGACGAATCGGTTCGGGGCGGCCGAGACTGCCGGCCCACCGTGCCTTAAGGGTTCGTGCAGACGGACGTTTCGAATTGGGGCGGTCGGGACTGCCCGCAAACCGTGCCTTATGGGTTCAGGCGGTCGGATGGACAGGTTCGGGGTGGCCGTGACTGCCCGCGCTCTGCGCCGTGCGCGTTCAGGTAGACGGACGGTTCGATTCAGGGTGGATGGCCATGCGCGCGCACCGTGCCGTGCAGGTTTGGGCATACGGATGGTTTGGCTTGGGTCGGATGGTCATGCCCGCGCACCGTGTCGTGCAGGTTCGGGCGGACGGACTGTCCGGTTTCGGGCGGCCGGGACTGCCGGCACACCGTGCCTTGCACATTTGGGCGGACGGATGGACTTGTTCGGGGTGGCCGGGACCTCCCGCGCACCCTACCGTGCCGGTTTCGGCATACAGACGGACCGTTTTGGGGCGGCCAGGACTGCCCATGGACCGTGCCTTGAGAGTTCGTGTAGATAGACGGATCGAATCGGGGTGGCCAGGACTGTCCGCGCACCATGCCTTGTGGTTTTGGGCGGTGGGATGGATGGTTCGGGGCTGCCGGGACTGGCCACGACCGTGCCGTGAGTGTTCGGGCGGACGAACGGTTCGGGGTTGATGGCCATGCCTGCGCATCGTGCCGTGCAGGTTAGAGCATATGCACGGTTCGACTCGTGGCGGATGGCCATGCCCGCGCACCGCACCGTGGCGTTTTTGGCGGACAGATGACCCGATTTGGGGCGAATTGATGATCTGGTTCGAGGAGGTCGGGACAGCCTGCGCACTGTGCCTTGCAGGTTCAGGCAGTCGGAGGGACCGGTTCAGGGTGGCCGGGACTGGCCACGCACTGCGCCGTGCATGTTCGGGCGAACAAACGGTTCGGTTCGGGGTGGATGGTCATGCCCGCGCACCGTGCCGTGCGGGTTCCGACAGACGGATGCCCCGGTTCGGGGCAGATGGCATGGCTGGTTCTGCTCGCACACTGTGTCGTGCAGGTTCGGGTGGACGGACGGTCTAGTTCTAGGCGGTCGGGGTAGCCAGCGCACCTTGCTTTGCTGGTTCAGGTGGTTGGACGGACCGGTTTGTGGCGGCCAGGACTGCTCGCGCACCGTACCGTGCGCGTTCGGGCGGACAGGCAGTTCGGTTTGAGGTGGATGGCTATGCCCGCCACCGTGCCGTGCAAGTTCGGGCATATGAATGGTTCAGTTCGGGATGGATGGCCATACCCGTGCACCGCGCCGTGCGGGTTCCGGCAGACAGACGGCCCGGTTCAGGGAGGATGGCATGTTAGGAACTGCCCGCACACCGTGCTGTGCATGCTCGGGTGGACGGACGGTCCGGTTCAGGGCGATCGGGACATCCTGCGCATGTTGCCTTGTAGGTTCAGGCGATCGGACGGACTGGTTCGGAGCGGCTAGGACTGCTCGCGCACCGTGCCATGCGCATTCGGGCAAACGAATGGTTCTGTTTGGGCAGATGGCCATGCACGCGCACCGTACTATGCTGGTTCCGACAAACGGACGGCCCGATTCGGGGTAGCCGGGACAGCCCGTGCACCATGCCTTACGCGTTCGAGCAGACGGACGGACCTATTCGGGGCTGCCGGGACCGCCTGTGCACTGTGCCATGCAGGTTCGGGCGTACGAACGAATCGGTTCGGGGCGGCCGGGACTGCCCGCCCGCCGTGCCTTACGGGTTCATGCAGGCGGACGGATCGAATCGGGGCGGCCGGGACTGCCCGCACACCGTGCCTTACGGGTTCGGGTGGTCGAATGGACAGGTTCGGGGTGGCCGTGATTGCCCGCGCACCTCGCCGTGCGCGTTCAGGCAGACGGACGGTTCGGTTCAGGGTGGACGGCCATGCCCGCGCACCGTGCCGTGCAGGTTCGGGCATACGGATGGTTCGGCTTGGGTCGGATGGCCATGCCCGCGCACCGTGTCATGCGGGTTCTGACGGACGGATGGCATGACTGGAACAGCCTGCACACTGTACCGTGCTGGTTCAGGCGAACAGATGGTCCGGTTCGGGGCGGTCGGGACAGCCCGCGCACCGTGCCTTGCGTGATGAGGCGGTTGGACGGGCCGATTTGGGGCGGATGGCCATGCCTGCACACCGCGCCATGTGCGTTCGGGCAGACGAACGGTTCGGTTCGGGGTGGATAGCCATGCCCGCGCACCGTGCTGTGCAGGTTCGGGCATACGGATGGTTCGGTTTGGGGCGGATGGCCATGCCTGCACACCGTGCCGTGCAGGTTCCGGCAGACAGACGGCCTGGTTCGGGGCAGATGGCATGGCCTGGACTGCCCGAGCTCCATGCGATGCGAGTTCGAGTGGACGGACGGTCCGGTTCGGGGTTGCCGAGACTGCCCGCGCACCGTGCCGTGCGCGTTCGTGCAGACGGACAGACCTATTTCGATGCGACCGGGGCTGCCCGCGCACCCTGCTGTGCACGTTTGGACGTATTAACGGTCTAGTTCGGGGGCGGCCGGGGCTACCTACGCACAGTGTCGTACAGGTTCAGGTGGACGGACAGTCCAGTTCGAGGCAATCAGAACTGCCCACACACAATGACCTGCGGGTTCTGGCAGACGGACGGTCCGAATCTTCGCGGCAGGGACTGCCCGCGTACCGTGCCTTGTGGGTTCGTGCAGACGAACTGTAATACCCCAAAATTCGAGCTACCTGTATTGCTCTATTTAGACCAGTCGTACTGAATAAGTCCATCGAAGTCAATTTTGGACACCGAAATAAATTTCGGTTAACATAACTTTAAATCCACAAACCCAGATGACATTCGGTCTTCGTGATTATTAGTTTTGTAATATTTAGAATTTTTGGAGATTTTTCTTACGAGACCGAAAAATACTCCCAAAATTGCTAATTTAATAAAATTAAAATTATCCTTCTAATTATTTCAGAATTTCGGTTCATTTATTCCAGACATCGAAATAACAAACGGATAATTTTGTAGTGTTTCCTCTTCGAGCACTACGTCCTACATAAATTTTGTTGTATTTGGAAAATGTCACACGAAACCAAAATTATTAAATTATTAAATAAATAAATAAATAAATAAGTTAAAATAAAATAAAGGAGGAGTGTGCTGTGTTGTCGTGATTAAGAACGGGTGGCATAAAATTTTAGGAGGTGTCACATGGGGGAATGTTTGATGAGGGAGGTGTCTCCAGGATGTGAGAAAGAAAATGCATATATAAGAGAGAGAATGAAGAAAATTAAACTCTCTCATCCTATCTTCTCCTCTCGGTCAAACCCAACAGAACCCAGCAGCACTCTCACCCTCTCTTTTCCTCTAGGCCAAAATCAACAGCAAAGGAAAAATAAAAGAAGAAAAGGAAAAATCAAACCGAACCGAGGATTCAAACCGAATATTCGAGATCAAACCGAGGTAAGTAATACTGCTATTTTCGTTCATTTTGTTATTTTATTTATAACTATTTTCGTTCATTTCTTTATTTAATTTAAATTTATGTATGTAAATGTTTTGGTTCGTTTCTTTAAATTTGTATACGTAAATTATCTTGTAAATGTTTGGTTCATATTTTGCACCATTAACTGGTTTTGAGAACTGAACCAGATTAGTGGTTGAAAATTGATATATAGAAATATTATGATATTTGCTTATTATTATTTTTTATTTAAAAAAAATTTACATATAAGAAAACTTATTTGTACCCATGCAAATATTTGAACCCATGCAAAAAAAGGAAAAGTAAAAAAATGGAGAGAAAGAGATCGTGGGCCGCCCAAGAGATAGGAAAAGAGAAAAAAGAAAATAAAGAAAAAAAATATATAGAGAGAGAGAGAGAGAGATCATGGGTCTGGCCCAGCCCAGAAGGAAAAAAAATGAAATGGTGAACTGGGCCTGACCCGGTCCCAAGAAAATAAGAAAAAAAAATAGAAAGAGAGAGAGGGAGAGCTCATGGGCCCGGGCTGCAAAAAAAAAAAAAGAAAATAAACTGGGCTTAATGGATTTGGGCTAGGAAGAAAAAATATACTAATAATAGTGGGCCCGGTCCAGTCTTGTAAAAGAAAAAAATAAAAATATGAGAAAGTGAGAAATTAGTGGGCTTGGGTCTAGTCCTGACAGAAAAGAAACAAAAAATAAATTATGAAAAAGTGAGAATTTAGTGAGCCTGGGCCTGGACTAGACAGAAAAGAAAAGGAAAATAAAATTAAAATTAAGATATGAAAAAATGGGAATTTAATAGGTTTGGGCTTGATGGATTAAACGATTGAGAGATTTGAATTAGACTTGGTTTGGATTAATGGGACATAATTAATAATAGTAATAAATTAGATTTTAATTAAAAGAGAAATGTATATTAATATATATGATTGAGCCTAGAAATGTAATAAATGCATAAGTTGGGTTTAAAAATAATGCAGTATTATTATATAATTCATTTGATTCTCAAATTGGATTATTAATTGACACTGAGAATGAAACTGGATTATTGCATTAATTTTGATTATATGCATTGTGTTACAATTGTGCACTAACAACTATCATGCTACATGTCATGTGCTTTGATATTACAAGTCATGTGTTTTACATGTCATGTGCTTTAATATTACAAGTCATGTGTTTTATATGTCATGTGCTTTGATATTATCATGTGTTCTACATGTCATGTGCTTTGATATTACAAGTCATGTGTTTTAATATTACAAATCATGTGTTATGATACTACATGTCATGTACAGTCATGGAAATGCAAGCACGTTATCATGAATTGAAAAACAATTAAAGAAAGATTGTAAAATTTTCATGTGCATAATTCAATATGAACACGGAGACGGGATAAACTATATGATGGATAAGAGCCTTGCCGTATAAAGATTGATTGTATTGGTAGGGTCGCGATTCTTTTACTGCAGCGTTATGGGTGATTACTGGATCACCAATTGATATTCACCCTAAATGGTATGTTCGTTACTGTAATACAGTACGGAACTTGATTGTAGTGCCTAGCAGCATGTCATGGTTAGTGCCATGAATATTGTGGCCGGGTCCCGAGTATGCACGGGCACTTATACGACAATGGAGAATAGCGCTATCTTATCCATTAATACAGTTTCTAAAATTAAATTGGACGATGACTGAGACCAATAGAATAAATGATTAAATAGATAGATTAGTTATTGTAATGTTTATTTATTTATGCTTGTCCTCATGTTAATTTATATGTTGTCTTCATGTTAATTTATATGTTGCCTTCATGTTAATTTATATACACATAAACAACACTGACATAAATATTCTCATGCACACTGATATTCCTGTACTATGATAGTATACAATTTTTTCTTTTTAAATGTGTTACTTGCTGGGTTTAATCCCCTGATTTTTGAACCCAGATTTGGAACATGAAGAAGGGGGTCTAGCCCCAGTTGAAGACCCGTACTTCGTTGGATAGATCGAGTGACAATAGGCAAGCGAAGTACCCCTGGAGAACTTTTGTATATTTTGTTTATATTTTTTTTGTCTGGGCACTGCTTTTCTCTTTGATTCTTTTGTGTTCATATTTAAAGCAGTGTGCTATTTATGTATGAACTCTTTGTATAAATGAAATCATTTCTATTTCAGACATGTTATTTATTCATCAGATTGTAGCAGTAGTTACGGTTATTCCAAAATCCTGTAACTGTTGAGTTGTCTAGTGCAAGTAATAAGTAACGTCCTCCGTTTTGGGAAGTAGCTGAATAGCGGGAGCGTTACAGGGTGGTATCAGAGCTTAGGTTTAGGTGGAAGACATAGGACTACTGCCACATAAGAATATGTCTGTGACTTGTTCGTAATAATTATTTCTTATTCTTTGATACCTATCATATCTAGTATCATGCCTATCCTATTGTTTTCTATTCATTTGAGGTATCTATTTTGAATTCTTTTTATTGATTCTTATCTGGTCCGTTGCAGAATAATGTCGAACCGATCTTCTTCGAGTATGAGTGTAAGTCCGATAGATGATACATCTGATCTTAGGAACTATGAAAAATTGGCATGCGATCAAAATTGGTGTCTAAGATTTGGAATTTTCTGGGATGGCTGAGTATTATTGAACATTTGTATAGAACTTTACAAGACCTTATCACTTTAAATAAACAGATCAGAAAATAAGTTAGAATATGTCTGAATAAATGAATGTAATAAATCATTTGAGAAATTAAAATGGAGTCTAACAACAGTACCAGTAATAGCAATTTTTGATACTTTTGAAGAGGGCATATTCATGCTCTATTTTTATATCATTCGATAAGCAAAGTAATTCTGTAGGCAGTGCATTTAAGATTTAAATTTTCATCTATGCCAAGAATTTCAAATGAAATTTAAACGAATTTTTAAGTACAAATTTCTTTGGAGAAATATAGTTACATTTGGACATAACTACTATGCCAATCTTAATCATGTGTGGCTTCTCTGGGGAAGAATGGTGAGAATGCCAAAGAAATATTTCATGTTATGCTTACACTTTGAGTTTCTATCTAGTTGTAGGATAATGCAGCCATGTTGTTGTAGCTACATTATATGCAAAGCTGATGGAGTCTAATGGATAACAAAAATCTAATTATGATTTCTCATCCTAGTAGACCACCTTATGCAGCTTAAATATATCTTTCCAAATATCGTCCTATTCCATTACTTTTTGTTGATCATTCCCATTTAATATTTTGCATCTTCTATCTGAATATTATCATAATATGACTCATATCTTGAGCCTTTATACATCACAAGTCTTATTGAGTCGGCGAGGCAATTGTAGAGAGATATTCTCTGGCACCAGCAGTTGCAGTCACTTGATAAAATTATCGTGTGTGATTGAATTCTATAGTCATGAATTCACTTTTATCTTATATCCCTACCATTTATAGTCTTGTTATTTCGGTATTGTAATAGTTATGATTTGTTTTCTCTTATAAAATCCATTACAATATGTAATAGGACCCTAGGAATGGACTCTATAAAATTATTTGTCACTTGTATCTTTTCCATTACTTAATCAGGATGGTGTGGCACACCAAATTGGTAGCAGCTATTCCTGATTAAATTCTGTCTTACTTTTGTGTTCCTTCACCCAAATAAAACTTCAAGAATAAATTTTGAATCCTGACTATCCATTATCATTCCTATCAAAAACGAAACTTATTCATGATGTATTCTATATATCATAATTGAGAAACCGCTTAGTTAGAAGTACAAAATAGTGAATATATCAAAAATAGACTGAGAAAAGGCTTAAAGTTTTTGTGATTGTTCCACAAGAAATGAAACAAAAATATGAGAAGCGATATGTAAGGATTATTAACCAATGGGAGAAGTCTTGAAGGATAAAGTATCATTATTAGTTCTTATTTTATGGGATATACAATCACTAAGAGATTCAGCTTGGGAGCTTGAAAAGGACATTATGATAAAATACATATACCCTTTCTCATGATCAAAAATACCAATTAAATTTCGAGGACGAAATTTTTTTATTAGGTGGGTAGAATATAATACCCCAAAAATCGAGCTACCTGTATTGCTCTCTTGAGACCAGTCGTGCTGAATAAGTCCACCGAAGTCAATGTTGGACACCGAAATAACTTTCGGTTAACATAACTTTAAATTCACAAACCCAAATGATATTCGGTCCTCATGATTATTAGTTTTGTAATATTAAGAATTTTTAGAGATTTTTCTTACGAGACCGAAAAATACTTCCAAAATTGCTAATTTATTAAAATTAAAATTATCCTTCTAATTATTTTGGAATTTTAGTTCATTTATTCCCGATATCGAAATAACAAACGGATAAATTAGTAGTATTTCCCTCATCGAGCACTACGTCTTACATAAATTTAGTAGTATTTGGAGAATGTCACACGAAACCAAATTTATTAAATTATTAAATAAATAAAAAATAAATAAGTTAAAATAAAATAAAGGAGGAGTGTTCTGTGTTGTTGCGATTGAGAACGGGTGGCATAAAATTTTAGGAGGTTTCACATGGGGGATGTTTGATAAGGGAGGTGTCACCAGGATGTGAAAAAGAAAATGCATATATAAGAGAGAGAAAGAAGAAAATTAAACTCTCTCATCCTATCTTCTCCTCTCGTCCAAACCCAACAGAACCCAGCAGCACTCTCACCCTCTCTTCACCTCTCGGCCAAAATCAACAGTAAAGAAAAAAAAAAAGAAGAAAAGGAAAAATCAAACCGAATCGAGGATTCGAACCGAATATTCGAGATCAAAGCGAGACAAGTAATACTGCTATTTTCGTTCATTTTGTTATTTTATTTATAACTATTTTCGTTCGTTTCTTTATTTAATTTAAATTTATGTACATAAATGTTTTGGTTCATTTCTTAAATTTGTGTATGTAAATTATCGTGTAAATGCTTGGTTCATATTTTGCACTATTAACTGATATTGAGAATTGAACCAGATTAGTGGGTAAAAATTAATATATAGAAATATTATGATATTTGCTTATTATTATTATTGTTTTTTATTTAAAAGAAAAAAAAATTTACTTATGAGAAAACTTATTTGTACCCATGTAAATATTTGAACCCATGCAAAAAAAGGAAAAAAAAAATAGAGAGAAAGAGATCATGGGCCGAAGAGATAGGAAAAAGAGAAAAAAGAAAATATAGAAAAAAATATATATAGAGATAGAGATCATGGGCCTAGCCCAGCCCAGAAGGAAAAAAAAAAAGGAAATGGTGAACTGGGCCTGACCCGGCGCAAAGAAAATAAGAAAAAAAGAGAGCGAGAGAGAGAGGGAGAGATCATGGGGCTGGGCTGCAAAAAAAAAAGAAAATAAACTGGGCTTGATGGACTTGGGCTAGGAAGAAAAAAATATATATACTAATAACAGTGGGCCTGGCCCAGTCTTGTAAAAGAAAAAAATAAAATAAAAATATAAAAGAGTGAGAATTTAGTGGGCTTGGGTCTCGGCCTTACAGAAAAAAAAAAGAAAAATAAAATACGAAAAAGTGAGAATTTAGTGGGCCTGGGCCTGGGCTGGACAGAAAAGAAAAGGAAAATAAAATTAAAATTAAGATATGAAAAAGTAAGAATTTAGTAGGCTTGGCCTTGATGGATTAAATTATTGAGAGATTTGAATTGGGCTTGGCTTGGATTAATTGGACATAATTAATAATAGTAATAAATTAGATTTTAATTAAAGGAGAAATGTATATTAATATACATGATTGAGCCTAGAAATGTAATTAATGCATAAGTTGGGCTTAAAAATAATGCAATATTATTATATGATTTATTTGATTCCCAAATTAGGTTATTAATTGACACTGGGAATGAAACCAAATTATTGTAATAATTTTGATGATATGCATTGTGTTACAATTGTGCACTAACATCTATCATGCTACATATCATGTGCTTTGATATTACAAGTCATGTGTTTTACATGTCATGTGCTTTGATATTGCAAATCATGTGTTTTACATGTCATGTGCTTTGATATTATAAGTCATTTGATATTACAAGTCATGTGTTTTACATGTCATGTGCTTTGATATTACAAGTCATGCGTTTTAATATTACAGATCATTTGTTATGATACTACATGTCATGGAAATGCAAGCATGTTATCATGAATTGAAAAACAATTAAAAAAAGATTATAAAACTTTCATGTGCATAATTCATTATGAACACGGGGACGGGAGAAACTATATGATGGATAAGAGCCTTGCGTATAATGATTTATTATATTGTTAGAGCCGGGATTCTTTTACTGCAGCGGCCTGGGTGATTACTGGATCACCAATTGATATTTATCTAGAGTGGTATGTCCATTACTGTAATACAGTACGGAACTTGATTGTTGTGCCTAGCAGCATGTCATGGTTCTGTACATGAATATTGTGGCCGGGTCCCGGGTATGCACGGGCACTTATACGAAAATGGAGAATAGCGCTAACTTATCCATTAATACAGTTTCTAAAATTAAATTGGACGATGACTGAGACCAATAGAATATATGATTAAATAGATAGAGTAGTTATTGTCATGTTTATTTATTTATCCATTTATTTATACTTGCCTTCATGTTAATTTATATGCACACAAACAGCACTGACATAAACATTCTCATACAAACAGATATTCTTGCACTATGATAGTACACAATTTCCTCTTTTTAAATATGTTACTTGCTGGTTTAATCCCCTGGATTTTGAACCCAGATTTAGAACGTGAAGAAGAGGGTCTAGCCCTAGTTGAAGACCCGTACTTCGTTGGATAGATTGAGTGACAATAGGCAAGCGAAGTACCCCTAGAGAAATTTAGTATATTTTGTTTATATTTCTTCTTTGTCTGGGCACTGCTTTTCTCTTTGACTCTTTTGTGTTCATATTTAAAGCAGTGTGCTATTTTATGTAATGAACTCTTTGTATAAATGAAATTATTTCAGTTTCTGACATGTTATTTATTCATCTGATTGTGACAGTAGTTACGGTTATTCCAAGATCCTGTTACTGTTGGGTTGTCTAGTGCAAGTAATAAGTAACGTCCTCCGTTTTGGGAAGCAGCTGAAAAACACGGGCGTTACACAAACAGACCGGTTTGGGGTGGCCGGGACAGCCCATTCAGCATGCCGTGCGCACCGTGCGAGTTCCGATGGATGAACGGTCTGGTACGGGGCAGTCGGGGCAGCCCGCGCACCGTACCTTGACGGTTCGTACAGATGGACGAACTGGTTCGGGGTAGTCGGGACTGACCGTGCACCGTGCTGTGTGCTTTCGGATGGACGGACGGTTCAGTTCGTGGCAGATGGCCATGCCCATGCACCGTGTTGTGCGGGTTCCGACGGACGGATGGCCAGTTCGGGGTGGATGGCACACCAGGAACCACCCACATAACTGTTGTGTGCTTTCGGGGGGCAGACGGTTCAGTTCAGAGCGGTCGGGACAGCACGAGCACCGTGCTCTGCGGGGTCAGATGGGCGGACGGTCCGGTTCGGGACCATGCCTTGCATGTTCGGGCGACGGACGGACCGGTTCGGGACGGACGGACCGGTTCGGGACCATGCCGTGCGTGTTCGGGCGAGCAGACGGTTCGGTAGATGGCCATGCCCGTGCATCATGTCGTGCGTGTTCAGGCATATAGACGGTCCTGTGGGGGCTGATGGCACAGCTTGGACAGCCCGTGCTGAGTGCCGTATGGGTTCGAGCATACGGATGGTCCGGTTTGGGGCTGATGTCACGGCCGGGACTGCCAGCATACCGTTCCGTGTAGGTTTGGGCAGACTGATGGCCGTTTCGGTGCGGATGGCACGGACGTTACTGCCCGCTCACCGTGTGGTGCCATATGGGTGCACCGATGATCCGGTTCAGGGCAGATGGCTCGACCGGGACTGCCTTTGAACCACGCCGTGCCGGCTCGGACAGACGGATGCATGGTATGGGGAGGACGGGATCGCCCGCGCTTCGTGTCGTGCCGGTTCATGCAGGCGGATGGTCCGGTTCGAAGAGGGACTGCCCGCGCATAGTGCCGTGCAGGTTCGGTCGAATGGATGGTCCTGTTCGAGGGCATATGCTACAGAATGGACTGCCCGCATGGTTCAGTTCAGACGGTCCTATTCTGGCAGACGGTTTGATTCGGGGCAGATGGCACTGCCCGCGCACCGTGCCGTGCGGGTTTGGCTGTACGCACAGTCCGGTTCGGGGCGGATGGCACGGACGGGGCTGCCCATGCATAGTGCCGTGCAGGTTCGAGCGTACGGACGGTCCGGTTCAAAGAGGTCGGGACTGCCCGCGCACCAGGCCTTGAGGTTTTGGGCGGGTGAACGAACCAGTTCGAGGCGGATGGTAGGGCCGGGTTACCCACACACCTTGCCGTACGGAATTCGGCGGACGGACCATCAGTTTCGGGGCGATCGGGACTATCCGCGCACCGTGCCTTGCACGTTCGTGCAGGCGGACGATCTGGTTCAGGGCGAATGGCACTGCCCATGTACCGTGCCATGTGGGTTCGGCCATACACACGGTCCTATTCGGGGCGGATGCCATGGACGGGGCTGTCCGTGCACAGTGCTGTGAGGGTTCACGAGTACGATTTGGTGCGGATGCCATGTACGGTCCGGTTCGGGGCGGATAGCATGGGTGGGACTACCCGCGTATCGTGCCATGCCGGTTCGGACGGACGGATGGCCCGGTTCAGGGTGGATGGGACTACTGCGCACCATGTCTGTCGGTTTGGGCGAAGGGACGGTCCGGTTCGAGGCGTTCGGGGCTGCTCGCGCACTGTGCCTTGCGGGTTCGGGCAGCACGAACGGTCCGGTTCGGGCAGCATGGAGGGATGGTTCGGTTTGAAGCAGTCAGCACCGTGCCTTGCGGGGTCGGGCGGACGAACTGACCGAGTCGGGGCGGATGGCATGGCAAGTTGCTACCCACGCATGTGCCGTGTAGGTTCGAGCGGATGGACGTTCTGGTTTGGGGTGGGTGGCATGGCCGGAACTGCCCGCGCACCGTGCTGTGCTGGTTCGGGTGGACAGACAGTCCGGTTCGGTGTTGATGAGCCTTGGCCAGGCTCATGGGTTGTTCGTTGCGGGCGGCACAGTTCTGGCTGAGTGCCATGGCTGCTCGGGCCGAGTGGCTCGGCCAAAACAGTAATTCTGAGGGAAAATGGCCACACCGTGTGGGCGGAACACCCCTCGTACACCCAGTGCGTTCAAATCTTGAGGGCTCACCCCGCCACGTGGTGTGCCTCGGGGGGCAGATATCCGACCGGCACCGCCGCCGGCCATTGCCGGATTTCCGGCCATGTCTGGCGGAGGCTTGGGTAGGCCGGTTTGGCCCGTTTTGCTCGTTTTTGTCAGCCTTAAGGTGCCCGGGAGGCCGGTTCTGCCCTGCCGGCCATTGTCGGAGTTCCGGCCATGGCCTGCGGAGGCCCGAGCAGGCTGATTTGGCCCGTTTTGCTCGATTTTGTCAGCTTTATGGTGCTTGGGTAGCTGGTTTGGCCCATTTTGCTTGTTTTTGTTGGCTTATAAGTGCTTGGGTGGCCATTTCGGCCTGCTTTGCTCATTTTTGTTGGTTTTTACATGCTCGAGAGGCTGGTTCGGCCCATTTTGCTTGGCTTTCATTGCTCGGGTGGCCTGTTTGGCTCCATGTTCTTGGCTATTTTCGCAGCAGAGCTTGCGGGGTGTCCTGGGGAGGCTAGACCCCCAAGTCTAGCTGGCTCTCTTGGATTTTTCGTGCTCGGTGAAGCTACGTTTCGTGCGCACGGATGTCCCGTTGCAAGTTGTTGCCCAAGCCATCCGCTTGGGCACGGCCGCCATGAGCATTCGGGCTTCGCAGGGCAGCCTCTGTGTCAGATTGTGAGTGGTTTTGTTCAGCATGTCCCGACAGGTCCCTACCTCTGCGCAGCCCACCGCCAGCGCTGCTGTCCCTTCACTGGTTTGCTCCAGCGACAGCGTTCGCCTCGGTGCATTGCCCCATTGCCTGTGCAGCAAACTAGATTCATTTGGAAACCAATGTCATCAGATTCTCCTAACCGCTTCCTCCGTACGCTTGATGCGGTGGGGGAGGCACACATGGGGATCCGCGACAGCCACTGAACGGCAGTTGTACTTGGCCGTCTGCTCCGATAGGCTGTCGAGGACTCACCAAGGCTCGCAGCTGCTGTGGATTTGAATAGGGCAGGACGTCTGCTGCCCACCGCTCCTCTACTCGGTTGTGATTCGGCTACCTATGAATGAACGATGCCCCGCCTGCTGATGGCCCGTCCTCCCGTGCTCCTAAAAGCATGGCATGGCATGCTTTTAGGAGAGAGCGCCGCAAGCTGGTTCTGGCATCTCGTGCGATCCTTCCACATGGCCAGGGCTACCCGCGCACCGTGCCATGCGGGATCAGGCTGATAACGTTCCAATTCGGGGTGGTTGGGACTGCCCGCATACCGTGCCTTGCGCGTTTGGGTGGGCAGACGGTCTGGTTCGAGGTGGATGGCACTGCCTGCACACCGTGCCATGCAGTTTCGGCTATACGCACAGTTCGGTTCGGGGCGGATGGCACAGAAGGGGCTTCCTGCGCATAGTGCCTTACGGGTTCGGGCGTACGGATGGTCCAGTTCGGGGCGGTTGGGACTGCCCACACATCGGGCCTTGCATGTTCGAGCGGGCGAACGGACTGGTTCGGGGCAGATGGTATGGTCGGGGCTACCAATGCATCGTGTCGGAAGGGATCCGGCATACGGATGGTCCGATTCGGGGCAGTCAGAACAGCCCACACACCATGCCTTACGCGTACGAGTGGGCGGATGGTCCAGTTCGGGGCAGATGGCACTGCTCGCGCAACGTACCGTGCAGGTTCGGCCGAACGCAGGGCCCCGTTCGGGGCGAATGGCATGGACAGGGCTGCCCGCGCACATTGTCGTGCGGGTTTGGGCGATGGCTATCTAGTTTAGGGCGGTCGGGACTGCCCACGTACCGGGCCTTGTAGGCTCGGGCAGAGGACAATCTGATTCGGGGAAGATGGCTGGGCCGGGGCTGCCCTCGCACCGTGCCGTGCGTGATCCGGTGTATGGACGGTCCGATTCGGGGTGGTCGGGACTGCCCGTGCACCATGCCTTGCGTGTTCGGGCGGGCGGACGGTCCTATTCGGGGTGGATGGCACTGCTCGCGCACCGTGCCATGCGGGTTCAGGGCAGATGGCATGGAAGGGGCTACCCGTGCATAGTGTCATGCTGGTTTGGGAGTACGGACGGTCCGGTTCAGAGCAGTCGGGACTGCCCGCGCACTGGACCTTGCGGGTTTGGCAGGTCGGACAGACCAGATAGGGGCGAATGGCATGGCCGGGGTGGCCCGCGCACCGTGTCATGCGGGATCCGACAGACGGATGGTCCAATTCGGGGCGGTCGGGGCTGCTTGCGCACCGTGCCTTGCACGTTCAGGCAGGCGGATGATCCGGTTCAGGGCGGATGACACTGCCCGCGCACCATGCTGTGCGGGTTTGGCCATACACATGATTCGGTTTGTGGCGGATGGCACGGACGGGGCTGCCCGCATAATGTGCCGTGCAGGTTCGGGCACATGGACGGTCGGGTTCGGGGCCGATGGCCCGATCGGGACTGCCCGTGCACAGTGCCGAGCGGGTTCAGCCAGACCGACGGCTCAGTTTGGGGTAGATGGTACGGCCGGTACTCCCTGCTCACCGTGCCGTACGGTATGTGCAGACCGACGGTCCTGTTGGGAGCAGATGGCATAGCTGGGACTGCCTGTGTACCGTGTCGTGTCGGTTTGGACGGACGGAAGGCTTGGTTTGGGGCAGATGGCACAGCCTGGACTCCCCATGCACCGTGCCATGCGGGTTCGAGTGGAGTAACGGTCGGGTTCCAGGTGGATGGCACGGCCAGAACTGCCGTCGCACCCTCCCATGCGAGCTCAGGCAGACCAACGGTGTGGTTCGTGGGGAGCTGGCATGGTCGGAACAGCCCCTGCACCGCTCCGTGCGGTTTCCACTCGTGCAACGGGCTAGGTCAGGGCTCTTGGCCCGACCAGAATGACTGCCACACTCCCTGGCCAGGCTCCTGGGCTGTTCGGTGCGGGCGACTCTGTTCTGGCTGAGTGCCATGGTTGGTTAGGCCGAGTGGCACAACCAGAACAACAATTCTGAGGGAAAATGGTAGCACCGTGCTGGCAGAACACCCCCGTGCGCCTAGGGTGCTCAGGTCTTGAGGGTCCATCCTCAAGAATAGCCACTTTTTCCACTTTGAGGTTGTCCAGCCTATTTTGAGAATAGAGAGCTAGCAGAGACACTTGGGTCTGCAGGGGACTAATTAAGGTTAAAACCTGTTCTAAGGTAGTAGGTGGTAAGCAAACAGGAGCAATGGCACCGTCTGGGCATGGCAGAGGCAGGCCATGGCACCGTCTAGACATGGCATGGGCAGGCCTTAGCACCGTCTGGGCATGGCCGGGGTAGGCCCTTTGGCTTGGGTGGGCGGCCCACCCTGCCACCCGGTTTTCCCCACGGGGCAGCTGTCCAGCCGGCGGTGCCGCCGGCCATCGCCGGAGTTCTGGCCATGACCAACGGAGGCCAGGACAGGCCGGTTTGGCCCGTTTTGCTCATTTCTGTCGGCTTTAAGGTGCTCCAGAGGCTGGTTCTGCCCTGCCGGCCATCGCCGGTGTTCCGGCACCACCTGGCAGGGGCCGGACCCTTTGGCTCGGGTTGGTGGCCCACCGCACCACGCGGTGTGCCCCGGGGGGCGGCTGTTCGGCCGGCGACGCCATCGGCCATCGCCAGAGTTCCGGCCATGTTCGGCAGAGGCCCGAGCAGGCCAGTTTGGCTCATTTTGCTCATTTTTGTTGGCCTTAAGGTGCCCGGGAGGCCGGTTCCGCTTTGCCGGCCGTCCCCGAAGTTCCGGCCATGTCCGACGGAGGCTCGGGCAGGCTAGTTTGGCCCGTTTTGCACGATTTTGTCGGCTTTATGGTGCTCGAGAGGCTGGTTTGGTCTATTTTTCTCATTTTTGTTAGCTTTTAGGTGCTCGAGAGGCCGTTTCGGCTTGTTTTGCTCATTTTTGTTGGTTTTTATGTGCTCAGGAGGCCGGTTTGGCCTGTTTTGCTTGGCTTTCGGTGCTCAGGAGTCCGGTTTGGCCCCTTTTCCTTGGCTATTTTCACAGCGGAGCCTGCAGTGTGGCCTGGGGAGGCCAGACCCCTGATCTTGCTCTCATGGATTTCCCATGCTCAGCGTGCTACATTGCATGCGCACCAATGTCCCGTTGCGAGTTGCTGCCCGAGCCATCCGCTTGGGCTCGGCCGCCACGAGCATTCGGGCCACGCAGGCAGCTTCCGTGTTGGAATGTGAGTGGTTTCGGTTCAGCATGTTCCGACAGACCCCCTACCTCTGCGCCGCCGACCGCTGATGTTGTTGTCCCTTCACTGGTTCACACCAGTGGCAGCATCCGCCTCTGTGCATTGCCCCCGTTGCCTGTACAGCAAATCAGATTCCTTTGGAATCCAATGTCATCAGATTCTCACAACCGCTCTCCTCCGTACACTTGATGTGTCGGGGGAGGCACACATGGGGGACCGCGACAGCCACCGAACGACAGTCGTATGTGGCCGTCCGCTCCAATAGGCTGTCGAGGACTTGCTAGGGCTCGCGGGTGCTGTGGATTTGAAAAGAGTTGGGGGTCTGCTACCCCCCGTTCCTCTACTCGGTTGCAATTTGTCTACCTATGAATGAATGATGCCCCGCCTGCCGACGGCCCATCCTCTCGTGCTTGGGAGGGCACCCCGGTAGTGCGGACGTCGTCGAGGGTGTGCTACCTGGTTGATCCTACCATTAGTCATATGCTTATCTCATAGATTAAGCCATGCATGTGTAAGTATAAACAAATTCAAACTTTGAAACTATGAATGGCTCATTAAATCAGTTATAGTTTGTTTGATGGTGCGTGCTACTCGGATAACCATCGTAATTCTAGAGCTAATACGTGCAACAAAACCCAACTTCCGGAAGGGATGCATTCATTAGATAAAAGGCCGATGCAAGCTCTGCCTGCTGCTCTGATGATTAATGATAACTCGATGGATCGCACGGCCCTCGTGCAGGTGACGCATCATTCAAATTTCTGCCCTATCAACTTTCGATGGTAGGATAGAGGCCTACCATGGTCGTGACGCGTGATGGAGAATTAGGGTTCAATTCCAGAGAGGGAGCCTGAGAAATGATTACCACATCCAAGGAAGGCAGCAGGCGCACAAATTACCCAATCCTGACATGGGATGTAGTGAAAATAAATAACAATACCGGGCTCTTACGAGTCTTGTAATTGGAATGAGTACAATCTAAATCACTTAACGAGGATCCATTGGAGGGCAATTCTGGTGCCAGCAGCCGCGATTAGTCCAGCTCCAATAGCATATATTTAAGTTGTTGTAGTTAAAAAGCTCGTAGTTGGACCCTGGGCTGGGTCGGCCGGTCCGCCTTCCGGTGTGCATCGGCCGTCCGTCCCTTCTATCGGCAATGCATTCCTGGCCTTAACTGGCCGGGTCGTGCCTCCGACGTCAATACTTTGAAGAAATTAGAGTGCTCAAAGCAAGCCTACGCTCAGTATACATTAGCATGGGATAACATCACAGGATTTCGGTCCTATTCTGTTAGCCTTTGGGATCGGAGTAATGATTAAGAGGGACAGTCGGGGGCATTCGTATTTTGTAGTTAGAGGTGAAATTCTTGGATTTATGAAAGACGAACAACTGCGAAAGCATTTGCCAAGGATGTTTTCATTAATAAAGAACAAAAGTTGGGTGCTCGAAGACGATCAGATACCGTCCAAGACTCAACCATAAACGATGCCGACCAGGGATCGGTGGATGTTGCTTTTAGGACTCTGCCGGCACCTTATGAGAAATCAAAGTTTTTGGGTTCCGAGGGGAGTATGGTAGCAAGGCTGAAACTTAAAGGAATTGACGGAAGGTACCACCAGGAGTGGAGCCTGAGGCTTAATTTGACCCAACACGGGGAAACTTACCTGGCCCAGACATAGTAAGGATTGACAGACTGAGAGATCTTTCTTGATTCTATGGATGGTGGTGCATGGCCATTCTTAGTTGGTGGAGTGATTTGTCTGGTTAATTCTGTTAACGAATGAGACCTCAGCCTGCTAACTAGCTACGCGGAGGCATCCTTCACTGCTAGCTTCTTAGAGGGACTATGGCTGCTTAGGCCACGAAAGTTTGAGGCAATAACAGGTCTGTGATGCCCTTAGATGTTCTGGGCCGCATGCGCTCTACATTGATGTATTCAACGAGTCTTTAGACTTGGCTGACAGGCCCGGGTAATCTTTGAAAATTTCATTGTGATGGCGATAGATCATTACAATTGTTGGTCTTCAACGAGGAATTTCTAGTAAGCATGAGTCATCAGCTCACGTTGACTACGTCCCTAACCTTTGTACACACCGCTCGTCACTTCTACCGATTGAATGATTCAGTGAAGTGTTCGGATTGCAGCGACGGGGGCGGTTCGCCGCCCATGACGTCGCGAGAATTCCACTGAACCTTATCATTTAGAGGAAGGAGAAGTCGTAACAAGGTTTTTGTAGGTGAACCTGCGGAAGGATCATTGTCGAGGTCCAAACAGACAATTGTGAAGCCGTCAACGCTCTCGCTGGGGTAGAGGGATGGCGGCATTCGCCTGCCGACGTCGCCCCCGCCCCACCTCGTTGCGGTACTGGCGAAGGGAACAATACCTAGAGCGATGGGTGCCAAGGAACATTCACATTCGGGGAGGGCGCCGCAAGCTGGTTCTGGCGTGTGGTGCGATCCATCCATACATGTCAAACTTTTACGACTCTCGGCAATGGATATCTTGGCTCTCACATCGATGAAGAACGTAGCGAAATGTGATACTTGGTGTGAGTTGCAGAATCCCGTGAACCATCGAGTCTTTGAACGCAAGTTTCGCCCGAGGCTATCTGGCCGAGGGCACGCCTGCCTGGGCGTCCTGCCTCATGTCGCTCTGCGCACCATGAGCAGGGGCGCTGGCGAGTGCATATGCGGAGATTGGCCCCCCATGCCTTGCGGCACGGCGGGCCAAAGTGCAGGCCGCCGACTGGGAACAGGGCAGCGAGTGGTGGACGGACACATACGGCACCGGACGCTGCCTCCACCTCCGACTACAGCGGTGCATGCAAGGAACCCACGCCGTCGGGTGCGCCCGTACGCGCCCCTCGGAACATGACCCCAGGTCAGGAAAGGCCACCTGCTGAGCTTAAGCATATCAATAAACAGAGGAGAAGATACCTACAAGGATTCCCCTAGTAATAGCGAGCGAACCAGGAAGAGCCCAGCTTGGGAATCGAGCGGCCGCGCTGCCCGAATTGTAGTCTAGAGAAGCGTCCTCACCGACGGACCAAGCCCAAGTCCCGTGGAAAGGGGCGCCATGGAGGGTTAGAGCCCCATCCGGCCCGAACCCTACCGCACCATGTGGCGCTATCGGCAAATCGGGTTGTTTGGGAATGCAGCCCCAGTCAGGCGGGAAATTCCGTCCAAGGCTAAATAGCGGCGAGAGACAGATAGCGAGCAACTACTGCGAGGGAAAGATTAAAAGGCATTGAAAAGAGAGTCAAAGAGTGCTTGAAATTGTCGGGAGGGAAGCGGATGAGTGCAGGCGATGCTCGCCGGCCAGATGTGGAATAGCCAATGTTGGGCTGGTCCGCTGCTCTGTCGGTGTGCAGACCGTTGCGGGCTGCGCCGGCAGCCCAAGCTTGGGCGGACGACCCCGCCCGCGGAAACGCCACCAGCACGGCAGGGGAAGCAGCGCGTGCCACCTCCGCGTGCCCCCTAGGGGGCACCTGCGCGCTCCTGGCACCGGCCTGCGGGCTCCCCATCCGACCCGTCTTGAAACACGGACCAAGGAATTTGACATGTGTGCGAGCCGACGGGTGTGAAAACCCGGAGGGCTCAAGGAAGCTGATGGGCGGGATCCCCTTTGCGGGGTGCATTCCCGACCGACCCCGATCTTCTGTGAATGGTTCGAGTGAGAGCATGCCTGTCGGGACCCGAAAGATGGTGAACTATGCCTGAGCAGAGTAAAGCCATAGGAAAATCTGGTGGAGGCCCGCAGCGATAAGGACGTACAAATCGTTCATTTGTCTGACTTGGGTATAGGGCCGAAAGACTAATTGAACTATCTAGTAGCTAGTTCCTTCGAAGTTTCCCTTAGGATAGCTGGAGCGTGCGAGTTCTATCGGGTAAAGTCAATGATTAGAGGCATCCAGGGTGCAATGCCCTTGACCTATTCTCAAACTTTAAATAAGTAGGACTGCACGACTGCTTCGATGAGTCACGCCACGGAATCGAGCTCTCCAAGAGTTCCATTTTTGGTAAGCAGAACTGGCGATGCGGGATGAACCAGAAGCCAGGTTATGATGCCCAACTGCACGCTAACCTAGAACCCACAAAGGGTGTTGGTCCATTAAGACAGCAGGACGATGGTCATGGAAATCGAAATCCGCTAAGGAGTGTGTAACAGCTCACCTGCCTAATCAAGTAGCTCCGAAAATGGACGACGCTTAAGCGCGCGACCCACACCCGGCCATTGAGGCAATCATCATGCCCCAATGAGTAGGAGGGTGCGACGGGCACTGAAAAACCTGGGATGCGAGCTCGGGTAGAGCTGCAGTCAGTGCGGATCATGGTGGTAGTAACAAATATTCAAATGAGAACTTTGAAGGCCGAAGAGTGGAAAGGTTCCATGTGAACGGCACTTGTACATGGGTTAGCCGATCCTAAGGGACGGGGAAGCCCGTCAGACAGCGCGTCATCGCGCGAGCTCCGAAAGGGAATCGGGTTAAGATTCCCAAGCCGGGACATGGCAGCGGATGACAACGTTAGGGAGTCCGGAGATACCAGCGGGGGCCTCGGGAAGAGTTATCGTTTCTTCTTAATAGCCCGCCCACCCTGGAAACAGCTCAGCCAGAGGTAGGGTCTAGCCGCTGGAAGAGAACCGCACGTTGCATGGTGTCCGGTGCACCCCCGGCGGCCCGTAAAAATTTGGAGGACCGAGTGTCCCCCATGTCTGGTTGTACTCATAGCCGCATCAGGTCTCCAAGGTGAACAACATCTGGCCAATGGAACAATGTAGCCAATGGAACAATGTAGGCAAGGGAAGTCGGCAAAACAAGTTCGTAACTTTGGGAAAAAGGATTGGCTCTGAGCGCTGGGCACGGGGGTCCCAGCCCCGAACTCGTTTGCTATCGACGGACTGCTCGAGCCGCACCCGTGGCGAGAGCGGGTTGCCGCATGCCGGCCGTGGGACGGACTGGGAACGGCTCCCCTGCGAGGGAGGGCCTTCCCCCGGCGTCGAATAGCCGATGCGAAATTGGTACAGACAAGGGGAATCTGACTGTTTAATTAAAACAAAGCATTGTGATGGTCCCTGCGGATGATAATGCAATGTGATTTTTGCCCAGTGCTCTGAATGTTGAAGTGATGAAATTCAACCATGCGTGGGTAAATGGCGGGAGTAACTATGACTCTCTTATGGTAGCCAAATGCTCCGTCATCTAATTAGTGACACGCATGAATGGATTAACGAGATTCCTACTATCCCTGTCAACTATCCAGCGGAACCATAGCCAAGGGAACGGGCTTGGCAGAATCAGCGGGGAAAGAAGACCCTGTTGAGCTTGACTCTTGTCCGACTTCGTGAAATGACATAAGAGTTGTAGGATAAGTGGGAGCCGGTTCGCCTGGCGAAAGTGAAATATCACTACTTTTAACGTTATTTTACATATTCCGTGAGATGGAGGCAGGGACCAGCCCCTCTTTTTGGCTCCAAGGATGCTCTACGCAGGCCAATCCGGGCGGAAGATATTGTCAGGTGGGGAGTTTGGCTGGGGCGGCACATCTGTTAAAAGATAACGTAGGTGTCCTAAGATGAGCTCAACGAGAACAGAAATCTCGTGTGGAACAAAAGGGTAAAAGCCAATTTGATTCAGATTTCCAGTACGAATACGAACCGTGAAAGCATGGCCTATCGATGCTTTAGACCTTCGAAATTTGAAGTTAGAGGTGTCAGAAAAGTTACAATAGTGATAACTGGCTTGTGGCAGCCAAGCGTTCATAGCGACATTGCTTCGTGATTCTTCGATGTCAGCTCTTTCTATCATTGTGAAGTAGAATTCACCAAGTGTTGGATTGTTCACCCACCAATAGGGAATGTGCGCTGGGTTTAGACCGCCGTGAGACAGGTTAGTTTTAGCCTACTGATGACCGCGCCGCGATAATAATACAACCTAGTACTAGAGGAACCGTTGATTCACACAATTGGTCATCGCGCTTGGTTGAAAGCCAGTGGCGCGAAGCTACCATGTGTCGGATTATGATTGAATGCCTCTTAGTCAGAATCTAGGCTAGAGAAGCGGTGCCAACACCCGCTAACTACTCCCGACCCATAGTAGGGGCACTTGCACCCCCATGGGCACATGTCGAAGGCCACGGCCACGGCGCGGCGGACACACTGCTAGGCCCCCTTGGAGCGAAATTCTAAACGGTCGACAGGCTGAATCCTTTGCCGATGACTTAGATATGCAACGGGGCATTGTAAGTGGCAGAGTGGCCTTGCTGCCACGATCCACTAAGATTCAGCCCCTCGATGCATAGATTCATCCCTCCCCCAGTGCATCACTCTATAGACCACAAGCCCCGAGGGGCTGCACAAAAAACTCGGACGGATTTTGTTTCGCTCTTCCGCAAAGGGGACTTGGGCAGCGGCGCTCGCTCCTCGCCCGGCCAGAGCGCAGGGCTGTTCAGAGCCACTGCATCACTTACATTCGCCATCCCACCCACTCGTAGAGGGGGTTCCGTGCATGTGCCAAGTCCGGTTCGAGGCGTCTGGCAATGCCAAAACAGCTCGCACACTGCACGGTATAGGTTCCAGTCCAGCGACAAGCTTGTTCACGGTGTCTGGCACGACAAGGACGTCTTGAATGCCCCGAAAGGCCGAACCCTAAGGGGATGCCAAAAAAAAACTCGGACGAATTATGTTTCACTCTCCCACACCGTGCTGTGTGGGTTTGAGCGAACGGATGGTCCGGCTCCAGGGTAGCAGGGACTGCCCACTCAACGTGTCATGCGGGTTATGGCTGATAGAAGGTCCGGTTCGGGTGGTCGAACGGACCAGCTCGGGGCGGTCGAGACTGCCTGCGCACCGTGCATTCGGGCAGATAGAGGTTCGGTTTGGGGAGGATGGACATGCCCGCGCACCATGCCGTGCAGGTTTGGGCATACAGACAGTTCGGTTCGGTGCCGATGGCCATGCCCGCGCACCGTGTCTAGTAGGTTCAGCAGACGGACGGCCCGGTTCGGGGCGGATGGCATGGCTGGGACCGCCCGCGTAACGTACCGTGCGGGTTCGGGTGGACGGACGGTCCAGTTCTGGGCAGTCGGGCGGCCTGCGCTCCGTGTGATGCACATTCGGGTGGATGGACAGACCTGTTCGGGGTGGCCGGGACTGCTTCCGCACTATGCCATACGGGTTCGGGCAGACGGACGGACCCATTCGGGGTGTCCGGGACTGCAGCACACCATGTCGCGTCCTTTTGGGCGGATGGATGGACCGATTTTGGGTGGCCGGCACAGCCCACGCACCGTGCCTTGCAGGAGAGCTTCTGCTCCAGTATTCAGCGCTACTATTTATTCACACTATTTTAAACTAAGAAGCAGATCAGAGGAAGAAATATGTTTAAGAAAAAAGAAGTTCGGAAAGGCTCTCTGCCTCCTCCCTTCATCTTATGTCTTTATTTATAATGTTTCCAAGATATCCTTCGGATGAGAAGGAATCTTTTACAAAGTTGCTTTACAAAAGATGTACAGGAAAAAGGACTGCATTATTGTTCTTTGTACAGGAAAAAGTTTACATTATTGTCCTTCATAGGGTCCCACCATACTGATTGGTGTCCTTCTGTCGGTTGAGAGGATGAGGAGGAATCTACTGGATGGCGTGGCATGGGCCCACCACGCTTTTTATCTTGTCTGAAAAAGTCCTTCCTGACAGCAGTCTGATCTTGCCTTTTGCCCTATTCTCCCAAGATTAATGCTGTTTAGGTAAGGGATGACCTTTTCCAGTTTTTTGGTAACTGTCTCAATGGCTGAAAGATGGTCATAGAGCATGATATTTTGGCTAATGGTAATAGATCGTGCTCCACACATACTATCAGTCATGGCTTCAGTAAAAAACTCTTTTGCAGCAGCATAAGCTTGTTCTTCATAAGTAAATTCATGCTTAGGATAAATTCCCCATCCATGGGCAAACTGTTGACTTTCATCATGGAGTTCCCATATTTGAAAGGAAGAGAATAACTGATAAAGGTTCCTTTCCTCCCATATGCTCCAGATACGGAACCAGAAACCAGTTTCCCAAGAATGCTGCTTAGAATAGGCTGAAACTCGGTCACTGCAAATTTTTGGAATGTGATCGAGATAATCTCCTGGATGCATGGTGTTCAGATAAAGATTATGAACTATTCCAAGCTGAAGGGCTCTGGAATTTTCAGGAATGTCTCCTAAGTAGATAGACAACCTGGGGCGTTCATATTTATTCTTGATTAATGCATCTTCATTGAGCAGAAGCTGAGGAATTTCTGTGGCTTCTAGATGGTGGAAGAAGAGGAGGAGATGTTCATGTGATAGGCAGTTTTGCTGATATAGATCTATCATCTGATTCACAATGGTTTCTGCCTTGAATTGTCTTGCCCTTTCAGAGCCATCTTCTATAGAAGATAGGAGCTGATTGAAATCTGTAGCTGGACAGATTACTATGTCTGAAAGGTTGCTTCTGGAAATAATGGTTTTGAGTTCCTGTTCTTCAGGCAAAGAACCCCAAGACCAGCTTTTTCCTTTCTGCTTCAATTCATGAGATTTTGAAAGAACAGAAGATTGGCATAGCTGTTTAGCAAGATTTTGAAGTTCAGAAAGCTTTTGTTGTAGCCTTTTGAACTCAGTCCAGATTTGATCTGGAGGGCTTTCAGGTTGTCCTGAAAGGTGATGGCTTCCAGTCTGTCCTGGAAGGAGTGGAGTAATGTTGGAAGACATAGGATCTTCTCTTGTCTGTCTGGCCATTGTCTTATGCCTCTTTAAGCTTTTGTCATCCATTGTTTGGACGTGTTAGTAAATCTGCAAGAATATTGGTGAATCCAGGAATGTATTTAACATCATATTGATATATCTCCAGATATAAAGCAATTCTTATTCTTCTGATGTTTTCTTCAGGATTATTTATTGTTCGTTTTTTTAAAAACTGGGATACTGATTTGTTATCAGTTTCTATTATGAATTGCCTATTAAGTAAATATATTTTTAAACTTTTTATAGCTGACTTAATGGCTAACAATTCTTTGTCATAAGTGGAATACTTTTGTTGGGGTTTATTAAATTTTCCAGAAGTATATGCTATTATTTCCTTTTGTTTGGCTATTATAACTCCTGCCCAAAATAGATCAGAAGCATCTGTTTGAAGAGTTATCAATTCTTCTTCTTTAGGAAAATATAATATTGTTTGATGGGTAATTAGCTCCTTTATATTTTCTATTTCTTTTTCTTCTTTAGGAGTGAGCTGAATTCCTATTTTGTCTGTATTCCATTTTCTTGGTTGTTCACCATTTTCCATTTTATATTTAGATTGTTCTATAGTCAATTTTTCTTGCAAATTTTGGATTAACTGGGATAAGTGAGGAATAAATTTTCTTCCATAGTTTAGAAGTCCCAGAAAACTTTGTAACTGTTTTAGGGTTTTAAATGTTTTAGGGAATTCCTTTATCTTGGAATATATATGTTGTTGTAATTCTATTTGGCCTTCTTTTATATATTTTCCAAGGAATTCTATTTCCTTTTTAAATAAATGTATTTTTGTAGGGCTCAGGATAACTCCATTATTGAGCAATATTTTAGCTACATGAAGTAAATGTTGTTTATGTTCTTCTAGAGTAGAAGAAAAGACTAGTATATCATCTACATAAACTACTACAAATTGTAGATGTCCAAACATAGAGTTCATCCATTTTTGGAATATTTGTGGAGCATTTTTTAGGCCAAATGGCATTACTAACCACTCATAGTGTCCTTGAGGGCAACTAAAGGCAGTTAGTTCGATAGATTCTTTATTGGCTAATTTTACTTGCCAAAACCCAGATTTAGCATCAAATTTACTATAGTATTTAGATCCCTGTATTTGCTTTATTAATTGTTCTGCAGCAGGGATAAAATAGCCGTCAAACTTTGTATAGCTATTTAATTTTCTGTAGTTAATGACCATTCTAGCTTTTCCTCTTCTTTGTTCTGCATGTTTTCTGACTAGAAAAGCAGGAGAAGAATGAGGACTGCTGCTAGGCTGTATTAATTTGAGTGATAAGAGCTCCTTTATTTGAGCTGAAAATTCTTGTTTATCTATAGGAGATACCATTATACTATTTGTCCGTATATTAAGATTTTTGTATTGCTCTAGTATTGTTAGGGTGCAATACCTTGGTGCCCTATCAAAATATAATAAAGGATTATTAGAATATAATGGTTTAAGCATACTATGTATAACTTCTTCTGTATTGGAGAAGATAGTAAGAGGATAAGTATAAGTGCGTTTTTGGGTGCTGAATATAAGTTTTTCACCACGTTGGGCTGCAGTATAAGAGGAGGCGAGGGGTACCGGAAAGGGAACCCGAGGTATTTGATGATTATCAAAGAGGAAAAATTGTGAATTAAATGGAGCATAGTGGCGTAAGTTATTCATGCCAACAAGGCAGTCAACGTTAAAGTTGATAGGTAATAAAGCAAATTCGAAAGTATAGTGATGAGAGATATTATGAATATCTGGAATAGAGATAGAGATATTTGCTTTATGAGTGATAATCACTGGTCTACCCATAAAGTCATTTAAGCTTGCTTGTTTTTCGAGGGGTAACCATAACTGTGTAGGAATAAATTTTTCATGAATGAGACTAGTTTCAGCACCAGAATCTAATAGAGTATGTAAAGTAAGACATGATTTATCAGGGAATATCAATGTCATGGGAATATATATATGTAATTGGGGTGTTTTATGAAGGTCCAACATTTGATAAACCAAATGAACTTGATGGTAGGCTTATAATATGTTGGTCTCCTGATTTCTTTTGGAGATCAAGGATTCGTTGAGTCCTTCCTTCAAGAGGAGTATTTTCAAGATTTTCGAAAGCAGACGTACTGGGTCTAGCTTGTTCGACAAATAAGTTGTTATTCCTGTATTCAGAAGTACTAAGACTTCTTGGAATACTTGGATTTATAATCGTAGTAGAAATAGTATTGCCTGAAGCAATAAATGTTTCTATGGGGAGATGTGTTTTTGGTTTTAAAATTTTCAAGAATATTTGCATCTCATTATCATACCGTAGATGTCGTATATTAACCAATTTTGGTTGGATTATTTTTCCATTTCCAACTTCAAAGAGTTTAATAAATTGAGTTGGTGTGATAGATCTAAAAGTAGATGTTTCATTTAGTCCTAAACAATGTTCCCATTGTATTCCCAATACTTGTGATCCAGGGAGCATCTCTATTCCTTTGAGATTGATAGATAGAGTACAAGCTTTTTCTATATTTGTATCATATAGACTGATGCAAAAATCAGGATGTATATTTACTCCAAATATTCTATTTGCTAGATTGGATTTTGCTCCTCCTAATATACTATTTAGAGGGTTATTGATGATTCTTTCATCACAACATATGATCATAATTGGTGTGTCTATTCCGGATCTGAATAGACCAGTAATCTTTATTTGAATTAATCCAATGTGCAAATATTTCTTCTTAGGATATTTTTGCTTCAGATTTTCTATCTGATGGGAGTTTAGTAATTTTATAGAAGTAAAATCTTCATCTCCTTTTAGTTCTATGTTACCTTGCATTCTTTCAAAGATATATGTAGGTTTATTTGTCCATAAAGATTTGAATTTAGATTGGGGTTTATATACCTCGTCTTGTTTAGCATGTGGTATGGATAGCTTTAATCTTTCAATATCTTCATCAGTTACTTCATAATGTTCTCCTTGACTGTTATCAATACTTGTATTATGAATCTCTTGAGGTTCTATTTCCGACAATGTATTCATATATACTCTGTATTCAAACATAGGTTCTTTAGAAGATTGTCCAGGAGTAAACTTTGGACTAAAAGGTGGAGATGTAGAAAGTAAAGTATCTTGTTCAACTTTAACCAATGCTAAATCTTCATATTTATGGATTATAAGTATTCCTATAGGAGTTCCTAAAGGAATTTGATATGGATTATCATCTAAACTTGTACTTTTCATTATTATACTTATGTTTTGATCTGTCATAGATTCTATTATTCCATAAGTAATGAAAATATTTCTAAGAGTATGATGTCTTAGATTTTTAATTTCTCCATAATAACCATAAGGTATTCGTATAATCAAATCTAAATAAATTTCTATAGATTGATATCTTCTTATGCTATAATGATTGTTAGCATATAGTATATGTCCTGGAAATTTCAATGATTCCCTTTTGGGTAATATTGTAGTTTTGGACAAAGGTATAACCTGGATAAAATGATATGTTTTATTCAAGGTTAACATGTTTATATTGAATTCTTCTATTCCAGAAGAATCTGAACTTTCTTCGTATACAGTTTCTATTTCATATATAGAAGAATTGTCACTAAGAACTTCTCCTATAGTTCCAATATGTATATCATACATTTCTAATTCATTTAACCATACTGTTTTAATGTTTATTGTGCATTCAGAGGCATAATGTCCTTTTTGCCACATTTAAAACATGTACAATCTTTTTTCATACCTGTTTGATTTGTTTTGATAAACTTTCGTTTTTTATATTTCTTTGAACTTTTATACCTTTCTTTATGTTCAGGTTTCCATTTCTTTCTGGATACCTTGTATTTTTTCTTCTTGAATCTAGATTTATGGTCTTTAGATTTCTTCTCGTATTTTGTTTTCTTGGGTAAATATGGTTTGTTAAACCCGTATACTGGGGGACAACCAAACTGATAATTAATATCTGGATCATATTTCGGACAACAAGAAGTTTTAATGTCTGATTTATGTATATATTTGGATAGATGAAAATATCCTTCTAAAACTAAGACTGTGTAACATATGTTACCTAGAAGAATTCTCTAATCTGTACATCAGTTATATTTTCAAACTGAACACTTTAGAGAAAAAGATCTTTTGGCTAACAGCCTTCTTTTCTAAATTACCTATACCATGGGATACCATGATAGAGAAAAAATATAACAGTCTTAGGGTTGGAGGTATTCCACACAATACAGGAGCTTTAAAAAAGGCTTGTATGGAAACTGTTAAGAAAACTTGCCAGCTACTTATGATTCATGATAACTCAACGGATCACACGGCCCTCGTGCCGTCGACGCATCATTCAAATTTCTGCCCTATCAACTTTCAATGGTAGGATAGAGGCCTACCATGGTGGTGACGGGGGACGGAGAATTAGGGTTTGATTCCGGAGAGGGAGCCTGAGAAATGACTATCACATCCAAGGAAGGTAGCAAACGTGCAAATTACCCAATCTTGACACAGGGAGGTAGTGACAATAAATAACAATACCGGGCTCTTACGAGTCTGGTAATTGGAATGAGTACAATCTAAATCCCTTAACAAGGATCAATTGGAGGGCAAGTCTGGTGCCAGCAACTGCGGTAATTCTAGCTCCAATAGCTATATTTAAGTTGTTGTAGTTAAAAAGCTCGTAGTTGGACTTTGGGCTGGGCCAGCCGGTCCGCCTTCTGATGTGCTTCGGCCATCCTGTCCCTTCTACCTGTGATGTGTTCCTGGCCTTAACTGGCCAGGTCCTACCTCTGGTGCCGTTACTTTGAAGAAATTAGAGTGCTCAAAGCAAGCCTATGCTCTACATTAGCATTGGATAACATCACAGGATTTCAGTCATATTCTATTGGCCTTCGGGATCTGAGTAATGATTAAGAGGGACAGTCGGGGGCATTCATATTTCATAATCAGAGGTGAAATTCTAAGATTTATGAAAGATGAACAACTACGAAAGCATTTGCGTAGGATGTTTTCATTAATCAAGAATATAAGTTGGGGGCTCGAGGACGATTAGATACCATCTAGTCTCAACCATAAATGATGCCGACCGAGGATCGGCGGGTGTTGCTTTTAGGACTCTGCTGGCATCTTATAAGAAATCAAAGTTCTAGGGTTCCGGGGGGAGTATAGTCGCAAGGCTGAAACTTAAAGGAATTGACAGAAGGGCACCACCAGGAGTGGAGCTTGTGGCTTAATTTGACTCAACACGGGAAAACTTACCAGGTCCAGACATAGTAAGGATTCACAGACTGAGAGCTCTTTCTTGATTCTATGGGTGGTGGTGCATGGCTGTTCTCGTTAACGAACGAGACCTCAGCCTGCTAACTAGCTACGCGGAGGCATCCTCCATGGTCCGCGGTGTGCGGCCCGTGGTTGGAACCGCGGGTTTGCACCCGCGATTGCAACCGCGGGGTTTCACCCGCGGGGTGCAACCTGCGATTGGAACCGTGGGTTTGCACCCGCGGTTGCAACCGCGGGGTTGCACCCGCGGGGTGCAACCCGCGGTTGGAACCGCGGGTGCCGCGGGGGGCAAACCGCGGGTTTACACCCGCAGTTGCAACCGCGGGGTTGCCCCCGTGTGGTGCAACCCGCAGTTCCGCCTGCGGATTTCCATTCTTGGAATTTTTCCTTCCTGATGTTGCATGTGTCAGGATTGTTTCCTGGGTTGGATTTTCTGACTGTAATTTTTCAGAAGTACTGTTGAGGTGGGCCCGTTGGGCTTTACGCCTTAGGTTTCTCTTCTGAGGGCGGGTGAGAGTTTGGTTCAACTTAGGAGTAGGCGATGACGCCACATATTTTCTGACAGATGATGACGTCTTGTCAGTTTTAACGGGCGATGACGCCTCGTAAGTTTTAATAGGCGATGACGCCTCACCTTTCTTCATCATCATAGCCTGGCGATGACGCCTGGGCTCCGAATCAGAGGAAGAGAGAAATTCCTCGTATTTTTGCTGATCGACTTCTACGATCAGCGTTTCAACAACATATCCGATGGGTACCAAGTCGGATTGCGCCACAACATTCTCTGCAGTGAACAGAGAGGCTCCCACTGTGGTTGCCAATTCTTGTTTGCCAGAAAATTACATCTTCCCTTCCATTATAAAATTTCTGAATTACAATGAAAAATTGGATTACAAATTTTAAGAACAAGAACGGGAATATTAATGAATTTCCTTTTTTATGTGTGGGTTCGGGTGGCGATGGAGCCTTGTTAATGCCTCCGTTGACTGTCCGACTGGAAGAAGAAGATCTGCTTCTTTCTCTGAATCTCTCAAGAAAACCCGCTCTCGGTCTTCTGAACTCTCCAACTCTGCGCCAAAAAAGATCCCCTGTCTCGAATCCACTCTTGTATTTTATAGATTAAGAAGGCTTGAAATCCGGATCGATTCCCTCCTAAAATATCGAATCACGAAATATCAGCAATATAAACAGAAACGGAAGAATACGGAAAACAACCCGTGGGATTGCTCCCGCGGGTGGCAACCCGTGGGATCGCTCCCGCGGGTTGGCACCCGCGGGATCGCTCCCGCGGGTGCAACCCGCCACGGGAACCTCCAGCGGGTTGCAACCCGCGGGAGCTCTCCCGCGGGTTGCATCCCGCGGGAGCTCTCCCGCGGTGGTTTCCGCAGTACGTATATATATATATATTATTTATTTATTTATTTATTTTTAGTGTCTACATTGACCAGAAAAGGTACGAAAAATTTCTTTCTTCAAGCTCTAAGAGCCCTACTTCTCTACTGGGATGCCGTAAAGTCTCCAAAGGGTCAATCTCCAAGGAGGCTCGAATGGCAATAATCCAGACAAAGAAGTCGGTGGACCAAACTAGTTTGAAACCCTCTTCTTCACCAACATTGGACTCTAAACTAGTTTCGATTGGGACTCCTGATCTTGCAAACAAAGTAGACCAAGGTCCCCACTTCAACAAGTGGAAGCAATTACTGCCTACTCCGCAAGGCTATATCACGGAGAAGGTGGTTCCTCTCACTCGTACAACGAGAAGGAACCTAAGAAGAAGTAAAACTCGTGCCCTCCGCGGGACCACGCAGCCAAAGAAAACCGCCAACTCATCCCTGCAAAGATCTATCGTGCAAGCATGGAGGCCAAAAGGCAAGGTTGATCGAGACGCGGAAGAATTTACTCACGTTTCCTACAAGAAGCGGAGTAAGTCCACCAAAGTCATCTATGATTACAAACACGGAGCATACATCCGCATCCCTCGTGTTCCAAGGAGAAAGTATGATCAACAAGGGGAAGCAATTACTGCCTACTCCGCAAGGCTATATCACGGAGAAGGTGGTTCCTCTCACTCGTACAACGAGAAGGAACCTAAGAAGAAGTAAAACTCGTGCCCTCCGCGGGACCACGCAGCCAAAGAAAACCGCCAATTCATCCCTGCAAAGATCTATCGTGCAAGCATGGAGGCCAAAAGGCAAGGTTGATCGAGACGAAGAATTTACTCACGTTTCCTACAAGAAGCGGAGTAAGTCCACCAAAGTCATCTATGATTACAAACACGGAGCATACATCCGCATCCCTCGTGTTCCGAGGAGAAAGTATGATCACATGATTGAAGAAGCTCGCGGAACCTACGAACCTCAAATTCGTGGAAGATGCACGCCTATCTTTAAGGCTAAGACTGTGCCGCTCCCGAAGCTATCCGTCACAAAGAATTCAAATGCAAGAGATCTTAGGGAACTTCTAAACTGAAAAAGAGAAGAATCCCATGCATCTCGCTGCCACTGTGAACGACTGATCAATGTAGTACTGTCTCACTGTTATTGTTCAGTCCATACTAGATTCTCGGTGTTCCATCGATTGTTGGCTCCATCAACATCTTCATCCCAACCGGCGAAGAGGAGGCGATTAAATGGGCCCGAGTTTTCTGAGCCCGAATACCCCGAAGTATCATCCAACATGATAAGTATCGGGGAAATGAAGAAGAAAACGAAGGCTAAGAAAGTCTCCGAAGGAGATGTTTTTGACCCGGAGCTCTCTTCGGGTTCAAAGGATCTACTCAATGAAGAGCGACGAGTTTTTCAAAACACTCGACTCAAAAGTTTGATGGCAGTTCCCATGAATTATAGACGAATGGTGGGAATCTCTTCCGATGAAGAAGACATGATCAAATCTGTTATGGCTAAGTCACGAACATCCGACTCACTCCTAGAAGACTTCGCCTCTGCATATATGACTCAAAAAAACATCCAAGAGGAGTTCACGCGGAGAATGGATGAAGAAGACAAGCATATCCAGCAACAGCAGAATGCTATCAGCAAACTTAAAGATATGCTACATGTTCTGATAGAATTGGAGAAGACTAGATTGAAAGATACATCTTCGCACTCAAAGACTAACAAAGGAAAGAAGACAGAAGAAGAAGGTCTTCACAATAATGAAAAAGAATCAGAACATCATGAGGATGACGACGACCGTTCCGTGCATGAGGAAGGGAACGCAAATGTTGTTTGGATAGAGAGCTTCCAAAATCAACTGAACGCTCTTATGCATAAGAGCGATTTACAAGAGCTAGGTGTGGTAAGGCCATATCCCATATAATGGAAAAGTGTGCCATTCTCGAAAAGTTATAAACTATTAAAACTCAAATCTTTTGATAGTAAAGGATCGTCAAACCAGCACCTCTACTATTTTAAATCGTAGATTGGGCATTTAGCCGGAAACGACCCCATTATTATGCGGGTGTTCGTTAGTACCTTAATAGGACTAGCTTTTGAATGGTTTCGAAGGCTAGAACAGGGAACCATCAATTCATGGAGTGACGTGGAGAAAGCCTTTCTGACCAGGTTCTATGAAGATGATATGGAGGTGTCAATGCCGACGCTTCTAGCTACTAAACAAAAAAAAGGAGAGTCAGTTTGGGACTTCATCAAAAAATTCTAGAATGATTCTCTCAGATGCCCACATGGGATGCCAGAAAAGATCTTGATAGAAACCTGTCGACACAACTTATCGACTAAAGTTCTGGCAAGGATGGGAGCGGTGAAATCCTCAACTTGGAAGGACCTTTCCCTACAAGCTGAGGAGGCTAAGGAGATCGCAAAAAGGCTCGAAGAAGGAGGCAAAGAAAAATAGAAGCGAAGTGGCAATAATAACCATAAGTCCCAATCACTGGGATATAAGGGGAAGGAGACAATGGTAATGGATGCCCCGCAACCCGTAAAACCTTCTCAAAAGCTCCCTCCTCAGACACGTATGTCACAAAAGCAATACTCCTTTAAGGATGAGCATACAAAAACAATCTTCAATCTCCTCATGAGTAAGAAGATGCTAAAACTGTCAGAGTCTAAACGCCCTGAAGAAGCAGGGAAAGTTAATGATCCTAATTACTATGTCTACCATAGGATCATTAACCACCCTACCCAAAACTGTTACATCCTTAAAGATAAAATTCAAGGCTTAGTGGATACTAATGTCATCAAGCTCCAAGAGCACCAGAAGAAGGTGATTGCGAACATGGTGACTGTCAAGTTGGGCAAAGTCCCCAACTAGATAGAGTCAATAGTTCAAGATGGAGTGCAACCCATTCATAGAGACACAATGCAGGTCATAAATTTTGATCCGCACCAACAGCATAAGAAAGGACTATTCCCCTTTGAAACTGATAGGGAGGAGATACTATGGGTGCATCCAGATCTCCTAAGTGATGAATAATGGACTTCTAGTTCATCTGAAAGGAAGCGAAAAAGGAAGACCTTTACCTCCAATGTCATCTCCGTGATTTCCGAAGACGATGGAGTCATTCCTGCCCTAACTGAGTCGGAAGAAGAAATCAAAAACTCTTTGGTGGCTGACACGGATCCTCTTCCCGTGGGGACCCATTCAGAAAAGATTACTTGAAGAATTACGGCCAGGCAACAGATTTCCTACCGCCTCCAGAGAAAGCCAAATAAAAAGAACTTAAGTTCGATAAGATGCTAAGGAAGAAAGGAAAAGAGCCTTCTGAGGATTTACGGAAGTCATTTCATTTCGACATTCTGACGCAGCTAGTCAATATTCCTGCAAGGATAACTTTGTACAAACTCCTGAAACTCTCTTAACCTACTAGAGAAGTTTTAAGAGAAGCTCTGCAAGATTCGGAGGTATTCCTGACACAGATACCATAAATAACTGAGGAGGAGAAATACCCTTGCACGACGAGTCACCAGGTCTTTAGTAAGAACGTCCCTTGCATCATTTTCACCCCGGAGGATATGCAAGTCAGAAGCAATAAGTATCACCATCCCCTGTATTATAAGGGGTACATAGGTTCTGCGGAAATTAATCATATTCAAATTGATCCAAGCTTAACCTTAAGTATCATGCCACGAAGGATGCTACGATAACTTGGGGTCCCGATGAATAGATTGGCAGCGACTAATACTACCATCTTCGGATTTAATGCTAACGGTAGCAGACCGTTGGGTAAAATAAAGCTTAAATGTCAGATCGGTGACTTGAAGATGGAATCCACGTGCTACGTGATAGATGCGGACACATCATATAATCTACTATTGGGAAGGCCTTGGATCTATAGCAATCTCATTGTGCCCTCCACGTTACACCAGTGCATGAAGTATGTGGACGAAGATGGGAATGTAAGAACGTTAATCGCAGAGAAGCAACCCTTTAAAGGAGTTGAAAACTACTTTACTGATGCAGCGTTGTATCAAGATGCGTTCAGTACTTTACTGATGCAGCGTTGAATCAAAATCTGAAGATTCGGAATCCGAAGATGTAACTTGGGAAGGTGAGCCCATTGTGATAAGCCTTGAAGGCCTTGATGTAAATAACACCGTTCACTCTGATGGTGAATGGGTGATAAATGAGAATTTAGAGTTTGCTTATTCTTCTAGTATTGATTCTGAGCCCTTAAGCACTAGCACAAATGCATTCAATGACTGTTTGAATGAGATATATTCTCTGACTTCCTTTCAAGCACCTATCTGATTATGCTTACACAAATTAAGTAATGATGTTGAGAGTGCTAACAAAGTCACTTTTGAGGTTCCTCCCAAGGATGAAAACCCAAAAAATCCATAGTATTTGGAAGGGCAAGTCACTGGAACAAAAAGAAATGCTTAAATCCTGAGGAAGAATAGGAAAGTCCCGAGTTCTTCCATTATGGTCAAAACTCTCATAGATTAATAAAGAAAATGGGATATAATCTGGCCGAAGGCAGGGGGTTGAATTTCGAAAAAGGTAGAAGGACAATCCTTCAACTCTTCGTCCCAGAAGGAAAAATACCAGATTATTACCAGAAAGTTGGCAGGGAGTTAGGATACGTCACCACTCCCAAGGATTCTTCAAGTAGAGGAACAAAAGAAAAACAGTGCGATCATTCGTCAGAATCGTCCTGTTGGGACTCAGATATCAGTATAGGCATGATTTTCTATGAAGTGTCCACGAACATGGTTTCCGCGATCTAAGAAGGTGAAGACTTAAAGGAAGCCTCGCCAATAAAAGATGATCTTTGGGCCAAGCATCTTAATGTGAAGTAGAAAATCTAGTTTGAACAACGCGAGCCTCCTACCGAGGATAAGGTGATTCAAATAAATATGGGAGGTGAAAGGAATCCTAAACCCATATTCATAAGTGAGAACCTATCCGAGGAGGAAAAGGAGGATTTAATATCCCTCATTCGCCAATACATCGATATTTTCGACTGGGGTTATGAGGAGATGCTAGGATTAGACTCAGGTGTAGCGGTTCATAAATTGAACATCAGACCAGATGCCAAGCCAGTAAAACAACAGTAACGAAGAATCCGCCCAGAGATCATGGAAGCTATTGAGCCTGAAATAAAGAAATTGATTGAGTCAGGTTTTATTCGCGAGGAACAACACTTTGATTCAGTCGCGAATATAGTTCCCGTAACCAAGAAAAATGGAAAGATCCGAATACGCATAGACTTTAGGGATCTAAACGAGGCCTGCCTTAAGGATGAATTCCCGCTACCCATCACAGATGTTATGATAGATAACACTTGCGGGTATGAGCATATGATGTTCATAGATGGGTTCTCGAGGTATAATCAAATAAAGATGTACCCTGATGATGAGAAGATACATCCTTCAGAACACCGCTCGGGATGTATTGCTACACAGTCATGACCTTTAGCATGAAGAACTCAAGTGCTACATATCAACGTGCCAGGAAAGTAGTATTCCAAGAGCATCTCCGAAAAACAGTGGAATGTTATGTAGATGACCTAGCAATTAAAACCAGAAACAAGGACGACCATTTGAAGGATTTGAAGACGGTGTTCGATCTTTTGTGGAAACACCAGCTCAAGATGAATCCAACCAAGTCTTTTCTGGGGGTTTCCAGTGAAAAGTTCCTCGGCTTCATTGTAACATCGAAAGGAATCTACCTTGATCCAGATAAAGTCAAGGCTATCCAAGACATGCCACCTTCCCGTAATCTCAAATAGTGGTGGGGATTGCAAGGTAGGCTGGCGTACATCTACGGGTTTATATCAAATTTGTCTGGTAAATGTCAACCTTTCATCAGATTAATGAGGAAAGGAGTGTCATTTGTTTGGGATGACGCATGCCAAAAGGCTTTCGAAGAAATCAAACAATATCTCATGAAGTCACCTGTGCTTGTAGCCCCAGTCTCAGGAATACCTTTTTTGCTATATGTAAGGGCGGTGGACTATTCTTTGGGAGCATTGTTAGTACAGAAGAATGAGTCAGGTCATGAACAAGCTATTTATTACCTCAGCAGAATGATGATTTGGGCATAACACCAGTATAATCCAGTGGAAAAGGAATGTCTAACTTTAGTGTTCGCAATACAAAAAATGCGGCACTATTTAGTTGGATAAACCATCCACTTTGTATCGAGAGTTAACCTCCTGAGAATACTAATGACTAAACCTGGATCGTTAAATTCAAGACTATCCAATTGGGCTATTTTGCTTTCACAGTATGATATGCGCTTTGTCCCGCAGAAGTTTGTTAAAGGACAGCCAGTGTCCGACTTTCTAGCCGAACATCCAATTCCGGCCTCCTAGAAGTTATACGAGCAAATTCTCGGGGAGTTAAAAGAATGGAACCCGATTCTAGAAAAAGATGACTTACGAAAGCCTCCTGAGCCAAATACGTTCTCGAAAGGTGTATGACAACTTTTCTTTGATGGTGCTTCCCGAATGGGATCTGAAGAAAAGATGACGGCAGGGGTAGGTGTTGTTTTCATCTCCCCTCACAACCACATCGTTCCTCGAGCTTACTCATTAATAACTGGGGGTCAAATATTTGGAGGCATATGGGGACTCTCAACTCGTTGTAAATCAAGTAAAAGGAGAGTACGAGGTCAAACATGAAGACCTCCTGCCATATTATCATGCAGTGGTCAAGATCGCCGATAGTTTTGAAGGTATCTATATCGCCATGTAAAGTGTCACCGAAATAGTTATGCAGATTCACTAGCTTCCTTACCTGCCACATTAGCTTTGCCCAAGCATACTAGAAAGCAAATTACAGTAGGGAGCAAAGAATTATTTTGTCCAAAAGATGAACTCAAAGAGGAAACGCAGAAACTACAGGAAGACGAAGCTGATGTTTTCGAATCAAGCTTAGCACCAAGGGATTGGCGTTTTCCTTATATAGACTGTGTCATTTACAGTATATTACCTGAAGATCAAAAAGAAGCTAGGGCATTTCAGAGAAGGGTTATCCGGTTCTACTACAATGCGGAGCTCCAGACATTGTACAGAAAATCTTATGATGGAATTTTACTTCGCTGTCTCTCCAACCGCGAAGCTCAAAAAGTACTCGAAGAAGCTCATGCTAGTACCAGCGGAGCACACCAGCCAGGGCCAAAACCCTAGGATAGAGTCAGAAGGATGGATTATTACTGACCTAAGATGATGACAGAAGTGGTTAACTACGCCAAGAAGTGTAGGGCCTACCAAATACATGCAGATTTTATACATCAAACTCCGGAGTATCTCAACCCAACAGCTACGTCGTGGCCATTGAGCAATGGGGTACGGACATTGTAGGGCCAATTTCTCCCCATCAACAAGAGGACACCGGTTCATTTTAGTTATAACGGATTACTTTTCGAAATGGACTGAGGTCATTTCCCTAACCGAAGTAAAGTCATCAAATGTTATCAAATTCATCAAGCACCATGTGCTTTATCGCTTCGGGGTGCCCAGAAGAATAATTCATGACAACGGGCCCCAGTTTGTCAGCCAAGTGTATTCCAGATTCTGCAATAAGTATAGGATCGAAGATGTAGCTTCATCATCTATTATCCTGTAGCCAAGGTCTAGCAGAAGCTTTTAATAAGACCATTGTAAAACTTCTCAAAAAGTTCGTATCGTCCAATCAAAGGGACTGGGATGAGAAACTCGGAGAATGTCTGTGGGCATATCGCACTATATTCTGAACTCCCACCAATGCCATGCCTTTCTCCTTGGTATATAGATTAGAAGCGGTCTTGCCTTTGGAAGTCCAAATTCCATCGTTGCGAGTCGCGTTAACAACTAGGATGACGGAAGAAGAACGGTATCAGCAAAGGCTTCAAGAATTAGAAGCCTTGGATGATAAGCGCTTGGAAGCTCAACAGAGTATTGAACTATACCAGGTGCGGATCTCCAGAACCTTTAACCAAAAGGCTAAACGAAAAACTTTCAAGAAGGGTGATCTGGTCCTAGCAGTCAGAAGACCGATCATAACTAACAAAAAGACTAGGGGAAAGTTCTAGCCGAAGTGGGAGGGACCTTTTGTCATTGATAATGTCTATTCCAATGGCGCATATCGGTTGGCGAAACCGAATGGCGATAAGATTATGATGCCGATTAACGGCAAATTCCTGAAGAAGTATTATTCTTAGTGAAATTGCAGAACACTAGTTGTAACGTGATCTGGGTAGTTCGATGAAAATTATGAACAAAAAGATTCTCTGTAATCAGAAGTTCATTGATGGAGATTCTTGATTCTGGACTAAAAAACTTTAGGTTGCGAATCAAATTTTCCTACTTCCAAACGCACCAAGTTAAAAAATATCTCTTGCAAATCACATTTTCCTCCTTCCAAACTTGTCAAGTTAAAAAATACCTCTGGCGAATTACATTTTCCTCCTTCCAAACTTGCCAAGTTAAAAAATACCTCTGGTGAATCACATTTTCCTTTTTCCAAACTCGCCAAGTTAAAAATACCTCTGGCGAATCACATTTTCCTTCTTCCAAACTTGCCAAGTTAAAAATACCTCTGGCGAATCAAATTTGTCAACAAGAAGTCATTTCATTCACAGTAACTTTGGGTACTTAGAAAATTTTGATTCATTTTAAGATTATCAAGTTAACAGTTATTCTGTTAATCAACATCTGAATCATCCTTTAGATACTCTTAGTTACGTAAAAAGAAAAGAACTTCTTTATTCATTATCAGATCAAAATTACAGAGAATTCTCTAGTATTGTACAGTCGACAACAGTGGATACAAATCACTGATGTAAAAAAAAGAGGAAACTTGCTTCTGTATCTGTCTCTTTCAGCATGGCTCGGATCAAAAAGTTTGCTCCTGCAGGCTCTTCTTCTGGAATGACAGACTTACTTCTGTAACCTTCTATAACCGTCTTCTGAAACTCCCACTTCCAATTTGCTCTTATAACCTCCTCTTAAAGGACAGTTCAAGAGTAAAATCTTGTTTCTTCTTTCCGACCACAATCAGAGACCTCCTGGTTGGTTCCCTCAGTGATGATGCCAGTGACTTGATTAGTTCACAACTGGCATACCAAGTGCACACCCCAGACGTACAACATGAGGGGTTGCACAAGTTCAAGGTCCTGGTCATTGTACCCCAACCTTGTGGGGTACTAGGAAAGAAGAAAAACAATGCCCCATACCCGAAATCTTTTCTCTCATGAAAAATTCATGAGACCTTCCAAGACCCTCGAGGTATTGGAAGCAAGTACGAGCCCATCGAGTCTGGGTTATTGTTAAGGAGAATGACTATGGTTATCTCCGGCAACCAAGTCAAAACCCTGTTAAAATGGAAGAAAAGAAGGAAGGGAATAATATTAATCAGAAGAAGAAACTTACCTTAATTAAGGAAAATGACTATGGTCAGAAAGACCTTTTCGGTGGAACATCCCACTGAATTTATGTAGTCTGGAGGTCTTGTAACATGCCTATTCCTATCCATCACATCGGATGAAGAAGAAAAAATGGTTGCAAAAGAAAGGAAGGGAAGAAAGTCGGGAAGAAATTTACTCACGGCTGAATGATCTTCCATTGAAGGGATCATGTGCCTTATATAGGCAGTTTGGTAACCGTGATCTTCAGTTTAGAAAAGATAAAATCGAAATCTTCGGTCAAGATTTTCAGTTCAGATCTCAACAGAATTATTACTGTTGTATGGGACGTTTGGATATCGCAGCCCGGAGATCTCGTCATTAATGAAGACGTGTAACGCTTAGGATTCTACACCCAACGACTTGATCCCATGGTTCGCAGAAGTCTCTACAAATTCTGAAAGAGTCTACGGTTTATTCCGCAAACTTCCAGATGAAGCATTGCGAACCAAAATTCTGGAATCAGGATCGCGAATCTAGTATGGATCGTGTTAGTCAGTGAATCTCTGGATGCAAAGTCTCAGACTTCACGTGACTTATGAAAGCCACGTGACAGATACACAGATACCAGAGTTTTACGGTGATTTGCAAAATTCAGATGAGAGATGGCAAGTTCATTACAAATCTTTGAAGAACTACTGCAAAGCCATGCCTTAGAAAGCCCAAATCAGGTTCTCTATAAATGACAGGGGAATTAAAAAAAAGAGCAAAAAATTAAAACGTATATATACAAGCTTTTACAGTTTAATGATTCAAGAGGGCATTTATTTTCTCCTCCGCATCATCAATGTCTTGTTGGAGGGTCTCAGAAGCTTGGACAGTAATTCGACGACGCAATTTCTCATCACTAAAAATAACATTCTGCACTGCAGCAGCCTCCAGCATATCCAATTCAGCTTGTATCACCTGGAGATCTCCGGTTGTATTGTCCCGCTGGTGCGATAAGTTGGTGAGATTTCTCAGTGACTCATCACGCTCCTTAGTAATTTTGGCCAAGAAAGTTTAATCCTTGGCAATAGTCTCTTGAGTCTTAACAATAGCCTGGTCATGGTCCTTGATGATTGAAGCAGCGGCCTCCACTTGAAGAACTAGAGACTCATGCTTTGATTGACCCTTTTCTAAGGAGGCTTTGCAAGTATTTGCCTTCTCTTGAGTCTCCTTCTGGAACCTAAACTGTTCCTCTTTCAACTTCTGGAAAATGATTTCCACTGTCTCAGATTTATCATCAATTTTGGCTTTTGATAAGAATTCAGCATGCTTTTGAAGCTGAGTTATCATAAGCCTAAAGAGAACAGTTTTATCCTCTCCACCAATGCTGACAATGCCAGTTAAGTAAATATTAAGAACATTGGCGAGTGAAGCAAAAAAAATCCCCTTCAGTATTTTTTCAATATAGCGGTCAAGGAAGTGAAGGAAGGTCTCCACCGTATCCTTCAATAAATCAATCTCAAGCATATCAATCTCTGCATGAGCGGGAGTAGCACTGGCTGAGGAAGAGGCGGTCTGATCCATACTCTGTTGTATAGGTGCAACCAGGCTAGTATCAGGAGGAATGGGACTTCTGAAAATTTTAGCAGAGCTAACAACTGTAGCATCCTGAACCAAAACATCAGTTGGAGCAGCTGCAACCAAAATCGTAGACATAGTAGTCTCGTGGATCATTGCTTCCGTAGTATCAACCACAAAAGTAGTAACTTCGGTCGCCTCATTAGTGTCAGTTCCCGCGATGGTGTCATCTGGCGAAGTTACCTTCGCGCCCATGCACTCTAAATCTGGAGTCGAAACTGGAGCTAGCAAAAGAATAAAGTTAATAGTCAAATGTTACAGTATCATTTGATAATGACATTATTGCTAAAAAAAGAAGATTCAGACCTAAACGTTGGATACTAGATTCTCCAAGTCCGTACACCTCAGGACCAAATACTTCAGGCCCGTATACAGGTTGTTCTGAGGCATCAAACGTGTCTAGATATAGCAAATCAACAGTAAAATAGTTTTCAACTCCTTTAAAGGGTTATTTTTTTGTCACCAGAGTCTTCACGTTCTTACTTTATCCACATATTTCATGCACTAATGAAGTGTAGACGGAACAATGAGATTAATATGGATCTAGGGCCTTCCAAGTAGAAGATTGTAAGACATGTCAGCATCTATCATATAGCATATGATATCCGTCTTTAAATCGCTAATCTGGCATTTTAGCTTTATTTTTCCCAACAGTCTACTACCATTGGCATTAAATCCAAAGATGGTAGTATTCGTTGTTGCTAATCTGCTCATTGGATCCCCAAGATACCGTAATACTCTTCGCGGCATTATACTCAAAGCAGATCCATGATCAACTTGAATGCGGTCGGTCTCTGATGATCCTATATATCCTTTGTAATACAAAGGGCGATGATGCTTATTATTTTTGACTTGCACATCCTCTAGAGAGAAAGTTATGCGAGGGATCTTTTCTCTTGAAGTCTAATGACATACTGTACAGACTTCTTCTTCTTTTTCAATTGTTTCTGATATTTGTGCTAGATACACTTCAGAATCTTGCAGAGTTTCTCTTAAAGCTTTTCTGGTAGGTTTAGAGAGCTTTAGGAGCACATACAAGGTAATCCTCGCAGGAATATTGGCCAATTGTGCCAATATATCAAACTGGAATGACTTCTTAGAACCTTCTGTAATCTCTTTACCTTTATTTCTGAGAGCTTTATCAAATTTGAGCTCCTTTTGCTTGTTTTTCTCTGGAGGTGGTTGAGGTTCTGCTACTTGCTTGTAATTCTTCATGTAGTCTCTTCCTTAACATGTCCTAGAGGTAGGCTAATCCGCATTAATCGCCAAAGAATCTTTAGCTTCCTCTTCTGAATCCGTTAGAATAGGAACATTTGTATCATCTTCTGGGATTATAGTGACAATGTTGGAAGTAAGAATCTTTCTTTTCTGCTTCTTCTTAGATGATCTCGAAGTCCACTGCTTATCATAAAGAAGATCTAGATACACCCACATTATTTCGCCTTTGTCAGTTTCAAAAGGACATAATCCTTTGTTTTACTGCTGATGCGGATCATAGTTTATGACCTTCATCATGCTTTTGGGCATAGGTTGCACTCCATCCTGAACAGTTTACTCTATTCAATTTGGTGCTTTACCGAATCTGAAAGTCACCATGTTCACGGTTACCTTCTTCTGGTATTCTTGAAATTTAATGACTTTAGCATCCACCAAAGCTTGAATCTTGTCTTTGAGGACATAGCAGTTTTGCGTAGGGTGATTAATGATCATATGATACACACAATAATTAGTATCATTAACCTTTTCTGCTTCTCCAGGACACTTAGACTCTTGCAAATAGTAAAAACACCCTACGCAAATGGTGATTGGTAAAAACACCCCAAATCAAATCATCGACAACTCACCATGCTGAGGGGAATAACATGGCTAGCCTAATGCAAATAGTAATTGGTAAAGACACTCCAAATCCGTTGATAACTGGGGGTTTGCTAAAAATTCTATGATAAATTTTTCACAATAAACCCATAGCCATAAAGACAAAAGAGAGAGGAAATCAAATATTTGATAACTCATCATGCTGAAGAGAATAGCATGGCTATCCCAATGCAAACGCGATTAGTAAAGGTATATTAAATCCGTTGATAGTTGGGGGTTTACTAAAAGTCCCATGATAATTTTGTCACAACAAACCATGGCTACTAAGGCGAAGGGAAAAGGAAATCAAATTCTCAACAACTTATCATGCTGACGTAAAAAGATTAAATTGCACAATACTGTTAAAAAATGGGAAGAGAACAAGTTTCTTGCCACCTTATCATGTTAGGAATTAAGGCATGAACAACCCATAGCTATCAAGACAAAGGGGAGAAAAAAATCAAATCCTCGACAATCTATCATACTAGGGGATAAAGTATGACTTGCCTAATGCTACAAAAGTAAAGGGAAGAGAACAAGTTTCTCTCTAACCCATCATAATGAGGTAAAAACCATGAACAATCCATAGCTGCAAAGCCAAAGGGTAAAGGAAATCAAATCCTCAACAACCTATCATACTAGAGGATAAAGTATCAATTGCTCAATACTGCGAAAATAAAGGGAAGAGAGGAAATTCTTGCCAACCCATCATGCTAAAGTATAAAGCATGAATTTCCAATGCTTAACAAGTAATGGAAAGAGGATATCAAGATCCTTTCCAACCCTATTATACTGGGGTAGAAGTAAGATATAACCAGCCTATAGCCAAAAAGCTAAGGGAAGAGGAAATATTTGGCCTTTAAGTCTAAACAAAATCCTCGACAACTCACTATGTAGAAGAAATAACATGGCTAGTCCAATGCAAATGACGATGGTAAATGCATGAAAAATTTGTTGATAGTCGAGGGTTTGCTAAAAATACGTGAACTTGTCATGTTAAACTCTTATATCTGACAGTGAGAATTATATCATATCACCCATATTATTTCATACGATCAAATCTGTCATGTTAAACTCTTATCTCTGACAGCAAGAATTGGATCATCTCACCAATATTATTTCTTATGATCAAATCTGTCATATCAAACTCTTACATCTGATAGCTAGAATTGAATCATCTCATCCATGTCACTTCAATACGATCAAAATCTATCATTTAAGCTCTTACATTTGATAGTAAGATTCAAATCATCACACATACCACAACAGATAAAAAAACGTGATGATCCTAACCCGATCATCTTGGTGTGTGCAGTTAGGTGCCTCCACCAAACCCCTCGGTATGTGCAATTAGGCATATCTGCTAAATCCATGATCCTGACCTGATCACCGATTATGTCTACTACCCAAGCAAATCACCCCGTAGGTATGTCAGCCATACCTCTGTCTACGGTCTTTGATCCTGACCCAGTCATTCTTTCATAGGCATGTCAGGTATATTTCTATCTATGACTCTGCGATCCTGACCCGATCACCGATTCTGTCTACTACCCAAGTGAATTACCCCGTAGATATGTCAGTCATACCTTTGTCTACGGTTTTATGATCCTAACCCAATCATTCTTTTATAGGCATGTTAGGCATATTTCTATCTATGACTCTGTGATCCTGACCCGATGATGTGAAATATCTACTACAAGTGCACAGTATCGGTGTAGCACTATACAGATTGTTCCTACGTGGATCTGATTGAAGCTTTCTATTGTGTTACTAACATGATGCAGGGTTGCAAATAAAATTGAGGAAAGGTGAGGGACTGATTGAATTTTTCCACAACTATAAAATCCTAACCAGCCCCAATCAGCCCTAGATTCATCCAAACCCAAACCCTAGCAGCCTCCATTCTCCCCAAATCCTCCGTTGCTCTTTTGTTTTCTTCTTTGCAGATCAGTAGAGACTCTCTAATTTTTTCTTAAGCCAGGGATGACCAAAGAGCATGATTCATCAAGAGCTTCTTCCTTCATGAAGTCATGCCCCATCAGCCTACTTTCTGCCACCATTCAATGGCAAAGTGCTGCCAAATAGAGATAGTAAAGTGGATTTTCCTCCTGAAACTTCAGGGGAGGTGAGCTTACTGGACTCTCTATTTATTGTTAAATTAGAATAGTTTTTTGTGGTCTCTGATAGAATCTAATGACACGATTTGTTTGCGAAAAATTCTTTGGTGAGATTTTTGCTCATTTAGTGTATATTTCTTATCTACTATTGAAACTTTGGGATGGAATTATCTGTTATACACGCCCAATTCATTCTACATCCCAGAGTTAGTATAGGAGTTTTATACAAGTTTTGCGAAATTCGATATTTCGGAGAATCACAAAACCATTAAATTCTACTGGCGTGGAGAAATACACGAAGTACACGTAGCGACCATCTCTTCATCCACCAGTATCTCCTTCATTGTGAAAATCAAATCCCAGACGCGATTGAGGATTACGTTACACGGATGGGCCCAAATTGCAGAATGACACGAGATAGAGGGATCAACAACAATTCATTTTATCGCAATATACACGTGACTTGCTACTGGATCAATACGAATGTCATCATTTTACACAACCACACTATATATTGTTGATTGCATTATGCGTCAAGACAATTATTTTTGTATGTGCACACAATTAGTCAACACTATTATCGATACTAAGATGCAGTTGAGGACTAATTTGCCTCGGTCATGTCTAATTACACAATTGTGTTGCGGATTTATGTTGTAACACCCCCATTTTCTGGAGGAATACGAAAATGGAGGGTATTACCGGCGGGCACGTGTAAGTCAACATGCACGAGGCCTATAAGTATGTAAAAGCAGAAATGAATGGAACTAAATACTAGTCATCTACCACGATCTTGTAAGTTAGTCACTGCCATATAAAAAAGAAGATATACATATCTAAAATAAAAAGTAACAAGTACAATACTGACACAAAATTTGAAAATAATATCCCAAAGGGGTGATACATACTAAACCAAAAATACAAAAGCGGATGCCTAGAAATCTACTGCTAGTCGGCCTGCTCCAGAAAGTACGGGTCGTGCAATAGCGGATTTTCGCTTACATCTTCAGTATCTGAGCATGTGGGGGAGTTCAGGGTCAAATCCGACAAGTAAAATAATAAGTAGGGAGTGTGTAATATAAACAAATAGGTAAAATATGAGTGTGGATATGAAAGTATGTGCATGTGTGTAAAACATTAAATAATTAAGTAACAATATCAAGCAAGAATATACATGCATATCAAGTCTAAGTTAATTGCTTATTTTAGTTTAAATTTTGAACTAAATGGTGAAAAATAGACTCAAGTAAAATATAAGTATGGATATAAAAGTATGTGCATGTGTGGAAAACATTAAGCAATCAAGTAACAACATCAAGCAGAGATATACATGCACATCAAGTCTACGTTAATATCTTATTTTAATTTACATTTTGAATTAAATGATGAAGAAATAGAATCGTATCATAGAGAGCATGCAATATGCACTAACAAGTAAAATATGAAATTATGTAAAAAGCAAATGCACAAGTATGGGAAACAATAATTATTAAGTAATAATATCAAGTAGGAATATACATACATATCAAGTCTAACTTAATATAATATTTTATTTTATATTTTGAACTAAATAGTAAAGAACTAGACTCGTATCGTAGAGAGTATGCAATATGCACTAACAAGTAAAATATGAATTGATGTATAAAGCATATATACATGTATGGAAAATAGTAATGATTAAGTAATAACATCAAGTAGGAATTTGCATACATATCAAGTCTAACTTAATATTTTATTTTAGTTTATATTTTGAACTAAATGGTGAAGAAATAGACTCGTATCGTAGGGAGTGTGCAATATGTACTAATAAGTAAAATATGAATTGATGTAAAAAACATATGCACATATATGGGAGACAGTAATAATTAAGTAACAATATCAAGTAGGGATATACATGCATATCAAGTCTAACTTAATATCATATTTTATTTTATCTTAAATTAATTGGTGAAATAATAGGCTTGTATCATAGGGAGTGTGTAATATGCACTAATAAGTAAAATATTAATTGATGTAAAAAATATATGCACATATATGGGAGATATAATGATTAAGTAATAATTTCAAGCAGATATGCATATCATGTCGAACTTAATATCATATTTATTTTTATCTTGAATAATTGGTTAAGAAATAGACTCGTATCAAGAAAGTACACGTGCAAACCCAGGACCCAGCAAAGATGCTAGCATTGAACCAGCCGTGCCGCTAAACACTCAAGCAGATACCGATACTGAGTAATCGATCGTCCCATCAACATGAACTAAATAAGAGATGATGGCTTAGTACCATCCGGACGTCCTCGCAGATAGGCCTCTATTTCGATTGCGCAACCTATCCTAAGCCTTTCACGATACAATATTTGTCCACCTTTTAGTTCTCCCATGATCCAAGATTTCAAGTTATATTATATGGAAATTAAACTGGAATATGATGAATCAATCATGTCAAAATTTCTACATACACATGTCTAGTAACAAGCAAGATGCAGTGCATATCGAAATTAAGTTAACAGGCAAATCAGGATCCATGGCATTAAGACATGTGTATGTACTAATAAAATAAATCCGATATATTTTCATGTACCTTTTACAAGCTACTAGCATATATATGTCAAGGCAAGCATGATAGAGTATAGAATGTTAGATTATTATGGAAATGATCATGTATGTAAACCACATATAAATACAAATATACATATAAACATGCATGTAATTGAATATTAGGATGTAAAAATATTTAGGATGATCATGTATGTGAATCATGCATATACAATTATGCATACAAACATATATTAGTTAATTGGGTACTAAATTGTAAAGATGGGATTAAATAGGCTTAACACTATTATAACGATTACTTTCACAACATATTGATTTTCTAAATTCTAGCATGATTTTATAGTATGGAAAGTAGCAAATTTATTAAATCTAACTAATATATATAGTTTTCAAGTAAACATGGATTAGCATAAAAAAGAATTATGACCTAACATAATATCTCGTATAAAAGAAATATTTTAACAATTTAATATAGTAACTTATTTGAAAATTTATTTTTAAAACATGATTATGAATATATATATATATATATATATATATATATATATATATATATATATATATATATATATATATATATATATATATATATATATATATATATATACACACACCTATGTTCTAATGGCAAGTGCAAAGTAATTTAAATTATATATATATATACACACCTGTTCTAATGGCAAGTGCAAAGTAATTTAAATTCATTGCATTATACATGAAGAACTTATATGGAAAATTCAAATGTATATCCAAATATGATGAACATTCATAAAAATAGTTTTTTTATAATTTAAAAATTAAGCATATGGTTTAACTTTACAATTTGTAGTTTAAGATTGAGAGATTATAAATAAAATGATAAATTTGATACATAAACATAGAGTAAGGTGTAAAAAAATATAATTTTATTTTTCTAGAATAATTATAGAGATTTTTGTATAGAGTCATTATTTTTTTAAGTTTTAATAAATCAAGATTCTAATTAGCCATAAATAATTAAAGTTAGAAATAAAAAATGAGAGTGGATGTGATTTTACTTGCCTTGATGGGTAGTAAGATAAACCTATTTTGAGACTAAAGAACTTCTTCTCCTTTTTTTCTTCTTCTCTTTTCTTATTCTTCTTCTCTTTTCTTCTTCTTCTCTTGAGTTAGAATAAAAAATAAAAGGAAGAGAGGAATGAAAAATAACGGAGAGAAAATAAATAAAAGGAAGGGAAGAAAAAAATACAGACAAAGGCGAGATATGGGGGCAAGAGTAAGGCTTGTCATGCTTGGCCAAATGATAAGTATTGTGAAGGTAAGGTATGTGTGAATCAAGACAAAATAAGAATAGGAAAAATGGTTAGTAATAATAGGTTATTAGAGTTATTTAAGATTATAATTTCAAATTAAACTAACCCAAATAAAGTCAAACTTTATCTTTACAAGTTAAAAAAAGAAAAACTAGTCAAAATATGTGTAGGACTTACCGGTGATTAAAATAATATTATTTTAAGTGACTATCTTAAAAATTTTAAAAATATCACAAAAATATAGAAAAATGAGACAAACACAACGCATTCACTTTGGGATTAATCTGACCTGAAAAATGGAAGTTATGGCAAAATTAGATTGTTACATCCTACCCTCCTTAGAAAAATTTCATTCTTGAAATCTAATTTTTAACTGATTAGAGTAATAAGATATCAACCAATTAATAAGAATGTGGTTATTGAGAAAATAGTTCCAATCAGTATATAACTAAAAACTAACTTGCCATACTACCTAAACTAGTAGGATAAATAATCAAATATATATGATGGAAAAAATCATAAGTCTCACTTATTATGGTCCTTGCGAATAGCTGTAATAAGTGCCTGTAAATTAATTATTGCCATGCTAATAGGTAAGACTCATAATAGCGAAAGCATATGATTTTGGTCAAAAATCAACTACGGAGTATCTCATAAATCCACTTGCTACAGCTCTAATGATTGACTGTAACTATTGTCGATAGAGAATAAATCTCTATAATTACCATGTTAACTCAATAGTACTCAAAAAGCAGAAGTTCAAGACTAGGTACAAAAGATAGATATGGTATGGATAAAAGAAAATGCAAGATAGAAAATCAACTAGTAATAGAATCTTGATAAGATTTCCGATCAAAGAAAAAATTTGAACATATTTATATATGGCAGTAGTCCTAACGACATTCTAAATTAACCTAGAGCTCTAATACCACTCTGTAACGCCCCATTTTTCGTAGGGATACGAAAACGAAGTGCATTACTAGGGGCACGTGTAAGTCAACGTGCACGAAGCCTATAAGTATATAAAAGTAGAAATGAATGGAACTAAATACTAGTCATCTACCAACATTTTGGAAATTAGTCCACTGACATGTAAAAGAGAAGATATACATATCTAAGATATGAAGCAAAAAATATAATACTGATACAAAAGTTGAGAATAATATTCCAAGTGGGGATACATACCAAACCAAAAATATAAAAGCAGAGGCCTAGAAATCCAATGCTGGTCGGCCTGCTTCAGAAAGTACGAGTCATGCAATCATATTTTTAGTACTTGAGCATGTGGGGGAGTTCAAGGTCAAAACTGACAAGTAAAACAATAAGTAGGGAGTATGTAACATAAACACATAGGTAAAATATGAGTGTGGATATGAAAGTATGCGTATGTGTGGAAAACATTAAATAATCAAATAACAATATCAAGTATGAATATACATGCATATCAAGTCTAAATTAATATCTTATTTTAGTTTATATTTTGAACTAAATAGTGAAGAAATAGATTAAAGTAAAATATGAGTGTGGATATAAAAGTATGTTCATGTGTGGAAAATATTAAACAATCAAGTAACAATATCAAGTAGGGATATACATGCATATCAAATTTAAGTTAATATCTTATTTGAGTTTACATTCTGAACTAAATGGTAAAAAAATAGACTCGTATAGTAGGGAGTGTGCAATATGTACTAACAAGTATAATATGAATAGATGTAAAAAGCATATGCACATGAATGGAAAACAGTAATGATTAAGTAATAATATCAAGTACGAATATACATACATATCAAGTATAACTTAATATCATATTTTATTTTATATTTTGAACTTAATAGTGAAAAAATAGACACGTATCGTAGGGAGTGTGCAATATGCACTAACAAGTAAAATATGAATTGATCTAAAAGTATATGCACATGTATGAGAAACAATAATAATTAAGTAGTAATATCAAACAGGATATACATGCATATCAAGTCTAACTTAATATTTTATTTTAGTTTATATTTTAAACTAAATGGTGCAGAAATAGACTCATATCGTAGGGAGTATGCAATATGCACTAACAAGTAAAATATGAATTGATGTATAAAGTATATGCACATGTATGGGAGACAATAATAATTAAGTAACAATATCAATCAGGGATATATATATATATATATATATATATATATATATATATATATATATATATATATATATATATATATCAAGTCTATCTTAATATCATATTTTATTTTATTTTAAACTAATTGGTGAAGAAATTGACTTGTATCGTAGAGAGTGTACAATATGCACTAATAAGTAAAATATGAATTGATGTAAAAAGTATATGCACATGTATGAAAAATAGTAATAATTAAGTAAAAATATCAAGCAGGGATATAGATGCATATCAAGTCTAATTTAATATCATATTTTATTTTGTCTTGAACTAATTGGTGAAAAAATAGACTTATATCGTGAAAGTACGCGTGCATACGAGGGATCCGGCCAAGATGCTAGCGCTGAACTAGCTGTTCCGCTAAGCACTCAAGCAGATACCAATACTGAGTAATCGGTCATCCCATCAACATGGACTAAATAAGAGATGATGGCTCAGTACCATCCGGGCTCTCCTGCAGATGGGCCCCTATTTAAGTTGCGTAACCTATCTTATATCTTTCACGATATAATATTTGTCCACCCTTTAGTTCTCCCATAACCCAAGGTTTCAAGTTATATTACATGGAAATCAATCCGGAATATGATTAACCAATCATGTCAAAATTTCTACACACACATGTCTAGTAACAAGTAAGATGCAGTCCATATCAAAATCAAGTTAACAGGTAAGTTAGAATTCATGACATTATTAAGACATGCGTATGCACTAATAAGAAAAATCCGACATATTTTCATATACCTTTACAAGCTACTAGTATAAATATGTCAAGGCAAATATTATGGAGCATAGAATATTTGAATGAATGTTATGAAAATGATCATGTATGTAAACCACACTTAAATACAAATATACATATAAACATGTATGTAAGTGAATATTAGGCTGTAAAAATATCTAAAATGATCATGTATGTGAATCATACATATACAATTATGCGTATGAACATATATTAGTTAAGTGGGTACTAAATTGTAAAGATGGGAATTAAATAGGCTTAACACTAATATAACAATTAGTTTAACAACATATTGATTTTTTAAATTCTAGCATGATTTCATAATATGGAAAGTAGCAAATTTATTAAATCTTACTAATATATATTTTTCAAGTAAATATAGATTAGTATAAAAAGAATTATGACCTAACATAATAACTCGTATAAATGAAATATTTTAACAATTTAATGTAGGAACTTATTTGAAAACTTCTCTTTAAAACATGATTATGAATATATATATATATATATATATATATATATATATATATATATATATATATATATGCCTATTTTCTAATAGCAAGTGAAAGGTGATTTAACATCATTGCAAGAACTTATATGATAAATTCAAATGTATATCCAAATATGATGAACATTCATAAAGATAGTTTTTTTATAATTTAAAAATTAAGCATATAGTTTAACTTTATAACTTGTAGTTTAAGATTGAGATATTATAAATAAAATGATAAATTTGATACATAAACATAGAGGAAAGTGTAAAAAATATATATTTTATTTTTCTAGAATAATTATAGAGATTTTTGTATAGAGTCATTATCTTTTTAAGTTTTAACAAATCAAGATTCTAAGTTAGCCATAAACAATTAAAGTTAGAAATAAAATATGACAGTGGATATGATTTATTTACCTTGATGGGTAGGCAGATAAGTCTACTTTGAGGCTAAAGAATTTCTTCTCCGTTTCCTCTTCTTCTCTTTTCTTATTCTTCTTCTCTTTTCTTCTTCTTCTCTTGAGTTGGAGCAAAAATATAAGAGGAAGAGAGGAATGAAAAATGAAATAGAAAAAATAAATGAAAGGAAGGAAAGAAAAAAATATAAACAAAGGAGAGATATGGGGTCAAGAGGAAGGCTTGTCATGCTTGGCCAAAGGACAATTATGGTGAAGGTAATGTATGGGTGAATAAAAACATAATAAGAATAGGACAAATGACTAATAATAATAGGTTATTAGAGTTGTTTAAGGTTATAATTTCAAATTAAACTAATCCAAATAAAATCAAGCTTCATCTTTACAAGTCAAAAAAAGAGAAACTAGTCAAAATATGTGTAGGACCTATCGGTGATTAAAATAATATTATTTTAAGTGACTATCTTAAAAATTTTAAAAAAATCATAAAAATATAGAAAAATGAGAAAAACACAACGCATTCATTTTGGGATTAATCTAATATCAAGAATTTAAGTTATAACAAAATTAGTTTGTTACATATGTTAGTGCAGAGCTTGATGCATATGCACCCTCATGTGTGTTTTTAACTGCATAGCACATTTCAGTGACATATCACGCTGTTGTTCCAAAGGATTGGAATAGAAATATAGATGATGAAAATATATATGCCACTGAATTAACACTAGAGGGGGGAGAATGATGCTTTCTTTGACCAAGGCTTGCCAGCTGATACCACTGAGCAAATCAATGTTATCTGGTAAGGTCTTGGAAAAATTTGGCATCGATGGAAACAAATTGATCGTGGAGAGACTTCTACTGTACATGAACGTCGTGCATTCGGAGAGTCCAATAGGAAGCAAAGGGGACGACACCAATGATTTGTGTATGATGGCATACACAAGTTTAGGTGTGGGGGAGTGGATTAGGAGATTTTTATTTTCTAGGATTTTTAGCTTTTATTCTAGGATTTTTATTTTACTTTTATATTTTTTGGGGATTTTTTATTTTACACTTAGGATAATTTTTAGGGTAACTAACCAAAAAAAATAAAAATGGAAAAAAATTATATATTTTCATTAATAGATCAACCTAATTTCAAATAAAGAATAAATTTAGATTTAAAATTTGATAGGAGAATAAATTGGATGATACACTCAGAATTTTATGAAAAAAATTAAAATTCAAAAAATAAATACTGCTAACAGTAATTTTGATATAAGTATACATCTATTTTCCATTTCACAATAGTTTATTAGGTTAAGGACAAAAATAATAACGATTGAGTAAATATTCTCTCTCTAAATAAGAAAAAAAGGGAGTGAGCCTAGTATTAAGGCAATAACTTCATAAATGAAAAAAAAAAAAGAAAAAAAGTGAGAAGAAAAAAAGGGGTGCACCTGGTATCTCAAGAGTGAAAAAAAGGGTGTGCCTGGTATTAACGCAATAGGTTTAAGAGTGGAAAAAAAGTATGATACGTGTAATAGGGTAATTTGTGCCTAAGAAAGCATGAATTTTCACATGAAGGTGAAATATTTTTAAAAAATTGATATGAGAGAGGAAATGAATTATGAGTTAGAGTTGGAGTGCAAAGTCGAAGTAGACTATCACACGTACATGTAGATATATAGAAAACAATGGATTATCTATTAGTGGGCATTGAAGGATAACATTTAAATTTTTTATTAAAATGATAAGTGTATCTGATATGAAGCTAGATTTAAAAATTGATAATCTAAATGCGTTCTTGAGTTTGTATATTAGTGAGATTAATTGAAGAAAATATAATAAAAAATGATTTTTCTTTCTGTTATATAAAATTTTTATTTTTCTTGATTTTCGATTATCCTTATTTTTCTTTTCTTTATTCCTTAATCTATTTTCTTCAAGAATTTTGTGGGTATATTAACTACAAACCCTCACGAGACACCACTCATCCACTAGGGTAATATAGGGGTTTAACGGTTTGTTGCATGTGCTAAGTGCAATCGCAATTCCTGAGAAAGTGAGTTAGAATTTTTTTTTCTTTTTAGGTTTAGGTTTTGCTCGAGGATTAGCAAAAGATAGGTGCGGGGTGTGATGAGTGCTATATGTTGCATATTTATAGCCTCCATATTATATATTTTTGTATTTAAATAATATTACTCGTGTATTTTTAGTGTGCTTTTCAGCTAAATCTATTCCTATAAAGAGATGGCATAAAATCAGAGTCTGATTAGGAAACCAAGTCTAGAAAAGAGTTAAAAGTGAGTAAAACTATAAGACTATGAACTGCAGCGAGTCAAAGTTCAATACAGTCATCAAAATAAAAAAGAACAAGACAAGAGACTCATGCAGAAGAAAAAACAGGAAGAAAACCTAGGGTTTTGCTGCTATTTGGCGGCATTAGCTGCCAATTAGAGGCAAAGTGGGCCCCACGATGGGTGAAATTTCTACGGGGCTTCAATATAATTTTGTAGTTTTTCACTTTTATTCAAATTAGAGTTTGATTTTCCGAAACCTATATATGGGCTGTATCCTTGTAATCTAGGGTTTCATAGAGGATATATGATATAATTTTGTACTCGAATTTTAATTAATAAAATTAGGGTTTGCTGAAGGGTTGATGGCCGCAGTACTGACTCCAGAGTTAACCTTTGCTATTCATCAATTTTTCTTAGGTAATTTTCTTTTAATTGCTTTCTAGTTTAGATTAATATTGCTTTCTAGATTAGATTTTCTAGCTTTCATGAATAAAAATATGATTTTAATAACTAGAACTATGAGTAGCTAATTTAGTTTACTTTTAGGATGTAGTTGAAACTAGAAATCCACCATGTAGTTGCTCTATAATATTTTCTTTCTAAATAAAATAATAAAGACATGATTTTCCATGAAAAGATTAAAATATAACAACTTGTAGATTAATACTTTGATAGGTTATACTTGAGTTAAGTTTCTTGATAGTATATACTTAGTTAGGGTTTGGGGTTGTTAATTTTCATATTTGTCATAGAGTTATCTAACGATTTAGTTTACTTTTATGAAAAGTAGTTTTTTTGATGAGTTATACTTTCACACTACTTGATATCTCAAACTTAGAATATTTTAAATAAAAATTAAAACTAAAAGATCAAATTATTATGATAGGAAGAAGATAATAGAAGTAGTTCATGGTTGGAAACTAGTGGATTCTATATATAACGTAGGCTAATTATAACAATTCAAATTAGAATTGTTTGTTAGTCCGTTAGAATGATAGAATTAGCGAGAATGCAAAAACACCCTAAATCCCTATGGGAACGATTTGTATAGTTCTACATAGATACTGCGTGCTTGTAGTAGATATTTCACATCAAAAATCCATCACTTCAAAACAAAGAGAAGAACCACCTCTTAGAATTCAGCACGTAGTCCGATGCGACCAAGGCAGTTGAATGCCAAGTTAGATAACTTCGCATAGTATGCGAAGCTAAGAAGTGTGAAGATTCAAGAGATCAACTTCACATACGAATGATGGATCCACTTCAAATCAATAAATCTAAAGTATTTCAAAATTTGCTGACAAAATCATAGTAATTTCGAAAACTTTGGATGGGGTCCTATTGAAGGAGAAAATTTCGAAAAGGATAAAAGTGGTAAAAATAGCTTCATGACCAATTAGACGTGAGGCTATCTCTTAGCCTTGCGTTGGCAGACAGATGCGAAGCTTAGCTTCACGCTGAGAAGAAAAATACGAAACTAACTTTTAGCTTAGCGTTCCATGCTGTTAATCTCGCATTGACAAAGTCAAGAGATTTAAGTCAAAATCAGATATTTAATTAGAATCTTTGATAAATACAACGACCTCCATTCCTATTCCTAAGAAAACTCTCATAACTAATTAAAGTTTATAAATAGCCTTCATAAGGAGACTTAAGGGGACTTTTGGCATATCAAATTACGTGTGAAAATCTTGATAACTTTGGACCAGCAGAGGGAGAGCTAGGGGCGGCTGTTCTTCTTCTCCAAATAGTATTCTTCACGTCGGAACGTCAACAGGATTTACTATAGATCCCATCACTATATCAAGGACCCACTTTTTCTGTAAAAGAGAGTAACGTTATTAAGTCCTCTCGTTTGTTTTCTTTTGTTCTTCTTTCATTATAATTTTGAAAATCATTGTAATCATTAATATCAATGGCAATGGAAGAAAACAAGAATTTTGATGAAGAACTTGTATATCAAAGCTTTAGAACATTTGTTTACGTAGTGAGTAGAACAATATTAATAATTTTGATTTGTAGTGATCTTCTAACAATTAGCAAATGCTATAAAGCAAATGTGTTTGTAAGTTTAAAGAAGTATTACCAACAACCAATGTTGTAAAATATAGTCTAGGTAGTTACCTAGTGAGATGGCCTTCGAGGCACTTTGATTTGACATTTATATCAATTAGGATAACTAATAAGTTGGAGTATTTATTTTAATGAACTATAAGACTTTGAGATGTTAGAAATAGTTCCCTAATAAATTCCATATTTGAATATTAGTTCCAACCAAATTGTTTTTTGGATATTAATTCTCAATATTATTGTGACTATTTGTTAAGAATTCTTATGTTTATTTTTACATAAATACCGATCAAAGCTAGAGTTTCCATGACTCATTAGGAATTTTCTTTGTTTATTTTTTATATTTTTTTATTGGTAGATATTGCTATGACAATTTAGCTATTATCTGAATTATTTTTTATAGTTGTAATTAAAGATGAAACTCATATCAACCATTAATAAAAAAATTTCATGCTCATGCTTCTAAAATTAGGGAAGTCAAAAATAAGAAAAGATGGAGCAAACGAAATTGAAGAACTGAATGAAGATAATTAACATAATGTAATTGATTAAGTTGGAGACAATTCAATAAGTTTATTAGGTTAATTTTGAATCATTATTAGTTATTATCTTATATAATATATTTAATATGGAGACCAATATTTAAAATAGCGATAACGATAACATAACGTTTTGTCTCTATTAGGTTATTTCGCATATAGCATAATAACTAATGCAGGTTACTCAATTTCCTATTTATTTAATAAAAATAAATATAAAACTATACAAAATAAATTTTTTAAATTAAAAAATAAATTTAAAATCTATAAAAGATAATATAAAAATATTCTGTAATATAGATTCTATTCTATATTTATATTAAATAATTCACATTTATCTTCATAAATTTTATTAAGTCTACAACTGTATTCCAGCCATTATCTAAATAAGATTCTAATTTTTTATTTCAATTCAAGCTATAACATCTTTATAATTTATATTTTGTAATGTTTAATTTATCTTATTTGTAATAGTTGATTTTATTTCAACTAAAAAATTAAATAGAATCAATAAATAAGAAATTTTAGCAGCTAAAAAAGAATTACAACAAGCTAATAAGGAAGCAATCACACATTAGCAAGTTAGTAAAATCACAAATAATAAGACAAGCCAATATGTAATCAAATAAGAAAATTATATCAATTAACTGATAATTAAAATAATAATTAACAACACAAAAATTATTAAAAAGTAATAGTAAATAATGTAACATAGCGTAATTTAACGTAACGTTACATAAATAATATAAAAACGTATTGTTACAGAGCACTGAGTTATTTTTAGTTGTTACATAGCGCCGAAGTTCCATTAGGTTTCGTAATGCAATATAACTGGTTTCATAACGCATGATTTTCAATATTGAGGAAAATAATTATAAGTTAAGTCTTATATAATTAGAAACTAATATTTAAATATTGATTTTGTAATGGACAACGTATAAAATTTCTTAGGAGATAGGAACCTATGCCCTTGCAACCCAAAAACTTTAAAGGCATTTTTTTGGAATTACCACAATATTTAACTAAATGGGAAGATTGTGGGGGTAGTTATCTGTAAATACGATGGATTTGAAGGTGTCCTATGCAAATAACCATGTATTTATTAATTTAAGCTCTCTAAAACTCCCCACATTATGAGATATCAATTACCAGTTTTCAACAATTTTGGTGTATATGGGGGTGATCGTGGAAACTCGATGAAATAATCGGGCCTTAATGAGATATCAATTACCAGTTTTCAACAATTTTGGTGTATATGGGGGTGATTGTGGAAACTCGATGAAATAACTGGGCCTTACAAAAGGTATTCTTTTCTGGGTATGTTTTAGGTGAGTTCTTAGTGAGGGAAAGAATTGATAATTTCATAAAAATATATGCAATTTTAATTAAATGGGGGTGAGAAAAGAAAATTATTTTAATTCTCTCTTTTTCCATCCATTTTTTCCACATAAAACCTCAAAAAACTTTTCAAATCTCTCCCACCAATTCCAACCTCCTCGTTAGAGCCCACCTTTGACATGTCAGCTAAAACCAAAAAACAACATGAACAAGAAGAAGGTAAGGCAGAGAAGAGAACTAGAATAGAACAGGAAGAAGAAGAAGAAAGGTTGAAGAAGTAGATGAAGAAGAGCAAGAGGAAGAAGACAGATGAATTTATGCTATGTTTGGATGCTTAGAAGTAATTGAAGTAAGGAAAAAAAAAATTAGAAGTAACTTTCAAAAGTGAAGAATTGGAAGTACTCTACTTCCAATACTTCTAGTGTTTGTTCAATATAGAAAAAATTTGAAGAGAAATAAAATATTTATTTTCATGAAGAAAGAAGAAAAGATAAAAGTTGTAAGATAATAAAATAATAATACTTTTTAAAACAAATTCTTCTTCCACAAAAAAATTATATGAAGGGTATGTTTGGCTATTGGAAGTAGTGGAAGTAGAGAAGAAATTAAGAAGTAAGTTTGAAGTAGAAGAAAAAAAATTACTTTTAATGTTTGCTTGCTAACTTTTAAAGAAAAAATATTAGGAAGTGGGATGCGAGTATTACTTAAAAGAATACTTTTATTATCTTTTAAGTATAAAATACAACTTTCAAACTGTAATGATGGCATGTAAATAAAAATTTATTTTATTTGCCTTGATACTTTACTTCCAAGAGCTCTTACAAGTCAACTGTGAGGAAGAAAATTTTTAAAGTAAGGAACCATATAGATACTATCTTAGTATATAAGAGGTAACTTTAAACTTTTTGTTGGCTAAACAAACACTTGACGTGGTGGAAGTAAGTTTACTTCCAACTTTTTTCTTTGGCTAAACAAATACTTACATAGTGGAAGTAAACTTACTTCCACTATATCTAGTCTATTTCCATGCAAACAAAAACATCCTAAATAAACTGGAAAAGTGATGTGCTGCATAGGCTCGATTTCATCACTTAAGAAATAACTTCTAATCTAATTCATAGCCAAACAAATATATAAAATAGTAGAAGTAAGTTTACTTTTACTACTTTTATTTTACTTCAATACAAACAAAAAAGAAAAGAAATATTTTCATTTCATTAGATGCCCGTTTACAATGACTAGCATTACATCTACAAGGAGTTCCCTTAGTTACAGCGGCAACTCTCCTTTCTTTGATTCAACATCAACGATTAGGATTACTACATCACTAGGTGGGCCCTGCAATGTGGGCTTGATTATAGGACTAGGACGTTTGCCTTGTTGGGCCTTACCGGGTCGGTATACACACTTCCCTACTCCGTCGCTCTCCGATTCAGATCCAGCGGATCGTCGCATCCCTCTTTTGACCTCACTCGCTTCCTTTTTCTGTGATTTTGAGTCTAGGGTTTGGGCTTTGATGAGGGATTTGTGGCGCTAGGGTTTCTTCAACATGAGTGTGGTGAACATAACAAACATGACGGTCTTGGACAATCCTGCGGCGTTCCTCGATCCATTTCAGTTCGAGATCTCGTACGAGTACTTGGTGCCTCTCAAAGATGGTAATTTCTTGAATCAAGAACCCATGTTTTTTTCTCACTTTCCTCCGAAATTTGATATGATTCTTTTGTTGGAAACTGTTGATTTGATTGGATTTAGGGTTCTAATCTCTGAAGGTAGACTATATGGACCTTACGGTTTCACAAGAATTTATTTTGAGAAATCTTCAAATCTGTCCTAAAATGAGTATTGTTTGAATGTTACCTTAGTCTTTAGAGTTTCGTAATTGTTGAGCAATATTTAATATTAATAACAGTTCCTTGCTGCTCTAACATATTTGTGATTTTGGTGACTAGAATTGGGGCCAACTCAAAGGAACTTTTGGGGTTTAAATTTATTTCTTATTTCATTTTTGTTGATGGTAGAGTTTGTGTGATATTTCTAATTTGTTTCATTCTGTTGTGGCAATATCGTTGAGATTTTGTTTATCAATTATGAAAAAGTTAAAAGAACTTAACTTCTATATTGTTGAATTGTATCCCCTTTTTGGAATTGGGGAATGGTACTAATTTAGGGGATATTGACCAAATTATTGTTAAAAAGGATAGCGACCTATTCCACTGTTGAAATATAGATTGAGATTGCTAGTTTAACCTTAAGAAAGTTGGATTTATCGTAGGGGAAGAAATTTGAATCTATATTATATTTATTCTGCTAGTGGTAAACTTCTTTCCTACTTCCATTTAGGGTGGTGGTTCTGTTGTATCTCCTGTTGAGCAACTCTTCGAGTTTTGTGCTTTCTTCTATAGATAATCGAGCTAGCGGTGCATTACTAGCAATATATCAACTGCTTGTAGAGATCTAAGCTAAAGATAAAACTCGCCCTTTCGATCCTTCTTGCAAAGCTTCATTTGTAAATGGATTTCGGATAGTGGAAATAGTTTGATGTTGCACCAATATTACAACCTTTGGTGTTGGTTTGTGAAAGTGAGAAAAGTTAGTATAATGGATCTTAATAAGTGAAAATTTTATTTTTACTTATTAAACCTGAATTTTGTTGATGAAATTTCCAACGTATTAGAATGATAATTCAAGTATTATTTCCATCTTCTCAATCAAATGGGTAATCATTGAGTTACTAACGGTTTCCAAATATTTATTGCATTTTTTATATTTCAAATTCATTATAGTATGGCTCAAAATTTTATTCCCTTTCCAATTATATAATCCTATAAACTCTAAAGGCCATTATTTATATGCATTCATAAAAATATGATAGTCACCTCTTTTGGTTTTTCTATCATCAATGTTTTAAAACAAAGTTTTATTATGCATGCAATTTAGGGGCGTATAATGTATAAACAGATTGTGCAGCGATTGAACATATTATATTAGATTTTGTGAAAATCCCAAAAAATAAGTAAAATATATAAATGCTACAAAAAATATTTAAAACATTAAATGTGATACTACTTTTAAGAGAATCGAGAGTATAATGTTAAATATTATAGCCTTCACATCTTGTCACACGGTTCACCTTCACCAACAATGATCCAAATAATACTCATCTTTACGCAGTTTACACCTACATATCCTAGAATGTAGTTCTAAACGCAAGTTTTGGAGCTCTCAAAACATGCCTTTAGTTATTTGTAACTAGAAATTCTAAACTCACAAATTTTTTATGCTTGCACCAATAAGTAAATGAATAACAAAAACACTCTTAACCATTATTTCATTGTTTTAACATATGTTTTAATTGTTCTCAATCTTACGTATATTATGAATCGAGTTAAACTAAAATCAGTTTTGGGTTCACATTTAAGAATATCAGGAAATAATAAAAAGTTATAACAGTCAGTAGCAGGCAGTCTGTCATGGCAATTATAAAATTTATGAACAGCTTGTGGAATATATGAAACCTAAGATAAGTAGGAAAAGATATCTTCTATTACACTATTCTTACAACTTTCATGTGGAAACCACCTGATATTCTTGAGTACCTGGATTAAGTTTGGATATCAACTTCTAGGGTCCTTTGTTTATTTCTCAAAGGGTATTTCATACGGTTTCTTGGAAAGAAAAAATTGGCTGTATGCAAAATTTGCAAGCTTCGATGTGTGGCCTAATTCGAAATTGATGAAACCAGTGCACTTCAAACCTCTTCATTGTGTGCATGTTTTTCTGAATTAAATTTGAAATTCTAAATAGATATTCTAGCACATGCCTATTCTGACAATCTGAAGGGTGTTTTTTTTCAATACTGTGGTTTAACCTCAAAAAAGGATTTCTTTTTATGAGGCCCATGGGCATATAATGATCCATCTGGTGTATATTGTTTTATCTATTGATTTACATGTAAATTGACTTATTACTTTGTGATAACAAAGTTCAAAGGAATGCTTATTTTGATGAATATACTTGAATGAGATGGGGCAACCATTATGCCATTTTCTATTTGAGTGTACACAAAGTAAATTTAGAATAGTCATCCCATAATATGAAGTTGTACACAATTGTAGAATAAGTGACATCACTAGGAAATTGTCCTCACCAAAACAGTGTACAACAGGTTAGTCAGTTCTGATTGTTGGTATCAACCCGTGATTATCAGCTGTGATCTTGGTTAGTGATTTTTAATTGTATCAACTAATTTTGTACAAGTGTCATATGATTAGGATTTTAAAGCTCTTCTTGGGTACTCGATGGTTTCCCATCTCAAGCTTGTTTAAATTGTATATGCTGCAAATCAGTTTTTTGTTCTGGTAGTTTCTTGTGGTCCTAAGATTAGTATCTTGTGTTGTTACTTATGCTTTTTCTTGTTTCTTTATTCCAAGTATTGCCACTTTAAAAATGTTAAACAAGGGAAAGTTGATATGACTTTGTTGAGTTAAATATCTACAGGTTGCCTTCATATTATCCACATTTGATCTAACTTCATTAATGTGTCAAGAGAAGCAAGCATTATGTTTGGTGATTCCATTTTAAAAATTCAAATCTGTATTGATTCAAATTGGGTTATTTGTTCCTTATTGGTTAGTTACCTGTGTTATTTTTTATTTTTATATTATGTTCAGCTATGCATTTTACATCCATACTATTTGTAATTATTTTTTATGAGTTGTAGGTTGCACCGATATTATTAGTTCAATTGTATTTTCTAACTTCCACTCTATCAGACTTCATTCCTCTATGGACTTACTCTTCATTTTTAACATTTCAAGACGTCAAAGGTCTTGTTTTGCCCCCATCATATATTAGATAGTTGCTTATGCAGAATCTCTACAATTATAATGCTACTATATTTTCTGGCCTGTGAAAATGCATGTGGAATTGAGAAAAATTATGAATTATTTAATATTTGTATAAAAGCTTGATTATGAAAGTATGTAGATGAAGAAATAACTTTAATGGGACATCAATAATTTTATGAAACATTTAGAGTGGTTGCTTGCTTTTGAATGTGGTGACTTCACAACCATCAGCACTCTAATATGCATTAATAGTAGCAATTAATTCAAATTCAAGTTAGATTGTTTGATGAGAAATTAATTATTTTTTTTTATTTTAGGGGTTTTTACGTATCTGTCCCTTAGATCTTTAAAAATTTGAATTTAGTCTCTCAAATCTTCATATTTTGAATTTATACCTCCAAATTCTTTAAATTACTTCATTTTAGTTCCCCTAGGTAACTTCCATTAGGCCAATCATATTTTTTGTGCGAATTTTCCGTTATACTCCTGAGTTACTTCACTTTAGTCCTCTCTTCCTCTTCTTATTGGGTTCCCCACTCCATTCTTCTCCTCCCTCTCTCTTCCCTCCCAGTTAATGTCTATATTTTCCTTCTTTTTTTCCCTAACTGGGATCTCATGGACCAGAGAGGAATAAAAAATCTCACTTAAATATTTTTCAGTTCAACGCAAGCCCAATGGAGGTGCTCACTAAAAAATAAGAGGTGCTCACTAAAATATTTTTTAGTTCAACGTAGTGGGCAGGGGGAGAACTACCCACATCCGGCAGCGTAAACAATTAGTCATTAGATGATTTAAAGGGTTAAAGGGGAAGTTTAGGATAGAAACACGGTTTTATAGAAGAGAGTATATAATCCTCTTTTTCCTTGATTATTGACCAATCAAAGTAGTGGGCTGTAGAAGAGAGTATATAATCCTCTTTTTCCTTGATTATTGTCAAAACGATGTAATGAATACCTAAACTGTCTCATCTTTTTATTCCTCTCTTATTCTTCTCATCTATGTTCTTCTCAAATCATCCTTAAGTTCTATTATTATTTGTGTACTCACCTTTTTATAGGTCTTCTAGGAATTATGTCGAATACAAACCTATCAGGGTCCCAGAATTTGGAAGGAGACTCTGGTAAAATGTTAAGGATAGGTAATCAAATTCCTATAAAAATCTAAAAAATGATTTTTTATGTATTATTGAGGAATTTAATTATAAAAAAGCTCAAAGCTCACAATCATTTGAATCGACTTCACTTCCCTGCCTCTTCTTCCTCTTGTTCTTCTTTAATCCAAACGCAATCTGCTTCATTATCATTTTATTTTTAATATTTCACTCTGCAAAAAAAAAGAAAAAAAAGAAAAACTTAAATAACAAATTGGAAATCAAGAATGAAGAACAATCAAGAGTCACCGCAAGCGTCTTCCACAATGGCGGTGGACTTGTCTCTTATTTTCTTTAAATCCAATTCCCTTTTCAATTTGTTCTTCTTGGTCTTCTTATTCGATATGAGTTCTTGATATGTGGAATCAGAGTCAAAATTGTTGGCAGTTTTGATTTCGTCGAGTCGATTCTTCTTCTCTTTGAGCTTCTTTCTTATGAGTTTTTCATTTTTTGGTGATATTTTTCTTTTTTGAATGCTCATCTTAGAGCGACTGGAAGCAGTGCGGATAAGGTTTCAGCGAGGGAAGCTTTTGAACTTAGTTTGGATATAGAGATTCAGAGAAGTTCTAAATATACCTGGGAAATTCGAAATGAGTCCACGCTTTTGCTGAGTGAGCCCCGTTTAGCACTCAGAGGTTGTCTTAGTTGAGTTCACTTTGCTAAAGGATGGGACTCATTTAGATCTCATTATTGGGAAATTACAAATGAGTCCCACTCTTTTACAAAGTGAGCCCATTTAAGACTACTTCTAAGTGCTAAGTGGGGGCTCACTTTGCAAAATCATAGGCTCATTTCGAATTTCCTAGGTGTATTTAGAATTATTGAAATGAATAGTTAAGTAGAGTAGTATAATTACTGAAGCTCATATCTATCAATTAGCAATTATGCAAAACAATCTACACAGAAATATAATATTTTGTTAAAAATTGTTTAAAATGAAGTTAGTTGATTTTTAGGGATTTTCAAATATTAATAAAACACTTTGAATTGATTTTAATGTTAAATAGTATTAGTTCTGAAATCAATAAATAGGTTTGAATTATTGGGTCTATGAGATGATGGATGTTTTTTAAGTTATTATGGTTGTTGGATAGCGAGTGAGTTAATACTAGGGTTCAATAAGTTAAATTTGATAGGAATTATAGAAGATAGTTTTACCAACCTCAATTAATAGAGATACAAGAGAACGAAAGAGGTTCTCCTAGTAAAGCTTCAGCAAGGCGAGGCACAACGAAAACGGTTCTACGAAATGCCCCGACGAGGTGAGAGGAAAATAGAAATTTTAGAGAATGAGTGTAGGACTGAATTGAGAAGAGAGATTGAGTTTATATAGTGTGGATTTTGGAGTTATAGAATATTAAGGGTTTGAGGAGTTATAGGACTTGAAGGGCTTGAGGAGTTATAGAAGTTGATGGGTTTAAGGAGTTAAAAAGGATATGGGGATTTATTTTTTTAAAAAAAATTAAAATGATGAATTAAATTGGAGGTTTCATATAGGTTAATTCATGGAGAAGATGAAAGGTTGAAGGTTAGAGAAATGAATGAGTAGAGATGTTATAGAAGATGAAAAAGTTAGCAGATAAATATTCAAATTTATTATCATATTTTGTTTGTTTATTTGTTTATTTATAGCTAATAAAATATAGGGATTATTACAGCAGAATGCTATCTTGGAGATATCTTCCTCTGCCACCTTCACTTGATATCCTGAATGGAGATCCAATTTAGAATACAGTGTACCACCGTACAATTCATCTAATATCATCATCGAGTAGAGATATCAAGAACTTATCTTTCACTGTGTTCTGATTGAGAGCGCGGTAGTTGACATAGAGGTGCCACCCTTAATCCGACTTCCAGAACAGTGATGCATACGCGCTGGTACTAGGACGTTTGATCCCAAGCATAACATCTTTTGGATTTGCTTCTCAATCTAGTTCTTTTGGTGAAACCGATAGCGATATTGTCGAGTGTTAACTATCTTCTTAGGGTCTATAAGGGGAATGTGATGGTTGCACGATCATCGAAATGAAAGTGACTGTGGGGACTGGAAAACCTTTCCAAAGTCCTAGATGAGTGATTGGAGTGGTTCGGGCCAATGTTCAAAACCCTCACTCCCCAAGAGGTTTCAATTGTACCACATAAGGTATCCTTCACTTGTAGAGTTTTCTCAAACACTTCACCTTTCACGCCTCCATTGAAGTGGGCAACACACCCTACACAACATAGGGTTTCCCTTCCTCCATAACTTGAGCATATGTCTTGAATAGTCACATATGGTTGGCCCTAAGCTACGCAACTACATCATTCCTGACACAATTTGGGAGTCTCCCAGCGGAACCACTAGGAGGTCTTTTAACAGCATTTGCTTTGTCTTCCTCTAATTTAGCAAACTTTATGTCCTGAGACATAATCGTGGGGCTCTTCGCCATCACCTCGAACTTGACTGCCCTTGACCACCCACTCACAAAGCAACAAACTAAGAAATCCTCTGAAAGTCCATGGACATGTGACCACTGGTGCATAAATTTGCATTGATATTCATTGTACAACTTGCCCTCTTGCTTCTGTTCGGAGAGCTCTCTAGAGTAGTTGGTGGTAGAAGGATTACTCATGGACACCAACCCCAACTCGAACTCTTCCCAAGCGATGACCCTTCTTCCCAACATTCCATCTATGCCACTGCAACGGAGCCTCATCTCAGTACAATGCCGCCATTCAGACTTGTTGGTCAGCCCTAATGATGTAAAATCGAGAAATTGATCTACTCGGTATATCCAAGCGTTCGCCTCCTTCCCTGATAAGGTGGGAAAATCAGGCCTCAGTCGGTGCTGGTAGCACCACTCTTCCCTTAAAGGGGATTGATTGGGATTGTAGGGTGGATGTGTGGTTAGTATCAACCCCTCCTTAGTTTGATTGCTACCCTTCTCGTTGCTAGGTCCTGACCCTAAGATTCCCCTCGCTTCGAATTACGATTGTTTGACTCCGCACCAGATCTGGAATGTAGATCCAGAGCAAAGAGCCAGGACCTTCAACTTCTCTTATCGCTAACCTGATCGAAGTAAATTCTCCTGAACATCTACTTCATATCTTCCATCTTGCCATCATAATAGTCCATCTGCTCCTTCAAAGCCTCGAACTCCCCCAAGCTTGAGTGTATAGGAGGATCATGACTCAGGAATGGAAGAGAGGACCGATCACATTCTGATACCCATGTCAGAGTCTCCTTTCAAACTTTGGGATCCTGATGGCTTGGTTGGTGTTTTGCATAATTTTCGAGAGACCTGCAAAAGGGTGAGTTTACAGATAATAAGAGTACTATCTGTAACAATCAATTATATGCGCTTCTCTATAACCTTTAAATCAAGCAAAAAGAGGATTATATACTCTTCTTTATAACCTTGTGTTTAATCCTAATCTTCCCATTTAACCTTTAAATCATCTAGGCTAATTGATGTTCACTCCGCTGGATGCGGCTGGTTCTCCCTCCTGCCCATCTCCATTGGGCCTGTGTTGGGCTAGAAAAGATTTAAGTGACGTTTTTATTCCTCTCTAACTTATAACACCTTTTTCCTTAAACCTATGCTTAACCTATAATTTTCTGTGGAATATATAGAAGAATGTGTGGGCTGGTTCTATTTTAAATGCAACTTTAATTTCATATAGTGGGATTTGATTTTATTGACTAAATGAAAATAACTCATGGAACTAAAACTATTTCCGTATGTTTGGAAGATTTTGGGCTTATATTTATTTAATCTTATTTGCTGGTTCTATTTGTTGGTTATATTTATTTGAACTAAAACTATTTTATTGATTGAGCTGAAGATGTTAATAGAACACACTACTAACTGATGTTTAATCTATTATGTTGATTTAATTTAGTGACCACGTTCGGATTTATGGGGATAGGATCGGCTATGGCCTTTCCTAAGAAAAAGAGATTTATTTTGATTATCAGAGTAATTATACCCTCTCTAAGGGACGGGATGAAACTCTTGTTGTGCCCCAAAATATTGTTAAATTTAGTGTTTCATAGAGGTGCATGTTTTTTATGGACCTTGTATATTTTTGCATTTATAGAGCTGTCCAGACTTGGTTTTATTTCATACTTGCGTAGTATCCCATTTTAAATCCGAAAACTGAACAACTCGACCGATTGGTTCGGTTTAGTTTGGTTTCACAGATCGGGCCAGTTATTTTGGGTCAGTTCGATGGCCTTGCGCTTATTTGAGTTTGGTTCAGTTCAGCACAAAACCAAAATAATCGATCCGACTCGTGAAACCGAACTAAACTGAATCGATCAGTTCGGGTTTCAATTGTCGGGCACTTAAATCGAAATCTACTAAACAAACTGAATTGCCACCAGTCCCTCCCATTAGCCAAAATTAGAAATCCCTATCGCTCTTTATTGATCCTAGCCTAATCATCTCTGACTCTTCCAATCTCCCTCCCCTCCCAAAAATGCTAACCCTAGCTCTCCGTCTCCGGAATCCTCTCGGTTCCACACCTCTCCCTCCACGTCAACAGACTAGCAGAGGGGGACGAAGCTCTGATGCGTAGGCATCACCAACTGAAGCTTTGATTTTCCTAACTACTCATTGGCCTGACTCGATGACGACACCCCCTTTTCGTTCGTGAAGGTAAAATTTTTTCCTTTATTTTGGGTTTTCAACTTTTTTTTATTTCTTCAGATAATTTTTGAGTATTATTAGTAATATTTCTTGAGCTAATCAAATTGCTAAAGATAGGGTTTCTTCAGCCAGTTAGAATCTGGGGACTGTTGGGGCATCTTATGATTTGAATTATTTTTTCTCCCATCTATTTAGATCAGAATTTAAAACTAGGACAACTGACGATGTTAGAGTTATTTTTGCCAATTTTTGTGAAGCTTGTTTATTTCTAATGACTATGCTCAAGAGCTGATGACATTTACACAATACTAATCTGTAACGCCCCACTTTCCGTAGTGTGGAAAGCTGGAAAGGTTCGGTATCGCATGATAACTCGACAAGCCTAAGTAAATATTACAGTCAAAATACAGCAGAAATATGGGCAAAATATAAAAATATACAATAAATTTTTTTATTTAAAACAATAATATTTTTCCCTCCTTACATAAAATTCAATATGAAGAAACTAGAGATACCGTCAATCTTTTAACACTGCCTGCTCCTGGAAATATATTGAGTCTTGTTTTGTCTCTGGCGGGTCTATCTCTACGTATCACTCTGTGTCTAGCCATGCATAACCAGGATCGTCAGTAAAGCAATCAAAGAAATATATAATAGAAACATAAAAAATGAAAATATCTCGACAATACAAAAAAAAGTCAATACAATTAAAATAAATAAGAAATCTCAAATCTTAACATATTAGGTGATTTATCATTAATATTTTAGTTAGTGTTTTTAATTACGGTATTCAGAAATTTAGGAAAATATGAATTTGATTGGTTTGAATGCATCCCCATGTACACCGGGAAAAAAGGAACAGTAAATTGATTGGAGCCTATTACGATCCTTCCACAAGGAAAACAGTGGCAATTTTGATCGGAGCCTCTCCCGATCCTCCCAAAATTGAGAAATAGTTGTGCAGTTACGTTCAGCAATCAAATCATATGGATCCTCAATTTTCCCCATAAACCCAGTGTATGTCAATTTCATATCAATTTCAATATCTATTGTCAATTTCAATATCAATCAGTCTTTTTAGTAAATTAGTTAGTATATGAATTGGTGATAATTATTAAGGTTCAATATTCTATATTCAATAACAGTAATATTAAGTAACATATAATAGTACAGTAGTTAATGATCTATCACTAAATCATTTTATATTGGTTGGTACTATATTATGTGTTGTTTTACTGTTCATTGAGTTTCAAACACATAATTGAATCTTTAATTAAATAAAAAGAATATATAGAAAATAAAGTATATTCATTAGCAGTGGGTAATAAAACTCACTTTAACATAAAATATAATCAGTAGCATGTCTAATGAGTTATAAGACTCATTTTAAATCATACTTTTAAATTAGTGCACAATTCAACCACAGTAAAATAAAATATAATCATAAGCATGTTTACAGTGAGTCAAAGGACTCACTTTAAATCATACTATTAAACTAGTACACAATTCAATCTTTAATAAATAAATTAGTAAAATATAAAAGATAAAACATACTTATGAGTTATAAAAGTCACATTAAAATAAAATATAATCATTAGTATGTTTATAGTGAAGGACTCGCCTTGGCCTTGATTTTGGATGAAGTCTTTGGCCTAAGTGACGAAATATCCAAGGTTCTCAAAAACTCTCCATGGTTGAACCCCCTCCTTTCTCTTTCTCTCTCTACTTCTCCTTTTTTTTGTTTGGGAGAAGAGGGCTTGAGGGGCCTATTTATAGGGAATTAAGAGTCCTATTCCTACTCATAGTAGAAAAGTCTAATGTGAATTCTAATCGGATTCACTATCCTAATTAAAGATGGAATCCCAAATTTAGCAATCCTAAAAGATATGAAAATTAAATTTAAATATGAATTCTAAAATATATGAAAACCAAATAGAAATTCTAAAAGATATAGGAAACAAATTTGAATCCGAAACCTAATAGGTATAGGAATTAAATTACATCTAATTAATTGGATGAGAGTTGAATCCTACATTAATTAGACTAATATATTTTATACCTCAATTAGAATTTGAATTGAGTTTCTTTTTAGATCCAATATCTAGTCAATTTAGAATCCTATTAGTAAAAGAAAATCAAATAGATTCTTATCTTAATTGTTAGATAAGAATAAATCTAAATTAATAAATCATACTAGTTTTCTTAATCACGATTACTTGATTAAATAACCTGATTTGGGTGTAGGGTGGGTGTTATATGCTCAAAATTTGTTTTTAAAACAAAATATTATTTTTAATAAGTTGTAAAATTTGAAAATAAGACGTGAAAAAAGTGGGTGTTACATTCTACCCCCCTTAAGTAAAAATTTCATTCTCGAAATTTCTTAAGACCTATAAGATGGAAAATGGATTATACCTTACTCAATAGGTATAGGAATCACTCCTAGATACCTTTCTCTTGGAACTACTATTGGATCAATTCTAAATATTTATCTGGAAAGGATATCCCTACTCCTTGTACTTATATTCAATTTATCATTTAAGATATTATAGTGTAAAATTACATTATTTTGATAATAATCATAAAGTAAGTAATTTATATAGAAAAATCATATTTATATATATAGTTGTATTTAATTCAAAACGGTTTAATAGAATTAAGCCGATTTCGAATCTGTTGACTATGATGATATCTAAGTCCATTCAAATCACTTGAACAAATTTAAAGAACCTGGGCTCTGATACCACTTATAACGCCCCACTTTCCGTCATGTGGAAAGCTAGAAACGTTCGGCTTCGAATGATAACTCGATAAGCCTCAGTAAACATTACAGTCACAATACAGTGAAAATATGAGAAAAATATAAAATAAACAATAAATGTTTTTATTTAAAACAATAATATTTTTTCCTCCTTACATAAAATTCAATATGAATAAACTAGAGATGTCATCTATCTTTTAGCTCTGCATGCTCCTAAAAATATAATGAGTCTTATTCTGTCTCTGGCAAGTCTATCTCTACGTATCACTCTGTATCTGGCCATGCATAACTAGGATCGTTAGTAAATCGATCAAAAAAATTATAATAGAAACATATTTAATGAAAATATTTTGACAATACAAAAACAAAAGTCAGTACAATTAAAATAAGTAAGAAATCTTAAATCTTAACATATTAGGTGGTTTGTCATTAATCTTTTAGTTAGTGTCTTTTAATTAAGGCATTTAGAAATTTAGGAAAATATAATTTTGGCTGGTCTGAATGCATCCCCTTGTACCCTCGGGAAAATGGAATAGTATGTTGATTGCAGCCTATCCCGATCCTCCCAAAATAGAAACAGTGGCAATTTTGATCGGAGCCTATCCTAATCCTCCCAAAATTGGAAACAGTGGCCATTTATGTTCAGCCATCAAATCTTATGGAAACTCTATTTCCCCCCATAAACCCAGTGTATGTCAATTTCAATATCTATTGTCAATTTCAATATTACTTACTCATTTTAGTAAATTCAGTTCAGTATATGAATTGGTGATAATTATTAAGATTCAATATTAAATATTAAATATTCAATAACAGTAACATTAAGTAACATAAAACAGTACAGTACTTAATGAGCTATCACTAAATCATATTATATTGGTCGGTGTTTTATTATGTGTTGTTTTACTGTTCATTGAGTTTCAAATACATAATTCAATCTTTAATTAAATAAAAATAATATATAGAAAATAATGTATATTCATTAGCAGTGAGTAATAAACTCACTTTAACATAAAATATAATCAGTAGTATGCCTATAGTGAGTTATAAGACTCACTTCAAATCATACTTTTAAATTAGTGCACAATTCAAATTTAATCACAGTAAAATAAAATATAATCATAAGCATGTTTATAGTGAGTCAAAGGACTCACTTTAATCATACTTTTAAACTAGTACACAATTCAATCTTTAATAAATAAATTAGCAAAATATAAAAGATAAAACATACTTATGAGTTATAAAACTCACACTAAAATAAAATATAATCATTAGCATATTTATAGTGAGTCAAAGGACTCACCTTGGCATTGATTTCGGATGAAGTCTTTGGCCTGAGCGACGAAATATCCAAGGTTCTCAAAAACTCTCTATGGTTGAACCCTCTCCTTTCTCTTTCTCTCTCTACTTCTTTTTTTTTGTTTGGGAGAAGAGGGCTTGAGGGGCCTATTTATAGGGAATTAAGATTCCTATTCCTACTCATAGTAGGAAAGTCTAATATGAATTCTAATCGGATTCACTATCCTAATTAAAGATGGAATCACAAATTTAACAATCCTAAAAGATATGAAAATCAAATTTAAATATGAATTCTAAAATATATGAAAACCAAATATCTAAAAGATATAGGAAACAAATTTGAATCTGAATCCTAATAGGTATAGGAATTAAATTGCATCTAATTAATTGGATGAGAGTTGAATCCTACATTAATTAGACTAATATATTTTATACCTCAATTAGGTTTTGTATTGGGTTTCTTTTTAGATCCAATATCTAGTCAATTTAAAATCATACTGGTAAAAGAAAATCAAATAGATTCTTATCTTAATTGTTAGATAAGAATAAATCTAAATTAATAAATCACACTAATTTTCTTAATCACGATTACATGATTAAATAACCTAATTTGGGTGTAGGGTGGGTGTTATATGTTCAAAATATATTTTTAAAACAAAATATTATTTTTAATAAATTGTAAAATTTAAAAATAAGACGTGAAAAAAAGTGGGTGTTACAAATCTCTTTGTGATTTTTGGCCCAATATTATGAGACAAAATATGTATTAGATAATTAGATTATTTTTGTAGTGACTGATTGACTGGTGAATACTTAGAAATATTATATTATAATGCAATTTTACTATTTAAGTTGACACTATTAATAATTTATTCAAGGTAAATTTTATTTTTTATTTGGTGAATGCTTAATTTTATTATTGAGGTTTGGAACTGGGCTATACAGCCTATTAAACCATAATCCTTTTTTTTATTTGGTCAGCTGTGGGCTTCACACCCACATACTCGAAATTGCGCGAACCAAGCTGAATTTTTGGTTTTGATTTTTCGTGATTTTCGATCGGTTTTGATCATGATTTTGGATTGGGCTATATTCAGTTCAGTTTTCGGTGGCCTTTTTTAGGTACAAAACCGTGCGCTTCAGGCCCACATACTCGAAATTGCTCGAGCTGAGCTTAATTTTTTGTTACGTTTTTTTTGTGATTTTTTGGTTGGTTTTGATATCGGTTTCGAATTGGGCTATATTCGGTTAGGTTTTCAATGGCATTTTCTGGTACAAAACGAACCGATCGATGCACACCCTTAAAAGGTGCTTTCGTTTCTTGGCTTATTTGAATTTTTTATTTTTTATTTCCAGAGGGAAGTTGTAATGGTCTCAATTAATAAATTCATATATTTTCTAATTTCTCAAAAATTTTGACATCACCTCCTTTTTAAGCTGTCATGTACAACAAATATATTTTTAGCCAAATTCAGCTTACTTATCAATATGTATCTTTAAATATCATATTATCAATAGCACAATAGATATATCTGTCCTAAGAGTATCTATCAGCTCCATATTATCACACCATATCACTAAATAAGTCCTGGCTGTCTAACTGTATATCACCACTATAAAAATATATATATACTAAAACAAAATTCCATTTAACAAGCCAGACATGTTCTAAATCACCATTCTCTCAAGCACATTACCAATCTTATGAAGGATTCTTTTGCCTTTGTCTCCTGAAAAGTTTATAATTTAAAGGGTGAGCTCGACAGCCCAGTGGGACGAGTAAAAAGGAAACCAATCGAACAATTAGGATAGTATATATGAATATGAATAAAAAAAATCTATTATTCAAGTGAATAATGAAGTGAATAACAAATATGTGTAATATGAATGCGAGAAAAAAAAATAATGAATTTATGATTAAAATGAAACTACAAAAGAGGAATAAAATGTCATATTCAAAGGATTTAATTCAATCTTAACCTCTAATTCAATTTGTCATTACATGATATTATTCTGGTAAAATTTATATATGCGTATGATATACATATATTGATTTTACCTCCATGCACCATCAGGAATATACCGTGTCAATTGTGTCCATGTATTCTGTCACACATGTTCTATAATCAATGTTAGCGTACTCATTTGCTTAGATATATAATATTATTTTGGTAACAATATCAACATATCATTTGTTGTGATGGTATAAAATATCATGACTTGTATATGAACACATGTCCTTAGGCTGTGTTAGTATTACTGTATTGCTCATATATATATATATATATATATATATATATATATATATATATATATAACTAAGTTTATCATAGGTAGGGTTAGTACATATACATCGATGTGTGTATATTTGCATTTATATTGGTCTTACGATATAACTTTGTTCTTATATACATCACTTCGGATTTAATATGCATTATTTATCACACCACTGATGCAATAAGCAACATAAGTTTGATAAATATTAGTAAGCGGTGGTAACTAGAAAATATATTGATAAATATGGGGAAAAAAATACAGCACACATGAGCATTAAAAATGAAATGTTTCAAATATCATTCAGTACCTAGGTATATCACATATACCGTATAAGTTTGAGGTACCCGATACATGATTTACTATATAGAATTTATCCGATATTTCTCAAAACACCAACAACATGAACTCGCTATTACTAATTTTGATACCATACACAGCGTGTCAATATCGATAAGGATTCCTATATAATGAATATTGCTAAAATGAGTGTCAGCATAGTCCTCATTTCTTAAAAGGCTGGTAATGAAGAAAGAAACTGCTGTTGGTTATTGAAAAAGCACGTTATGATTTAATAATTAAAGCCAATAGCATACGCACCATGAGTAAGTCATAAGAAATTAAAAAAGAACACAGAAACACCATGAACAAAGCATGGCCAAATGTATGAAACTAAAAGTTTTAGTTGCATAGACTCATTCTTCTTTAACAACTTTCATCAACCGATGAGATCTCTTCAACATTTTCTTCCTCAATGAAATAAAAAATTTTGTTCTATTTTTCTTTTTATATCAATAGAATTTCTTTTCCGCTTTATTTCTTTACCTCTTTCTGCCAACAGAACATGAGTGGATATTATGCTGTCCACTCTTAAAGATAATTTGGAAGTTGAGCAAGAAAATGTATGTAGGAAAGCATATTAGATAAGACACTATTTTTTTAATCTCAGTTCTATTAATAGCTTTCCTAGGCTACTCAAAATTTCCACTCTCCAATGTTTCAAACTAGGTGGAGCGCTGAGTATGATCACTCTTGGGTCTGTCGCCATCTAAATATAAGGTTTAATAATCAGTTAAACAAATAATGAGAATATATACAACAGAAGAGTTAAAAAAGAAAATGGTCTGGATGACTCGATATGCCATGCAGAAAATGAAAGATAAAGAATTATTAGGATTAAAAAGGGATAGTACACAAATATGAAATAAAACTAGGTTTGGACAGCTCTGTAGATGCAATAATATACAATGTCCATAAAAAATATGCACCACTATGAAATACTAAATTGAACAATATTTGACGGCAGGCAGGTACAAATGTGGATATTACTTATTTAGAAATAAGGCTTTCATTCCGTCCCTTAGAGAGGGTAAAATTACTTTGAGAATCTGAATAAATCTCTTCTTTTAACAATGGCGGTAGCCGACCCTATCCTAATAAATTCGAATGTGGTCACTAAATTGAATCAACTGAATATATTGGACATCAGTTAGTAGTGTTCTATTAATGTCTTCAGCTCAATAACAATAAGTTATCTATTTTAAATGTTTCTGGAATTGCCATTTGATTGAGTATGGGGATTTGCAAAAGCTGAGTTATTTCGTTAAATAGCAAAGATATATAGTTTTAGCGAATAATGTATGCATGTTAGTGCAAGAAAATTTCCTACGTTGACAACAAAAAAGAAACAAGTACATTGCAAATTAGTTGGGTCCACAACTCTTTTACCTTCATCAAAATCGGCCAATATGACCAAAAATTACAAATTCTAGGGTTCACTTTCCCTTCCATCAAAAAATTATTCATCTTTTAACCACTTCATGGAAGGGAAAATGAAACCCTCAACCCATGATTTTTGGCTCCAAATAAGTTGAGGGATTGTAGAAGAAGATACAGAGACTGGATCGTGATTTTGTTATTTGAAAATAGGTTTTTGCTAAAAGGCAGGAATATTTCCTGATCGACTTGTAGTAGCAATCTAATATTTTTGTTGTTTGAAAATTATAATCTATAATTTTAAAATTGGATGGACAATATAGAAAGACAATTAATCTTGGTTAAAAAATAATTTCAAGTTGCAAATGTAACAATTCTACCACTGTACATAATGTAATTAATCCTTCAATTCCATATATAATTGGAGATAATCCAAATAGATAAAAACAAATAACTCAAGTCACAACACCAATCAGTCCATTACCTGCATGCTCTTCTGCGAATCTAATCTTCACTGCGAGCATTAACATCCCATATAGAAATTGAAGAATGGGTTTTTGCTGAAAGACAGGAATATTTTCTGATTGGCTAGTAGTAACAATCCATTATTTATGGTGTTTGAAAATGATAATATATAATTCTAAAACAGGATGGACAATATGGGTAAACAATTGATCCTGATTAAAGAACATTCTCAAAGTGCAAAAATATGAATACTAGCACTGTAAACATAGATAAAAACAAAATTAGTTTAATACACAACATCAATCATTCCATTACCTGCATGCTTATGTGCCTGAATTTTATATATTACGAGTATTAACATCATTTTCTCCATTTCTTCTCCTTTTCTTTTTCAAATCTGACTTACTTTTCTTCTTCTTTGTTGGAACCTTATTCTCTTTATTCAAGCCCTCATGTGCAACTACTCCATCCACTGCATTAAATGGGTAACATTAGTAAAGAAGACTTCTCACAACTAGATAATTTAATTCTAATAACAAGTTTGGATGCGTTAGGGTTAAAGGCCGTAATCCTAAGTCATCATTACTGAGTAAGATTAAATAGATATAATTCCAAAATTCTCCAATCGTACAGAAATAGTTTTAGTTTCAAGTGTTATTTTCGCTTGATCAATAAAATCAAACCCCACTACACGAAATTAAAGTTGTATTTAAAATAGAACTAGCCAACACATTTTTCTCTATATTCCACTAAAAATTATAGGTTAACCATAGGGTCATGGAAAAAAGTGTCATGGGTCAAAGAGGAATTAGAACGTCACTTAAATCATTTTTCAAGAAAACACAAGCCCAATGGAGGCGACAGGGGGGGAGAGCCAACCACATCCGGCAAACTGAACAACAATTAACCATTATATGATTTGCAAGATTTAAAGGGAAGATTAGGATTGAACACAGGGTTGTAGAAGAGAGTATACAATCCTCTTTTTCCTTGATTGTTACCCAAGCAAAATAATGAATACGTAATCCTTCTCTCATCTTCTTCATCCAATTTATATTCTACTCAAATCACCCTTAAATTTTATTATTATTGTGTACTCGCCTTTTTGCAGGTGTCTCAGGAATTATACCAAGCACCAAGTCATCAATTGCAACTAGTGTGAGAATAACAAACTGCAATTAACCCATTGAGAAATTTGAAATGAGCCCACCCTTTTGCTAAGTGAACCCATCTAAAATAACTTCTCTAACTGTTCAGTAGGGCCTCACTTAGTAAAAGTTTGGGCTCATTTCGAATTTCTCATGTGTATTTAGAATTTTCATGTATCTGTTTGTTCAAACTAAGTTCAAAAGTTTCACTTGCTGAAACCCTCATTGGTCGCCGCCTCTAGTCACTCTCAAGCAAGCATCTAGAAAAGGAAAAGTGTCATCAGAAAATAAAAAATCTCATAAGAAGCTCAAAGAGAAGAAGAATCGACCTGACGAAATCAAAGCTGCCAACAATTTTGAAGAAACCGTATTGAATAAAAAGATAAGGAAGAACAAATTGAAGAGGGAATCGGGTTTAAAGTTGAAGATGAAGAGAGAGAAGTTCACATTTAAGGTGGATGGAGCTTGTAGTGATTCTTGATTGTTCTTTATTCATGATTCAGTTGTATAACTTAACAAGCTTATAACCAAAATAAGTATTTCCCATCATGCAGTTTCTCCCCAGACCCAGTATTATTTAAAATGGTCATGTTAGGTCCAATCTGGTTCTCAGAGACTATATCATATCATATGCAGTATTTCAATTCAACTTTATTAGTTTGTTGACTGCGTGATTCAGAGAGTTAGATTCCATGATAGTTATACCCTTTCATGTGCAGTATATCATATCATATTGTCATAGATTGTATATCATGCTATGTGCAGTATACCCCTTCCTATAGTTTCACAGTGTGACATATGAGTTTTATTCTATGATAGTTATATCAACTCTAAATATCACCCTTGTTCTTATACGAAGGTGTGGGTACTCTTACTCTATTCATTTAACAGTTTCTTTATTTACCAAATTTTATTATAGAGATCTATTCGCCACCTCACCCATCACTCATAAGTATCTTTATACCTTAATAGGAATATTATCTGGACCAACAGTTGTTCTTGATTTCATCATCTTTAAACCCTCTTTTACTTCATATTATTTTAATTCTATGTACAAAGGTCTCATAGACCGTGAGTAAAACTATAATTATATAATTTATTAAACCATCTATCATTAATCTCTTCATTTTGAACTTGAACCTTATGATCCTCATTTTTAATACATTTTTAATATATTTTACTAGAACTTTCGTGCAACTCTATATATATCTTTTTCTGCCTCTTTATTGTCTAACTTCTTATACATTTATTTATATAATTTAATTTTTGCATCTCGAACAGTTTTCTTAGTCTCCTTCTTGGCTAGCTTATACCTCTCATAATTTGTTCTATCATTGTTCTTCAAGTTTCTATAAAAATCTCACTTGATCTTAATAGCATTTTTTATCTCTTCATTCCATCATAATGTGTCCTTACATGGTGAAACACCACCCATCAATTCACCAAATGTATGTTTAGCTGCACACTTAATGCAACTAGTCATTTTGTTCTATGTTACATCAGGATTATTATGATCCTTTCAATCTGCTTCCTGCACTACTATTTACAAAAACTTTTTGATTACTTTCTAATAATAGCAACAACTTAGTCTTAGAATCTAACTTTATGTTTAATTTTTCTAAGTTTCTTTCTAATCTGAATATATAAAACTAAGATTTTTGCTGGGTTACTATACTTTCACTTGGCACTACCTTACAATCGATGCGACTATCTCTATTTAACCTCCTAGTTAAAATAAAATCTATTGGCTCGTACTCTATCTACTTCTAAAAATAATTAAGTGAAAAATTCTCTTTTCAAACCAATTAATTGATAAAATCAAATCATAAGATAAAGAAAAATCTAGAATTTAGTTACCTGCTTCATTTCTTTATCCAAAACCAAATCCTTCATGTACACTATCGAACTCATTACGACTAGTTATTACATGCCCATTGAGATCATCATCAATAAATAGTTTTTCTTTAGCGGTTATTTTTGGTATCATCTCATCTCACCTTATCTAGATCCTTCCAAAATTGATGTTCACTAGATTCGTCAAGTCCTACCTGTAGTGCATAGACATTAATGATATTAAGAATCTCTTTATATAAAATAAATTTAACTAATAAAATTCTATTACTCTTTCTGCTAACCTCCACTATATTCTCAAGTAATTGTTTATCTGTGATTATACTTACCCCACTACGATTTCTATCTCTGTCATTATACTAAATTTTATAACTCTCAATGCTCTATGACTTTAGCTTTCTCACCTACCCACTTAGTTTCCTACACGCACAAAATATTAACCCTCCTAATCATAGTATCAAGTAACTTTACTAACCTACGTGCAAGGAAACTTATGTACCACGATGCCAATCGAATCCTATGTTCATGAGCCAACTTCTTTACCTCTACCCACTTATTAAGGTGAGGGAACCCTACATTTAACACCAAATCCGAGCACCGACGTGGCGCATCGCTTCTGGGCAATGACGTAGCAACATCACATTTTTCACTACATTCAGGCTCCAATGTAGGGCGTTGCTTAGTAAGGAGTGCCCCAACGAAATTCATTTTATGACTCATGTCATAATATATGGCACTATTTTATGCTAGCTATTACAAGCCTACCACAATCGTTCTCCTTTATTCTGGATTGGAACCGACAATGAAAGGATAAATCTTTATACGTAGCACTGGCAGATTTTCATAAAGCACTCATAATTGATTTTAAAATTAAATAGTATTAGCGGGTTTGAAATTAATAAACGGATTTGAATCCATTTTATTGAGTCTATAAGATGGTGGATGTTTTTTAAGTTATAGTTATTAGATAGTGAGTGAGTTAATCATAGGGTTCAATAAGATAATAAGATAAATCTAATAGGCATTATAGAAAATAGTTTTACTAGTCTCAATTAATAGAGATGTAAGAGAAGGAAGAAAATGAAGATTCTCTTGGCAAAACTTCGGCTAGGAGTGGTGCAATGATAGTGGTCCGACGAGGCGTCCCAACAAGGTAAGAGGGAAAGAGAATTTTTTGGAGAATGAGTGTAAGATTGATCTGAGAAGAGAGGTCAAGTTTATACAGTGTTGGATTTAGGACTTATAGAATATTAAGGGTTTAAGGATTAATAGAAGTTGAAGAGTTTGAGAAATTATAGAATATAATGGGTTTGAGAAGTTAAAGAGGATGTGGAGATTTATTTTTAAAAAATTAAAATAAGGAATTAAATTGGAGGTTTCATATGGGTTAATTCATGGAGAAGATAAAAGGTTGGAGTTTAGATAAATGAATAAGTAGAAATGTTATAGAAGGTGAGAAAGTTAGAAGATAAATATTCAAATTTATTATCATGTTTTGTTTGTTTATTTGTTTATTTATAGCTAATAAAATTTAAAGATTATTACAGCAGAATGCTGTCTTGGAGATATCTTTCTCTGCCACATGCAATTGTTGATGATATCATAAATGGAGAGCCAATTTAGAATACAATGTACCCTCGTACAATTCATCTAACAACATCATGGACTAGAGATATCATGAACTCATCTTTCACTGCGTTTTGGTTGAGAGCACGGTAGTCGACATAGAGGTGCCACCCTTCATTAGACTTCCTGACAAACATGGTAGTCGACATAATGTAGATACCCAAAAAAAAAAAAAAATTGCTAAGCGAGCACTCCCGCGGGCGGCAACCCGCGGGAACCGCGGGTGTTGCAACCGTTGGGTTGCACCCGTGGGGTGCAAACCCTCGGTTCCAACTGCGGGCTGCACATCGCGGGTTGCAACCCGCGGGTTGCACTCCGCAAAAAAAATCAGGGGTTGGTTCTGGTGTCTATTCGGGCACACGCGCTGTGAGCATACAGCGCACACCTAACTTTTTGGTTACTCTCTCACGTGTACCATCCCGCTCCTCTTCAAACAAATATAAGGATGTGCTCATGCACTCATCTGAGGATACGTCTTCAAGTTTCTCTTTAGATGAACATATTCCGAAGAATAAGTCAAATGCTTGCGGGGCCCGTGCAACTGCGCAAGCCAACACACACTCTAGACGACTCCATAAAAGAGAGCGTGTTGATACGGGAAAAGCTCTCAGCCCTGAGATACTACAAACCAACCAGTATTATGAACAGAACTTGCGACGCAAGAGGCGTCAGAGTGTAAATTTAAATGGGAACAGGTCTCAGGATTTGAGAGAGTATCTTACTCAAAAGAGGAGCACATCCCAATCCACTTCTCACTGCCATTGTGAACAGTTGATCTCAGTCGTTCTGTCAAGCTGCAAATGTAAGTCAGGACCATCCATTTTTGAGCGGATTACGGAGCCAAAGAGAAGACGGATAGTGAAAAAGATATGCTCCGGGGATGATTTGCCTGTCGTTTCATCCTATATGGTTAATAAAGGAAAAAGGTGGTCGGAAACAACCCTTCGGATAAGGAAATCACTCCAGGGTCAAAAAGAGTTTCTATCGAACCAGAGGGCGCGCTTCTAGAAGAAGTCTCTGAAAGGCTTGAGAGACAAGAAAAACGTCTCGAACAGCAAGAAGAGACCATAAAAGAAATGAAACAACTTTTGATTGAGTTGTTAGCCCAAACTAGAAAGAACCCATCCTCGTCGTCCGTTTCTGGTCGACAGGAAAGAAAACGGCCTGCCCAAACAAATGAAGACAGCGAGGACGAGAATGAAGAAATTACTCCTCATTCAAGAGAGGAAGAGAAAGTGAAGGTTATCATCCACCCTCATGCAGAGAAAATAGAGAAGATGGAGAATCAACTACAAGCTCTTCTTCATCGAAAGAAATTGCAAGAGGTGGGGGTAGTCCGTCCCTATCCTATAGAATGGGAGACCTACCTTACCCTGCAAAATATAAACCGTTGAATCTTCATTCATTTGACGGTAAAGGTTTGCCGCAACAGCACATCTTTTACTTCCTGTCGCAGACAGGACACCTCATGGGGAATGATCTGACTTTGACTAGGATATTTGCAAGCACTTTACGGGGGCCGCATTTACCTGGTTTATGCAGCTACCCCAGGGAACAAGTAAATCATGGGCTGATGTAGAACGTGAGTTCATAGCCCGATTCTTTGAAGATGATACAGAAGTCTCTATACTATCTTTGCTAGCAGCGAAGCAAAAAGAAGGCGAAACGGTCAAAACTTATGTCGAGCGGTTCCGAGAGCTTTCTGTTCAATGCCCACATGGCATGACGCAGGACACGCTTGTGGAAACATGCAGACACAACTTGTTGACCGATATCCTAGACAAGATGGGCTCGGTCGAATCCAAATCATGGAAAGATCTACTTAAGCAGGGTGAACAGGCCGAAGAAATACTTCGACGCCTCGAAATGCAGCAGTCTGCAACTGGAGGCGGTACAAATGAATCTCTATTCCAGTTTTTTCGTTCCAAAGGGAAAAACATAATGGCAATGGAGGTAGAAAGTACACCGAAGCAGAAACCATGGCCAACTACAAGCAACACAGCAAAGTCACCCAGGCTTCAAAAGCAGTATTTGTTCAAGGATGAACATACTGCTACTATGTTCAACCTGCTCAGCAAACGCAAGATGCTCAAATTGCCGGAAAGCAACAGGCCGGAAGAGATAAGGAAGACTAACGATCCCAATTACTACATGTATCACCGGATTATAGGTCACCCTACAAAGAATTGTTTTATCTTAAAAGATAAAATTCAAGCGTTGATTGACGCTGGAGCAGTTCAGCTCAAAGCTGAACAAAAAAGGAGTTAGAGCTAACTCCGACACATTTAATATGTGTGGTCTAAAGATACCACTTGGGCTCACAACAATTCCCAAGACGAGCTCAGGGCGGTTAATTTAAACCCCCATAAATAAAATAATAATAATAATAAAAAAAAAAATAATAAAAATAATAATAATAAAAATTTTTTTGAACCGCCCAACGCCGACAAGGCTACGGGAAGAGAACCAGTTTCTCGCCAACCCTACCATGCTGGGGGTAAAAAGCATGAATCACTCAACGCCGATAAGGTTACGGGAAGAGAACCAATTTCTCGCCAAGCTCAACATGCTGGGGGTGAAAATATGAATTGCCCAATACCAACAATGCTACGGGAAGAGAATAAATTTTTTGTCAACCCCACCATGCTGGGGGTAAAAAGCATGAATCACTCAACGCCGTCAAGGCAACGGGAAGAAAACTAGTTTCTCGCCAACCCCATCATACTGGGGGTAAAAAAAAAAGTATAAATTGCCCAACGCCGCTAAGGCAAAGGGAGGAGAAAAAGTTTGGCATTTAAGCCCAAACGAAATCCTCGACAACTCACCATGCTGAGGGTAATAGCATGGCTAGCCCAACTCAAACGGTAGTTGGTAAAGGCTAATCAAATCCGTTGATAGCTGGGGGTTTGCTAAAAATCCTAATCAGATAAATCTCTTGTCACATTAAGATTTCACCTCTGACAACAAAACTTTTCTCGTCATTTTTTTTTCTCCAGCAGAGCAAGTGACACTCCAAAATATTTGTCAAGTTAAAATCATACCTCTGACATCATAATTCAAAATCAAATAAAATCCGATTAAATCCCCTGTCACATTAACATTTCACCTCTGACAGAAAAGAAAATCCACACTTCATCAAGTCCAACATTACAACTTCTGATGAACGTGCTTTTGATGTCGTTAAGTTAAAAATCACCTCTGACGAAAATCATCTCCCTATTAAATTAACGGTTACCTCTGATAGTCCGATTCCAAAGCTAAATACGTTAACCGTCACCTCTATTTGTCAGCTTGTCCCTATCACGACCAGATCCTCTGAATAGGTTAAGCTCCAAGACACGTTTAATGTCACCTCTGTCTTTCCCTGATCCGTCATACTAGATGTCACTGAACGGTTAGGATTAAAATAAGCACGTTAATATTATACCTCTGCTTGATCTAAAATAAGCATGTTAACATCATACCTCTGCTTGTCATCTAATGAGTACGTTAAAATCATATCTCTGCTTGTTATTGAATAAATGAATATGTTAACAGTTATCTCTATCGACCAAATCTTTTAAAAGGTTTATAACCAAAATTAAAGAATTCAAAGTATTTCTAAATTCAGTACGGTTCAATACAGAACTTCAAAAACTTTGGAGGGGGTTATGTAGATACAAAAAAAAAATTGCTAAGTGGGCACACCCGCGGGTTGCAACCCGCGGGCGATCCCGCAGGTGCCAACCCGCGGGTTGTTTTCCGTTGTTTTATTTCCTATTTTATTTTCCTGATATCCGTGATCCGATTTTTCAGGGAGAATTGGAGCCGGATTTCGAGCTTCTTCGGTCTATAAAATAAAGGAATTTAGCAGGAGAAAAGGGGGGCTGGCAGAGCGATTCTTTACAGAGAGTTGAGAGAGATCAGTTGGACAGTCAACGGAGGCAGCAGCAAGACTCCACCGCCACCCGAACCCACATAAAAAGGGAATCCTCTAATATTCCCGTTCTTGTGACTCCTATTTTCTTTTTGTAATCGGAATTCTCATTGTAATCAAGCAATTTTGCAATGGAATCAAAGATGCAATTTTCGGGCAAACACATAGCGATGCGCATGCACTGGGTACTAGGACTTATGATCCCCAAGCTCAACATCTCTTGGATTTGCTTCTCAATCTCTTTTTTTTTTTGGTGAAACGGGTAGCTGCGAGGTCGAGTGTTAATTGTCTTCTTAGGGTCTATCAGAGGAATATGATGGTCGAACGATCGTCGGGGCAGAAGCGATTGCAGAGACTAGAAAACCCTCCCAAAGTCTTGGATGAGTGCATGGAGTGGTTATGGCCATTGTTCAGAATCCTCATACTCCATTAGGTTTCAATTGAACCGCATAAGTTATCCCTTCACCTGTAGAGTTTTATCAAACACTCCACCTTCCACCACCTCCATTGATGTGTGCAACAAACCATGAACACCACAGGTTTTCCCTTCATAACTTGAACGTATGTCGTGAAGAGTCCCATAAGGTTGGCCCCAAGCTGCACAACTATATCGTTCCTAACACAATTTGGGAGTCTCCCAGTGGAACCACCATGTCTTTTAATGGCAGCAACTTTGGCTTCCTCTAATTTAGCATACTTCATGGCCTGAGACATAGTCATGGGGTTCTTCGCCATCACCTCGAACTTGACTACCTCTAGCCACCCACTCACAAAGCAACAAACTAAGAAATCCTCCGAAAGTCCATCGACATGGTAGACTGGTACTTAAATTCGCGTTGATGTTCATCGTATGACATGTCCTCTTCAGTTGGGAGAGCTCTCTAGAGTAGTTGATGGTGAAGAACCCAACTCAAATTCTTCCCAAGTTAAGGGATGACCCTTCTTTCCTACATTCCATCTATACTATTGCAAGGGAGCCTCATCTAAGTACAACACTGCCATTCAGACTTGCTTGTCAGCCCCAATAGCGTAAATTCGATAACTTGCTCCCCTCGGTATATCTAAGCGTGACCTGCTTCCCTAAGGTGGGAAAATCAAGCCTCAGTCGGTGCTAGTAATACCATTCTTTGCTGAATACCCATGCATTTCTCCACCTCCACCACCAGGAGGTTGATTGGGATTGTAGGATGGTGGTGTGGTCCGTATCTGCCCCACTGTAGGTTGATTGCTATCGTTTTCCCAGCTAGGTCTTGACAGATTCCTCTTGAAGATGGAGACTTCATGTTTCGATTGTTCAACTCCACATGAGATCTGGAATGTAGATCCAGAACCAGGACCTTCAGCTCCTTATCGCTAACCCGATCGGAGTCCATTCTCTTGAACATCTCCTTCAGGTCATCCATCTTGGTAGTGTAATAGTCCATTCGCTCTCTCAAAGCCTCGAACTCCCCCAAGCTTGGGTGTACGGGAGGATCGGGTCTCATGAGAATGGAAGAGTGGACTGACCATGCTCTGATACCTATGTCAGAGACTCCCTCTAAACTCTGGGACTCTAATGGCTTGGTGTTTGGCATAATTCTTGAGAGACCTGCAAAAGGGTGAGCGTACAGACAATAATAGAATTTAAGGGTGATCTGCAAAGAATATAGATGAGATGAAGGAGATTAAAGAGAAGATTATGAGAATGATGAAATCAAACTGTATTTTGTCAGAAGTGATGGAGCTTTTTCGAAAAACCCTTCTCCTTGGTCTGATTCTATGCTCGATAGTGGCGATAGGGTTTACCTCTTCCCCTGCCCTAAATCGACGGTAGGAAGCCCCGAAAGACTCGGTATATGTTCTTACTGTCGCTCCAATTCTAAATAGGAAGACCTTCACTTGAGCTGATCTCCTAAATGAGAGACTGACTCTCGTAGTTCATATCAGGCGAGAAGCTTCTTCTCTCTCGACTAGCCTACTCACGAGGCTAGAAGACTCAAGTGGGGTTTGAAAGCTCACTGGCTCCAAATCCGTACCGCGCTTTGATAGGCAGACTATCGTTTTCTTTGTAGACTCACTGTAATAGCTTGCTTAGTCAGGTGGCTCGCACCCTGACCCGGTGTGGGGTGGTGCGGCCGAGCTAGAGTGGGCTTAGTAGTCGATCTGAAGGGGTGCAGATGCTTTGTATTCGATGAAGAAGGACATTTTGTCTAAGATTCCCCAGGAGGGGAAAAAATGCTCAAAAAATGATAAAATATATGGAGGAACAAGAACTGTAAATCTGTTTGGGTGAAGAAATCTTGCCAACAGATATAGTACTATATGAACTTGAAGTTGAAAATGATTCAGAAACCTAACTAGTTTTCATGTTGAACAAAGAATCAGGTTCTATCACACCCCCACCATCAGAACTGGATAGTATAACATTAGGATAGTTATCCTAGTATCAGAACCTTTGCGTTCCTTTTTTGGGCGATAGGGGTCTGTAGTCTATGTGTCTGTGCAAATCTTTCAGTGTGATGGCTACTGTTCCGGTATGTACTGTTTAATTTAAATTGTTATAAGGTAGATTACACCTGATTTTGTGTGTTAGGTAAGCTTTATGTTTATTTTATTTTGTGTAAATTTATTTCTGAGAAATTCTTAAAAAATCATAAAAGTTCGATAAAGTTCCCAAAAATTAAAAAAAAGTCACTATAGAATAGTCGTCATTGTAGCAAAAAACCCGAAAAAATCAGAAAATATTGGGAAAGTTTGGGAAAGTATTTATAGCATTTATAGCACGTACGTGGTGACATATTAACTATAACACTGACCTATATTCACTCACAACCTGTATCATTACTGTCCTTGTTATACTCTAAGTGTCCCTTGCTAGATTTGAGTAATTTTAAAGCCAAAATTCTTGAGTGTAACCTTTGTTGCTGAGATAGGGTTTGTAGGGTGAACCTCAAGAGACGGTTTTAGGTACCGTTGGCTACTCAGAGCTAGTTAACCTCTGACATCTTAGATGGCTACCAACATAGTGTGCAATTGCGAGATGTGTATTGCGGATTGTAGAAAATATGACACCATGTTTAATGATATATATGACATGATGAACACTCCAAGATATTCCAAAAAAAATTGATGAGATAATTCTCCAGATAGATAGGTTAAAAGAATAAGGTAAAAGTCTCAACATAAGTTTCGAAGTCAAAGTAAATTTAACTGAACAACTCGAAAAGATCTATAAAAAATTTAAGGGTCTACTAGTTCATTTTAGATATAAGCCAAACCAGGAAGAGGTCAAAACTAAAGAGGAGAAGGCGATTAGAGGAAATGATGGAAGTATTCTGGTAGAAAAGAAAACAGACAGTGAAGAAATCATCCCAAGTTTTGAGAAACTTTTGGACCAAGTGAATGAGTCTACGATAGGATACGATGAAATGATTCATATTCTAGAACAAGTAAAAGAGAAAAAGAAAGTAGGAAGGAAGTTAGATCCATTGTAGAAACTGGTCCAAAGCAGAAGAGACCGTGTCAATAGATAAAAATGACGCAAGTAGATAGAAAATATTCCAAACAAGACTATTACTCGATTGTGGAACTAATTAATTGTTGGAAAGAATTATATAAGCATCCAAGTAATACTATTCAGGAGAGAAATCATCTAGTAATAGGATGCAAAAAACTTATCTTCAGAATGAAGAGTTGCTACACCATTTTGAATTTGATCCTGAAATATATAATCTAGAAAGCGAGGAAGAGCCAGATAACACCACAAATTCAGATAACGTAGACTACGGAATGACTATGCACGATGAATATGAGTTTGAACACGGAAAATGAATAGAATTTGACAGTGAGCTGATACATGCTGGAGAAGATAGCAAAACTACAGCAAATTTAAACAACTTATAAATATGAGGGAACATGAGGATTGATGATTTAATAAAAAGAAGTGTATCCCAAAGAGGAACCTATCTAGATTTGTCCAATGTTCATTTCAAGGATAAACAAAAAGATATAAACGACTGGGCGCAATCCCTGCCATCGTAATCACAAATCATGAAGGATCATGGGACAATGAAAAATTTGTCAATTACATTATGGGAATACTACAAGGAGATATTTTACAATGGATGAAATAATGGATAAATTCGGAAGAAGGGAATAGTAAACGAAAGGAGTGGGAAGAAAGTGATAAGTTCCCTAGTTTTGAGAAAATCCTCACTGATTTCATAAAAATCATCAAAGAAAATTTTTGTGGGTTCATAAACGATAGAGCTCATGAAGAAGAGATTCTATATGCGCTGTCTAAAATTGAATTATGCGAGATATATGAATTCGAAAAATACTGCAAAACATTCTCGAAATACTTTTACAAATTGGAATATGATAAAGCAAAGAATTGGCTTGATCCTTTCTTCCACAAGCTCTCTAGTCCATGGGATACCAAAGCAAGAAACAAATACCCAGACTACTCGAAACAAATTGAGAAAAAAGATAATTGGGGGCAGCGTATACACTTTGTGCTTAAAATAATACAGGATGATTGCCCAAATATAAAATCCTACAAGAAAATGAGAAACACGATAAGTAACTCTTCTAAAGGAAGGTGTTGCGAAAAAATAATTGGCAAAAAATGGAAAATACAAAGTGAAAAAGGCCAAAACCAACATTCAGTAGAATAAGCTTTCGATGGAAACCATGGATAAGAAATAGAGGATTTGTCAGCAGTAATAAGTACGTTAGCAAAAGGGACGAGCCGTCTGCTGAAAGGGACAAGAAGGGGTGCAGATCTTCGTATGCGATGAAGAAGGACATTTTTCCAGAGATTGCCCCAGGAGGGGAAAAAATGCACAAAAAATAATAAAATATATGGAGTAACAAGAACTAGAAATCTTTTTGGGTGAAGAAATCTTGCCAACAGATACAGTACTATATGAACTTGAATTTGAAGATGATTCAGAAACGAACTAGTTTTCTTGATGAACGATGAATCAGGTCCTATCACACCCCCAGCATCAGAACTAGATAGTATAATATTAAGAGATGTGGTTAGAAGAGAAGTAGGCTTTAGCCCAGAGGACTTTGATAGGATGAAAAAACATCGACAAATAAAGAAAACATAAATATACAAAATTTCACTGTTCAATTCCTTTTCTAGAAGAATAATCAAAAATTTTAACGGAAACACTACAACAAATCTGTCAACTAGAGAAAGAGTAGACATCCCCATTTTTAGCCAAGAAAAGGTACGAAGATGGAAAAAGAAATACGCAGAAATTTGTTACATCCACGTTGGTTTAATCCAAATTAAAATCAAGCACTATTTAGGGCTGGCATAAACATTCCTATAATAACACTGGTAATGGTCAATCGATTCTCCAACTGCCACCAAGCACTAATAGGGGTTTTTCAATCCAATTTAGTAAATCAAACTGTATGGTTCAATATCCAACCCAACTTCTTTATCTTTATATTAGACCCAAACATAATAGAGACACTATACGACTAAAGATTAAGACTCAAGGATTGAACATAAAAACCAACTCGCATGATCTGGCCATAGCATACACGACAATTCATGAATTAACTCAAACCACAGAGGCAAGAACAATTTCAAACCAAAGACAAATGAATATAAAGGATCTCATGGTACCAAGACAGTGGTTTCTCGAAGACTTAATACAAACTTAAGAGCCGAAACACTTCGGAGGAGTAGAAATACAAAGTTTCGGAAATAGCTTATATATTAAAAATAATTCAAAGCAACCTTTACTAACAAGAAGCAACAATGAAAGGAAGATCAGAAAAGTAGCCAGGAGATCTAATGCCAGTGAGGAAATAAGAGAGCCAGTGCTGTCGCGACTGTTAGGAGAAGATCTAAAATTAAGCCCAAATATTAAGAAAACAGGCCAAAAAACTCAATATACCTCTCAAACCAGGATTATCGTCTCGGCAAGAGGCTGTTGAGCTCAATTGTTAAAAGTAATTTTTCATCTCGGCAAGAGGCTGTTGAGTTCAGATATAATTTTTCATAATTGTAAACTAACCATTTTTCATGAAAACCCGAAGAAAGGAAAAAAAATAGTTACATCAGAAAGGACAAAAAGAGAACAAATTCTTGAGAAGGCTAGACAGGCACTTCCCGAAGAAATCTTTTTGAGTATCAAAACAATAATGCTCGATCCCAAAGAAAATATCAGAAGAATCTTATCAAAAATAAAATAGATATCATCTTGACCCGAAACACTACCCGAGGCTTTTTAATTTCATGAAAGAAGGAATGTTGGATATCCAAGGAGTCGAATGGGGACTTGTAAGCCATATGTGCTTTAGACTACAAGGAGAACAAGAATGGTGCAAATTACCTGCAATGATATGATTTTTTGCCCACAAACTAGCCACAAGTACAATTATAATCATTTGTTCACCAAATATTCAGCATGCTTGGGTGAAGAGAAAAGACAAAGTTTTTTCAACCATACCAAATATGGATACTCGGCTACCCCGAGCATTGGCAAAAATTTGAGCCCAATTACAATATCGAAAGAGTCAATTATAATTATTTCTGGTGCAGCAGTTTTATCGAGCTAGTCGACAGAGCAAGAAAACTTATCAAAAACATTGACAGCTATTCAATCATGACAGATTGAAGAAAGATAGTCGCCACAAAAGACTATCATGCAAAGTTTAGCTTTCGAAAAGGACAGAGCCACGAAGCAATGAAGCTACTACTGGATATAGCTTTCAACCAAAAAAATTTAAATATCCCAACATAATTCAAATGGATAGCTGAACATCTCATGACAACCACAGTCCAAATCAACAATGAATTAACAAGACATCAACAGTAAAGATTCCTGACATCAACAGTGAAGATTCCAAATGAAATCCTTGACAACTCATCATGCTGAGGAGAATAGCATGGCTAGCCCAACTCAAATGGTAGTTGATAAAGGCAGGTCAAATCTGTTGATAGCTGAGGATTTGCTAAAAATCCCATATCATTTGACAATTCCTAATAAAGTCTCTGGCCTCAATCATAAGCGACAAAATTATCTACAAAAGAAAACAGACAGAAGTAGCCTGATATGTCAAAAGTAGCTTGATATGACAAATGTAGCCTGATATGACAAAAGTAGCCGAACATGGCAACTTCATGATTAAAAGAAGCAGGCTAAAGTTTCACAAAGAAGGAATCTAAAGGCTTCGCAAGAAAGAAACCCAAAGACATCATAGCAGTAAGATTCTCTACAAAAATATTGACAACCAATAAAAAGATTCCCTTCAAAAAGTGCCTGACGAAAGGAGTCTGAAACAGCCAAAAGGAGTCTGATACAGACAAAAAGAGTCTAATATATCCAAAAGAAAAAGGGAGGCATGATTAAAAGCTCCTTTATGATTAAAGATACGGGCCCCACCCAAATGGTCCAAGACTTCTGTAAATCAACAGTAAAAGACATCAACAGTAGAGATTCCTGATAGTGACATCAACAGTAGAGATTTCTGACAATGACAAAATATTAACAGTAAACATCAACAGTGAAGATTCCTGATAGAGACACCTGACAACGACAAGACATCAACAGTGAAGATTTCTAACAGAGATAAGACATCAACAGTGAAAATTTCTGACAGAGACTTCTACAGCAAGATTCTCGAGAGGCTTCTCATATAAGGAAACTCGTCTATAAAAGGGGCTTCCGAGGGCATCAATAAGGCATCGGCTAATCTTCCACCACAACATCCTAAGCTCCTCAACGCCTCCTTTCCTCATCGCCATTCTCTCTTCCTCTCATCCTCTCCCATCTGGTTTGCTGCCGATCAAACCATCATCCACCTGTACTTATCCACCACCTATATATATAATTAGTGTGTGCCTGACTGTATTAGTTATCCTGAGTGTATTATCTTTCCCTTCTACATTAGTGTGAGTCATGTATAGTAATCCTGGTATCAGAGCCTTGACATTTCTTTTTTGGGCGGTAGGAATCTGCAGTCTGTCTGTAAAAAAGAGTTTCTGGTGTGATGGCTAATGTTCCGGCATGTACTGTTTATTTTAAAATATTATAAAGTAGTTTGCATTTGCTTTCGTGTGTTAGCAGGCTACTATTCCGTTATGTACTGTTTATTTTAAACTAGATCGCACTTGCTTTCGTATGTTAGGTAAGCTCTATGTTTATTTTGTTTTGTGTAAATTTATTTCCAAAAAATTCTTAAAAAATTCTAAAATTCTAAAAAATTCCTAAAAAAAAAAATCAGAAAAGTCACTGTAGAAGAGTCGTCACTGTAGTAACACTGTAGCAAAAAATACGAAAAAATCAAGAAAAAAATTAAAAAATTGGGAGAAGCATTTATAGCATCTATAGCATGTACGTGGTATTAGATTAACTATAACACCTACCTATATTCTCTTACAATCTGTATCATTATTGTCCTAATTACACTCTAAGTATCCCTTTCTAGATTTGAGTAAGTTTAAAGTCCAGATTATAGAGCATAACCTTTATTATCATGGTAGGCATTTGTAGGGTGAATGTCAAGAGACAGTTTTAGGCACCATAGACTACTCAGAGCTAGTTACCCATTGGCATCTTAGATGACTACCGACATAGTGTGCAATTGCAAGATGTGTAGTGAGGATTGTAGTAAATACGACACCATGTATAATGACATATATGATTTGATGAACACCCCAAGATTTTCCAGAAAAAAATTGATGAGATAGTTCTCTAGATAGATCGATTAAAAGAACAAAGTAATAGTCCCAACCTTACTTTATAATCCAAAGAAAATTTAACTGAACAACTCGATAGTTCAAAGGAAGTAGTAGGAAGGCTAGATCGTATCGATGGATTAGGTACCATCTTAAGGCAAATGAAAGCTAGTCAACAGATAAACATGACGCAAGTGGATAAAAAATACTTCAGAAAAGAGTATGACTCGATTGTGGAACTAATTAATTGTTGGAGGAAATTTGTATAAAGATCCAAGTAATACTATCCAGGACAAAGACCATCTAGTGAGTAGGATGCAAGAAATTTACTTTCATAATGAAGAGCTGTTAAACCATTTTGAATTTGATCCTGAATTATATAACCTAGAAAGCGAAGAAAAAGAAGAGTCAGACAACATCACAAATTCAGATAACGAGAACTACAGAATAACTATGCACGATGAATACGAATCTTTACACGAGAAAGGAATTGAATCTGACAGTGAGCTGATACATGTTGGAGAAACAACAACAGACTTAAACAACTTACAAATAGGAGGGAACATGAGGATTGATGATTGAGTAAAAAGGAGTATATCCCAAGAAGGAACCTATCTAGACTAGTCCAATGTACGTTTCGAGGATAAACAAAAGGATATAGACGACTGGGCGCAATCCCTAGCCCTCGTAATCACAAATCATAAAGAATCATTGGACAATGAAAGATTTAACAATTACATTACGGGAATATTACAAGGAAATATTTTGCAATGGATGAAACAACAGATAAATTTTGAAAAAGAGAAAAGTAAGCAGTGGGAGAGGATGAGAGGGTGAGAGAGGATGGTGATGTAGAAAAGGAGGCGTTGAGGAGTTTAAGGTGTTGTGGAAGATTGCTTCTGTTTTTGCCGATTAGCTGATGATTATCCCCTCCTTCGGAAGTCCCTTTTATAGATGGCCTTCCTTACATGAGAAACCTCTTGAGAATCTTTCTGTAGAAGTCATGAGCCTTTACTGTTGACGTCTTGTCATTGCTAAAAATCATACTGTAGAAGTCTTGTCACGAATCTTTACTGCTGATGTCAGGAATCATACTATAGAAGTTTTGTCACGAATCGTCACTGATGATGTCTTGATGTCAGGAGAGTCCCCCCTTTTTTTTAATAATAGTATTTACAGGAATTTATCAATGAAAAAGTCTTTTGATGTGACTAGTTGCCTATGAGACTCTGTATGCCTTCATCTCCTATGTGTCCTAGTAGGTCTGGCGGTATATATTCTTCTGTCCATTCTGCCATGTCTTGCTAAAGTATTATATCTTCTACCATTTTCTTTTGTTTATAGTTTTGAATTAATTCTTCGTGGGCTGACCTGATATTTTTTAGGACCTTACAAATAATTTCTTTGTCTACATAGACTCTGTAGATTTCAGTTTCTGTAGCTAATCGGAATCTACTTGCACTATATTTTTGTTAGTTGAATTCATATACTATGGTTTTCTCTCTCCAGTGCCTGATCTGCCTTGGGATTTCTCTCTCTCAAATTACTTCTCTTACCTATATATCTAGATGTAGGGGATGGGCTAGTATATGTGTAATCCATGCACTGTGATTTATAGGATACCATACTCCTTTTATGTATTCTGTTATTATAGAGTCGAATTCTATCTTGAGCTATGACTTCTTACCTATAAAGGCTTCTGAAACTGGAAATGCTAAAGAATCTATGAGTAATCCTACATGATCTGGATGACTAATGATTATTTGTAAAACAAATCCCATATCTAGGAAGTCTTTCCAACTATAGTTTGTTCCATGGAGTTTCTCCGTCTTTATTTTGCCTAATTGTATATTAAGTCTGTAGATGCTATAGGCTAACTTACATTGGCATTTTGGTTGTGAGTGGTCCATGATGCTGCAATTTGAGTCGATGTTGATGCATCTATTAGTGTTGGCATAATGTATCACTTAGTCTACTGCATCTTCTTTCTCCGTTTTGGATTTCTTTGAGTATCTGTTGCATGTTTTTCGCCTTTCTATAGAAATTGTTCTGAACTTTCTGATGAATGTTTTGTCTGACATCTTCTGGAGAATAGATAATTCATCATTTGTTTTAAAGAACAATCTGGCTTGCATGGCTTCCGTATTTCTCATATATTGTAAGCTCTCCCTTCTATCTTTTACACTTGATTCCGTTTCACTCTTATTTGTGGAGCACTCCTTTCTTTCTTTTTCTCTCGTATCTTTGAGACCCTCGTTTTCTTTCTACAAGCTCATAATTATTTTTGTTTGTTTATAGAGATTTTCAACAAATTTAACTTCTTGTATTTTTAGAGTTTTAAAGTGATTCATAATAATTTGACAATCTCTACTCTCTGTTGATGATTCTAGATTACTTGCACTCTATTGACTCTCCTATGGATTCATAAATTCTTTAAGGCTTTCATTGAAATACCAAGAAATTGGAATATTATTTTTAGCATATTCTATGGCTTCTTTAACATTATAAAAACCTTTAAATATTGGATTATCAAAATTTAAGACTAATTTTCTAATTGTATTCCAATTTTTCTAAATTCCTACTTGATGACCTCTAAGTATGACATAGAATATAAAACATCGTGACTGGGGTGTCTGGATAGTACCTTTAAAACAATAAACTGATGCTTTGATTACTTTAAGCTTCTCTTTTGGCTGATCTAGTCTTAAATTCCACAAATTATCTAGTAGATATTGTTATATTAAATCTACTTGAAATTCAGTGATTCTGAATGACACTTTACTCTGTGTTGCATACTGCTTGGGATAAATATCTCCAAATCTCATGAACTCTCTGGGATTCATCTGCAAAACTAAATACCAAAGAATTAGTCTAGATAATTTTTGTATAATTATATGCTCAAATTTTGGTCCATATTTATGATCTATAAAATTCGTCCATCTACATAATTTCTTTTTATTTAATTTGAATACTAATTTATCAATTGCTATACAATCTATCTGTGAGTATAGTCGATATGCATTAGTTTTTCCTGGAATTTCCCAATCAAATTTTTCGCTTGCATATCTAGTTAATCCTTTTACCATTATTATTTCATTGTTAGAAAGCTCTATTGTATTTCCTAAGAACTTTGTATCGTTTTTGTATAATCCTATTTTATGAATAATTATTTCCTTATCTATTAACTTCCTTAAAGGTTCGTTTTGTGCCTTTGTGTACATATTTTCTTTTATGATTTCTATAAGGTCAAAAATATCTTCAGTCCTTTGTAACACATTTCCTTGAAGGATTCCTGTCATGTAAATTACAAATCTTTCTTTATCCCGTGTTTCTTCGTGTTTCATGAATATTATGACCTTTTGCCTATTTTCAAAGTATTTATTAGACAATTCTAGATGAATTCTATTTTGTGGCATACTCTTTGAATTATTATTCTTCGTATTCCTTTTTATTTGTAAACTTCTCGAGCCTTATGAGGTTATAAACATTTTTAAGAAATTTATCAGCTTTTTGTCAGATCTGGTATTCTCTTTAGATTCTGCCATGTACTCATCATTTGTAGCCACTCTACAATTTTTGACCAATGAATTTGCAATTCTTATATTTTTTAGATCTTCAATAAAGACGTATATCCCAGGGTCAAACTTAAAATAGTGTACCAAATTTTTATGCTGGAGGTCTGTTTCTTGTATCCTAATTCTTAGATACTCTTTCTCTTGAATAGTATTGTTCAGATCTCTATACAACTCTTTCCAACAATTAATTATCTCTATTATTAAGTCGTATTCTTCTTTGGAGTATGCTTGTATCATATCAATTTGCTAACTTGGACTCTTTAGTTGTGAACTAGTTTCTAATCTGTCAATGTGATCTAATTTTCTTACTACGTCTTTTGTCTTTAGAACAGAAAGCGCATCATTGTATCCTATCGTATATTCCTCTTCTCTGTTAGAGGGTCCTTCGAAATTTAGGATAACCTCTTCATTTGTTCTCTCTACCTCATGAATATCTCCTTGGTAACTATTCTCTATTGGTTTAGTTTGCAAGAAATTTTTGATGTTGTTTTCCTTCTTAATTATATCGTTTATTGTATTTTTTGTTTCATCTTCACAACTTTCTCCCTTTTTCACTGGAATATTACTATTATTTTCTTCATTCGCCTTTTTGTCCTCTTTGGTTTTGTTTATGATATTAGATTCGTCCTTTTCCTGATTAGGCTTAAATCCAAAATGATTTAGTAGACCTTTAAATTTTTTATAAACTTCTTCGACTTGTTCAGTTAGATCTTCTTTGGATTCTAAAGTTAGGCTGGGATTTTTACGTTCTTTTAATCTTTCTATTCGGAGAACTACCTCATCAAATTTTTTTGGAATATCTTGGAGTGTTCATCATATCATATATATCATTATACATGATGTCATATGGACTACAATCAGCCCTACATATCTTGCAATTTCATTGTATGCTGGTAGTCTCTAAGATGTCAGTGGGTAACTAGCTCTGAATAGCCTATGATGCCTAAAACTGTTTCCTGAGGATTACCCTACAAATGCCTACCACGGCAATAAAGGTTACGCTTAGGAATCTGCGTTTTAAGAATACTCAAATCAAGCAGGGGGCACTTAGAATGAATCTAGGACAGTAATCATGCCAGTTGTGAGATAATATAGGTCAGTTTTATAGTAAATTTGTCACCACGTACGTGCTATAAATGCAATAAATCCTTCCCAGAACTTTCCTAATTTTTACTTGATATTTTTGGATTTTGCTACAGTGACATTTTCTACTTTTTTGATTTTTTTGAAAATTTTATGAACATAAATTCACACAAGATAAAACAAACATAAATATTTATCTAACACACCAAAATAAACACAGATTACTTATTAAAAATTCAGAACATACAGTACATACCGGAATAGTAACCATCACACAGGAGACTTTTTGTACAGACTCACGACCCCTACCGCCTAAAAAGGAATGCCCAGGCTCTGATACCAGAGGATTGCACACTATTACTACTGTCACACACTAATACACAATAGAAAGCTAATACAAAGCTAATACACTCAGGGACACTTAATTATACATATAGGTGGTGAAGAACTACAAGTGGTTGGTGATTTGATCGGTAGGCATAAAACTGGTAAAACGGATGGGAGAGGATGAGAGGGTGAAAGAGGATGGTGATGCAAAAAAAGAGGCATTGAGGAGTTTAAGGTGTTGTAGAAGTTTGCTTCTGTTTTTACCGATTAGCCGATGATTATCCCCTCCTTCGGAAGCCCCTTTTATAGACGGCCTTCCTTACATGATAAGCCTCTTGAGAATCTTTCTCTAGAAGTCACGAGTCTTCACTGTTGACGTCTAGTGGTTGCCAGGAATCTTACTATACAAATCTTATCACGAATTTTCACTGTTGATGTATTGATATCAGGAGAGTCCCCCCCCCCCCCCCGTTTTTTTAATAAAAGATTTACAAGAATTTATTAATGAGAAAGTCTTTTGATGCTGACTAGTTTCCTATAAGACTCTGTATGCCTTCATCTCTTATGTATCCTAGTAGGTCTGGCGGTATATATTCTTCGGCCCATTCTATCATGTCATGCTGATGTATTCTGTCTTCTACCATTTTCTTTTCTCTAAAGTATTGAATTAATTCTTCGTGGGCCGACCTGATATTTTTTGGGACCTTACAAATAAATTCTTTGTCAATATAGACTCTGTAGATTTCAGTTGCTATAGCTAATCTCAATCTATGTGCACTGTATTTTTCCAATTGAATTCATATGCTATAGTTTTCGCTCTCTAGTGCCTGATCTGCCTTGGAATTTCTCTATCACAAATTATTTCTCTTACCTCTATATTTGGATGTAGGGGATGTGCTAGTTTTTGTGTAATCCAGGCACTGTGCTTTGTAGGATACCATACTCCTTTTATGTATTCTGCTATTATAGAATCGAATTCTATCTTGAGCTGTGGCTTCTTACCTATAAAAGATTCTGAAACTAGAAATGCTAAAGAATCTTTGAGTGATCCTGCATGATCTGGATGACTAATGATTATTTGTGAAACAAAACACATATCTAGGAAGTCTTTCCAACTATAGCTTGTTCCATAGAGTTTCTTCATCTTTATTTGGCCTAATTGTATATTTAGTCTGTAGATACTATAGGCTAACTCACATTGGCATTTTGGTTGTGAGCGGTTCATGATGCTGTAGTTTGAATCAATATTGATGCATCTATCGGTGTTGGCATAATATATCACTTGGTCTACAACTACTCCTCTGCATCTTCTTTCTCTTTTTTGGATTTTTTTGAGTATCTGTTGCATGTTTTTGGCCTTTCTATAGAAATTGTCCTGAACATTCTGGTAAATGTTTTGTCTGACATCTTCTACAAGAATAGATAATTCATCATTTATTTTAAAGAACAATCTGGCTTGCATGACATTCGTATTTCTCATATATTGGAGGCTCTCTCTTCTATCTTTTACACTTGATTCCATTTCACTCTTATTTGTGAGGCACTCCTTTCTTTCTTTTTCTCTCGTGTCTTTGAGGCCCTCGTTTTCTTTCTGCAAGCTCATAGTTATCTGTATTTGTTTACAGAGATTGTCAACCAATTTATCTTTTTGTATTTTAGATTTTTAAAGTGATTCATAATAATTTGAAAATCTTTACACTCTGTTGATGATTCTAGATTGCTTGCACTCTGTTGACTCTCTTGTTGATTCATAAATTCTTTAAGGCTTTCATTAAAATACAAAGAAATTGGAATATTATTTTTAGCATATTATATAGCTTCTTTAACATTATTAAAACCTTTAAATATTGGATTATCAAAATTTGAGACTAATTTTCTAACTGTATTCTAATTTTTGTAAATCCCTACTTGATGACCTCTAAGTATGACATAGCATGTAAAACTCCGTGACTGGGGTGTCTGGATAATACTTTTAAAATAATAAGCTAATGCTTTGATTATTTTAACCTTCTCTTTTGGCTGATCTAGTCTTAAATTTCACAAATTATTTAGTAGATATTGTTGTATTAAATCTACCAGAAATTCAATGATTCTGAATGACTCTTTACTCCGTGTTGCATACTGTTTGAGATAAATATCTCCAAATCTCATGAAACTCTCTGGGATTCATCTGCAAAATTAAATACCAAAGAATTAGACTAGATAATTTTGTGTAATTATATGCTCAAATTTTGGTCCATATTTATTATCTATAAATTTTGTCTATCTACATAATTTCTTTTTATTTAATTTGAATACTAAATAAGCAATTGCTATGCAATCTATCTGTGTAGTATAGTCGACGTGCATTAGTTTTTTGTGGAATTTCCCAATCGAATTTTTCGCTTGCATATCCAGTAATTCCTTTTATCTTTATTCTTTCTTTGTTAGAAAACTCTATTCTATGACCTAAGAACTCTGTATCGTTTTTGTATGATCCTATTTTACGAATAATTATTCCCTTATCTATTAACTTTTTTAAATTTTCGTTTTGTGCCTTTGTGTATAAATTTTCTTTTATGATTTCTATAAGGCCGAAAATATCTTCAGTCCTTTGTAACACATTTCCTTGAAGGATTCCTGTTATGTAATTTACAAATCTTTCTTTATCGCGTGTTTCTTCGTGTTTCGTGAATATTATGACCTTCTGCCTATTTTCAAATTATTTATTAGACAGTTCTGGATGAATTCTATTTTGTGGCATACTCTTTGAATCATTATTCTTCGTATTCCTTTTTATTTGTAAACTACTCGAGTCTTTTGAGGTTTTAAATATTTTTCTGACATTTATCAGCTTTTTGTCATTAGATTTTGTCCTATACTCATCATGTGTAGTCACTCTATAATTTTTGACCAATGAATTTGCAATTCTTATATTTTTTAGATCTTCAATAAAGACGTATATCTCAGGGTCAAACTTAAAATAGTGTAACAAATTTTTATGTTGGAGGTATATTTTTTGTATCCTAATTCTTAGATTCTCTTTCTCTTGAATAGTATTGTTCTGATCTCTATACAACTCTTTGCAGCAATTAATTATCTTAAGTATTGAGTCGTATTCTTGTTTGGATTATACTTGCATCATATTAATTAGCTGACTTGGACTCTTTAGTTGTGAACTAGTTCCTAATCTGTCAATGTGATCTAATTTTCTTACTAGGTCTTTTGTCTTTAGAACCGAAAGCGCATCATTTTATCCTATCGTATATTCCTCTTCTCTGTTAGGGGGTCTTTCGGAATTTAAGATAACCTCTTCATTTGTTCTCTCTACCTCATAAATATCTCCTTGGTAACTATTCTCTATTGGTTTAGTTTGCAAAAGATTTTTGATGTTGTTTTCCTTCTTAGTTATACTGTTTTTTGCATTTGTTGTTTCTTCTTCACAACTTTCTCCTTTTTTTAGCGGAATATTACTATTATTTTCTTTATTCGCCTTTTCGTCCTCTTTGGTTTTGTTTATGATATTGGTTCGTCCTATTCCTGATTAGGTTTATATCTAAAATGACTTAGGAGACCCTTAAATTTTTTATAGACTTATTTGAGTTGTTCAGTTAGATCTTTTTTGGACTCTAAAGTTAGGTTTGGATTTTTATATTCTTTTAATCTTTCTATTCAGAGAACTACCACATCAAATTTGTTTTGGAATATCTTGGAGTGTTCATCATATCATATATATCATTATACATGATGTCGTATGGACTACAATCTGCTCTACATATCGCAATTGCATGGTATGTTGATAGCCATCTAAAATGTCAGTGGGTATCTAGCTCTGAGTAGTCTATGGTGCCTAAAACCGTTTTCTGAGGATCACCCTACAAACGCCTATCATGGCAACAAAGGTTATGCTTAGAAATCTGGGCTTTAAGAATACCAAATCTAGTAGGGGACACATAGAATGAAACTAGGACAGTAATCATGCAAGTTGTGAGATAATATAGATCGATATTATAGTCAATTTGTCACCACGTACGTGCTATAAATGCTATAAATCCTTCCCCAAACTTTCGTAATTTTTACTTGATTTTTTTTATTTTGCTACAGTGACATTTTCTACTTTTTTAATTTTTTTTGGAATTTTTATGAAAATAAATTCACACAAGATAAAACAAACATAGAGATTTATCTAACACACCAAAGAAAATACATATTACTTTATAAAAATTCAGAACATATAGTACATACCAGAACAGTAGCCATCACACTGGAGGTTTTTTGTACAGACTGCAGAACCCTACCGTCCAAAAAGGAATGTCTGGGCTCTGATACTAGAGGATCTAACAAGTAAAACCGTACATCATTACTACTTGACTGTAGCCCCTGTATAAAGTAATCCTCTGGTATGACAGCCTCTAAAAAAATCCTACCGCTCAATGATATATATGATATGTTTGGCTTATAAAGTAGTCTGCATCAGAGCCATCAACACCAATCATTATAAGCTCTGATACCAGGGAATTGCACACTACTACTACTGTCAGAAACTAATACAGAACAGAAAGCTAATATAAAGCTAATACACTCAGACACACTTAATTATATATATAGCTGGTGGAGAACTACAAGTGGTTGGTGGTTTGATCGATAGGTATAAAACTGGTAAAACGGATGGGAGAGGACAAGAGGGTGAGAGAGGATGGTGCTGCAGAAAAAGAGACATTGTGGAGTTTAAGGTGTTGTGGAAGCTTACTTCAGTTTTTGCCGATTAGCCGATGATTATCTCCTCCTTCGGAAGCCCCTTTATAGACGGCCATCCTACATGAGAAGCCACTTGAGAATCTTTTTGTAGAAGTCTCGTTACGAATCTTTACAGTTGATATCTTGTCGTTGCTAGGAATCTTCACTATTGATGTCTTGTCGTCGTCAGGAATCACACTGTAGAAGTCTTGTCACGAATCTTAACTGTTGATGTTAGGAATCATACTGTAGAAGTCTTGTCACGAATCTTCACTGTTGATGTTTTGTTATTGTCAGAAGATTTTTTTATTTATTTTTTATTTTTTTTTTATTTTTTAAAGCAGGATTTACATTTTACAATAAGTTAATGAAATTATTAGATGCTGAAGTTTCTATTGATCCTAGGGATGCAAGATCCATCCATCCATTTGTGGATAGGACATGGTCCTCCCATTCTGTTGGCACGATTGTCGTTTCTGATATTTTCTGTTGGTTCAATATTGATTTTGGGACTAATTCACTTTTGGTTTCCCATAAAAAACATAGTATTCGAACCTTCCAGACTCTTCTCTGAGTAGCCCAGCTGCCGAGTTACCTTCTTCATGTAGTTGTTTTGGTAGTCTCTGTACAGAGACTCCCCTGTTGAGGGCTTCTTCGATTATGTCGACTTCTACTTTAGCCTCGACCTCCATGTCTATCTATTTTTTAGCCTGCTGTATAGAGTTGTTGCATGCTTGTGATCCTTTTGGCGCTATATTCCCGAGCTGTAGTATCTCCTTTGATCTATTTGATGCAGCGAGGCTAGATAACTCTTTTTCTAAAAGTTTATCCATGCTTTCTAAGAGATCGATTTGTTTAGGGGTTGCTTCCCTAATGATTCCCTCATTGAGGGTTGTTATATAATCTGAGCAAACTTTTTCAAGGACTTGAGTTCTGATTCTTGTTTTATTACAAGATTTGCTAAGTTTCCCATGTGCCTTCGGAAGACACGATGAGTTCCAATTCCCAGATTTGCCTTTTGGTGAGCTCGCCAGGCTCCTTATATTTTAGAGTAAAATGGGGGTGGGATCTCCAACTTGGGAAAACTCGCTATTTTTGGCTCGAGCATGTGATGGGCGAGATCACGAATCTCTTCCGCTAAGTATGGGTTCTATCATGATATCTCCCAAGCTAGGATTGCATCCTCTTTCGAGTAGTAGGGCCTGCAATAGGATCCATTAAAATTGAATACCTGGTCGTAGCATTTTTTCCAGTTCGTGTAGATACCCAGTTGATATCCCATGATTACGACAAATGCTGCTAGAATAGGAACATTACTTACTATAGTCTTCCCTTATCGTTCTTCTCCAAATTAAATTAATAAATTACTAATATCTTACTTGTTAGGTCGGCTTAGATAATCTGCAATAAAATTATCTTTTTCTTTAACATGCTCGATCTCGAAGGAGTATTGGGTTATCTCATTATACCATTGCATGTGTTTTTCAGAGGTCTTTCTCGTATTTACTAGAAAATCTCTAACGGCGTTGTTATCTATTCTAATAATAAAATATTCAGGTGCAAGAAATATTTGAAATTTCTCTAGGGCTAATTTTATAGTGTATAGTTCCTTTTTGAATATTATCCATTTTAATTCGTTTGGTTTGAATTTTCCAGTGTTGTACCTACAAAGTCTCTCATATTTTATATCTTTTGTGGAATGCTTCCTTTTCTGAGTCTGATTCCATTCTGAGATAGGGGTGGATTCTCTTCGTCCCAATTTTCTTTTGGGATTGCTTTTAGTGCACATTTCCAATATTCATCCGATACATCGGTGTCTAAAATCAGTTTATCTCCTATTTTTAGTAGGTAGACTTCTGGTGCCTTTTCAGCGAGCTGCTTAATTTGTCTTAGAACTTTTTTATCTTTCTCTATCAAGATAAAATCTTGATTTTTATTTAGCTTCTTCATTAGAGGTATTTCTTCCTTCGTAAGCTCTCGTAGGAAATTTCTTCCATAATTCAAAAGCCCTAGTAAACTTTGTAGCTGTTTTTTATCTTTTATTTCTTCGGGAAGTTCCTTAATTTTTGAAATAATATGTTTTTGTAGTTGAATGTCATCTTTGTCTAGGATAATTCCAAAAAATTCTATTGACTCTTTTTCAATTTCGATCCTTTTTTGGAGAGAGTATTATCTTGTGTCTATTAAAAATGTCACTAATGATTCTTAGGTGTCTCTTATGATCTTCCTTTGTTTTTGAAAAAACCAAAATGCCATCAGCGTACACGACACAGAAATCCTCTAAGTTATTAAATATTGAGTCCATCCATCTTTGAAATATCTGTGGTGCGGTGTTTTAACCCAAATGGCATGACATTCCAGTGAAAGTGTCCTCGTGGTGTACTAAATGTTGTTAGTAGTTTCGATTCCTCCATCATTTTTAGTTGCCAGAAACCAGACTTACAGTTGAACTTACTGAATACTCTAGACATTGTTGTTAAATTTATTAGGACTTACTTTCTTGGGATAAAATACCCATCGAATTTTAGATTTTGATTTAATCTTTTGTAATTAATTACCATTTGTGACCTTTTTTCTTTTTAATTCATTAAAATTTCTAACCATGAATGTTGGACTAGAGTGAGGGCTAGTGGTTTTCTTTATTATGCCTGTTCTTATAAGTTCACTTATTTAATTATCGAATTCATCTATATCTTGCCTAGTATAGAGCATGAGTTTTATCCTGATAATTACATTGTCATCTCTTAACTGAATTTTACAAAATCTTGGACTTTGAACTTATAACTTTAATGGATCTTCACTAAAATTTTCGCTAAGTGTTTTATAAAGCCAGTAGATTTGATCTAACTCATGAATTACTTTGCCACCTTTTTACGGGTTTTCACTGTCTAGGATACTTTTTAGGGGAGAAAAATCTTCTATACACTTATACCTCGGTCTTTCTAAGAGTGGCATGTCGACCCTTTGAGGTTGGTTACCCTCTTATTGATGTAAAGAGACCATTTATTTTTCTACAATTATTAGTAAATATTTTCCAATTAAATTGTTTCCAAAAACCATGTCCCCATTCATATGTGGAAAACATAAAAGTTTTGGTATAATGAATTTTTTCTCATTAAGCCAAATTTCCACATTCTTGGGTTTGTTTTGGATAGTTGTTTTATGCGCACTGATTCCTGTTAGTTTAATTGGATATTTCATTGGTTCCCATTTCTCTTGTGGTATGACATTTTCTCGACAAAAACAAACTGTAGCCCCTGTATCTAGTAGCGTGTATTGAATATTGTTTATAACTCTTAAATCTGAATGTTCGTTTAACATAATTAAACTTTCTTCCTTATTTTGGGGCAAATTTTATCTTATCAAATCATATCGTATATTCCTCTTCTTTGTTGGGGGTTCTTTAGAATTTAAGATAACCTCTTCATTTGTTTTATTTGTTCTCTCTACCTCATAAATATCTCCTTGGTAACTATTCTCTATTGGTTTAGTTTGCAAAAGATTTTTGATGTTGTTTTCCATCACTATTTCTTTATGCTTTTTAGTTATACTGTTTATTGCATTTGTTGTTTCTTTTTCACTACCTTCTCCCTTTTTTACTGGAATATTACTATTATATCTTTATTCGCCTTTTCATTCCCTTTAGTTTTGTTTATGATATTAGGTTCAACGTTTTCTTAATTAGGTTTATATCCAAAATGACTTAGTAGACTCTTAAATTTTTTATAGACTTCTTCGAGTTATTCAGTTAGATCTTCTTTGGATTCTAAAGTTAGGTTGGAATTTTTACGTTCTTTTAATATTTCTATTCGAATAACTACCTCATCAAAAATTTTTGGAATATCTTGGAGTGTTCATCATATCATATATCATTATACATGATGTCCTATGGCCTGCAATCCGCTCTACATATCTCGCAATTGCATGGTATGCCGGTAGCCATCTAAAATGTCAGTGGGTAATTAGTTCTGAGTAGCCTATGGTGCCTAAAATCATTGCCTGAGGATCATCCTACAAATGCCTACCACGGCAAGAAAGGTTACGCTCAGGAATATGGGATTTAAGATTACTCAAATCTAGTAAGGGACGCTTAGAATGAAATTAGGACAGTAATCATGCAAGTTGTGAGATAATATTGGTCATGCAAATTGTGAGATAATATAGGTTGGTGTTATAGTCAATTTGTCACCACATACGTGCTATAAATGATATAAATCCTTCCCTAACTTTCCTAATTTTTACTTGATTTTTTTGAATTTTTCTACAGTGACATTTTCTACTTTTTTGATTTTTTTGGAAGTTTTATAAAAATAAATTCACACAAGATAAAACAAACATAGAGATTTATCTAACACTCCAAAGTAAATGCATATTACTTTATAAAAATTCAGAACATATAGTACATACCGGAACAGTAGCTATCACACTGGAGACTTTTATATAGACTGTAGACCCGTACCGCCCAAAAAGGAACGCCCGAGCTCTGATACCAGAGGATTGCACACAACTACTACTACTATGGCACACTAATGCAGAACGAAAAGCTAATAAAAAGTTAATACACTCAGGCACACTTAATTATACATATAGGTGGTGGAGAACTACAAGTGGTTTGTGGTTTGATCGGCAGGCACAAAACTGGTAGAACGGATGGGAGAGAATGAGAGGTTGAGAGAGGATGGTGATGTATAAAAGGAGAAGTTGAGGAGTTTAAGGTGTTGTGAAGTTTGCTTCTGTTTTTGCCGATTAGCCGATAATTATCCCCTCCTTCGGAAGCCCCTTTTATGGACAGCCTTCCTTACATGAGAAGCCTCTTGAGAATCTTTCTATAGAAGTCCCGAGACTTGACTATTGATGTCTTACTGTTGTCAGGAATCATACTGTAGAAGTCTTGTCACAAATCTTTACTATTGATATCAGAAATCATACTGTAGAAGTCTCGTCACGAATCTTCACTGTCGATGTCTTGATGTCAGGAGAGTCCCCCCCTTTTTTTTAATAACAGTATTTACAGGAATTTATCAATGAGAAAGACTTTTGATGTTGCCTAGTTGCCTATGAGACTCTATATGCCTACATCTCCTATGTGTCCTAGTAGATCTAGCGATATATATTCTTCTGCCCATTCTGCCATATCTTACTGAATATTCTGTTTTCTACCATTTTCTTTTGTTTATAGTATTGAATTAATTCTTCGTGGGCTGACTTGATATTTTTTGGGTCCCTACAAATTTTTTTTTTGTCTACATAGACTATGTAGATTTCAGATTCTGTAACTAATCTGAATCCATTTGCACTGTATTTTAGCTAGTTGAATTTATATGCTATGGTTTACACTCCAGTGCCTGATCTGCCTTGGGATTTCTCTGTCACAAATTACTTCTCTTACCTCTATATTTGGATGTAGGGGATGGGCTAGTCTTTGTGTAATCCATGCACTTTACTTTGTAGGATACTATACTCCTTTTATGTATTCTGCTATTATGGAATCGAATTCTATCTTGAGTTGTGGCTTCTTACCTATAAAAACTTCTGAAACTGGAAATGCTAAAGAATCTGGGAGTAATCCTGCATGATTTGGATGACTAATGATTATTTGTGAAACAAATCACATATCTAGGAATTCTTTCCAACTATAGTTTGTTCCATGGAGTTTCTCCATTTTTATTTGGCCTAATTGTATATTTAGTCTGTAGATGCTATAGGCTAACTCATATTAGCATTTTGGTTGTGAGCCGTCCATGATGCTGCAGTTTGAATCGATGTTGATGTATCTATCGGTGTTGACATAATGTATCACTTGGTCTACAGCTACTCTTCTGCATCTTCTTTCTCCTTTTTGGATTTCTTTGAGTATCTGTTGCATGTTTTTGGCCTTTCTATAGAAATTGTCCTGAACTTTATGCTGAATGTTTTGTCTGACATCTTCTGGAAGAATAGATAATTCATCATTTGTTTTAAAGAACAATTTGGCTTGCATGGCTTCTGTATTTCTGACATATTGGAGGCCCCCTTCTATCTTTTGCACTTGATTCCATTTCACTCATAATTGTGAGGCACTCCTTTCTTTCTTTTTCTTTTTCTTTTGTATCTTCGAGGCCCTCATTTTCTTTCTGCAAGCTCATAGTTATCTGTGTTTGTTTACAGAGATTTTCAACCAATTTATCTTTTTGTATTTTTAAAGTGATTCATAATAATTAACAATCTCTCCACTCTGTTGATGATTCTAGATTACTAGCACTCTGTTGACTCTCTTGAGGATTCATAAATTCTTTAAGGCTTTCATCGAAATACCAAGAAATTGGAATATAATTTTTAGCATATTCTATAGCTTCTTTAATATTATAAAAACCTCTAAGTATTGGATTATCAAAATTTGAGACTAATTTTCTAATTGTATTCTAATTTTTGTAAATTTCTACTTGATGACCTCTAAGTATAACACAGCATATAAAACTCCGTGATTGAGGTGTCTGGATAATACCTTTAAAATAATAAGGTAATACTTTGATTACTTTAACCTTCGCTTTTGGTTGATCTGGTCTTAAATTCTATAAATTATCTAGTAGATATTACTGAATTAAATCTACCTGAAATTCAGTGATTCTTAATGACTCGTTACTCTGTTTTGCATACTGCTTGAGATAAAGATCTCCAAATCTTATGAACTCTTTGGGATTCATTTGCAAAATTAAATACCAAAGAATTAGTCTAGATAATTTTTGTGTAATTATATGCTCAAATTTTGGTCCGTATTTATGATCTATAAATTTCGTCCATCTACATAATTTCTTTTATTTAATTTGAATACTAATTTAGCAATTGCTATACAATCTATCTGTGAGTATAGTTGACATGCATTAGATTTTCCTAGAATTTTCCAATCGAATTTTCTGCTTGCATATCTAGTTATTCCTTTTATCTTTATTCTTTCATTGTTAGAAAGCTCTATTCTATGACCTAAGAACTCTGTATCGTTTTTGTATGATCATATTTTACGAATAATTATTCCCTTATCTATTAACTTCTTTAAATGTTCGTTTTGTGCCTTTGTGTATAATTTTTTTTTTATGATTTCTATAAGGCCGAAAATATCTTAAGTCCTTTGTAACACATTTCCTTGAAGGATTCTTATCATGTAATTTACAAATCTTTCTTTATCCCGTGTTTCTTCATGTTTCATGAATATTATGACATTTTTCCTATTTTCAAAGCATTTATTAGATAGTTCTAGATGAATTCTATTTTGTGGCATACTCTTTGAATCATTATTCTTCGTATTCCTTTTTATTTGCAAACTACTCTAGTCTTTTGAGTTTGAAACATTTTTCTGACATTTATCAGCTTTTTGTAAGATCTGGTATTCTTTTTAGATTCTGTTCTGTACTCATCATCTGTAGTCACTCTACAATTTTTGACCAATGAATTTGCAATTCTTATGTTTTTTAGATCTTCAATAAAGATGTATATCCCAGGGTCAAATTTAAAATAGTGTAACAAATTTTTATGCTTGATGTATATTTCTTGTATCCTAATTCTTAGATACTCTTTCTCTTGAGTAGTGTTGTTCTGATCTCTATCAATTCTTTCCAGCAATTAATTATCTCAATTATTGAGTCGTGTTCTTTTTTGGAGTATGCTTGCATCAAATCAATTTGCTAACTTGGACTCTTTAGTTGTGAACTACTTCCTAATTTGTCAATGTGATCTAATTTTCTTACTATGTCGTTTGTCTTTAGAACCGAAAGCGCATTATTGTATCCTATCTTATATTCCTCTTCTCTGTTACGTGGTCCTTCGGAATTTAGGATAACTTCTTCATTTGTTCTCTCTACCTCATAAATATCTCCTTGGTAACTATTCTCTATTGGTTTAGTTTGCAAAAGATTTTTGATGTTGTTTTTCTTCTTTGTTATACTGTTTATTACATTTGTTGTTTCTTCTTCACAACTTTCTCCCTTTTTTACTGAAATATTACTATTATTTTCTTTATTCGCCTTTTCCTTCTCTTTGGTTTTGTTTATGATATTAGGTTCGTCCTTTTCCATATTAGACTTATATCCAAAATGACTTAGTAGACCCTTAAATTTTTTATAGACTTCTTCGAGTTGTTCAGTTAGATCATCTTTGGATTCTAAAGTTAGGTTAGGATTTTTACATTCTTTTAATCTTTCTATTCGGAGAACTATCTCATCAAATTTTTTTTAGAATATCTTGGAGTGTTCATCATATCATATATATCATTATACATGATATCGTATGGACTACAATTTGCTCTACATATCTCGCAATTGCATGTATGCCGGTAGCCATCTAAGATGTTCCTAGGTAACTAACTCTGAGTAGCCTATGGTGCCTAAAATTTTTTCCTGAGGATCACCCTATAAGCGCCTACCACGACAACAAAGGTTACGCTTAGGAATCTGGGCTTTAAGAATACTCAAATCTAGCAGGGGACACTTAGAATGAAACTAAGACAGTAATCATGCAAGTTGTGAGATAATATAGGTTGGTATAGAGTCAATTTGTCACCACGTACGTGCTATAAATGCTATAAATCCTTCCCCAAACTTTCCTATTTTTTACTTGATTTTTTGGATTTTACTACAGTGACATTTTCTACTTTTTTGATTTTTTCAAAATTTTTATGAAAATAAATTCACACAAGATAAAACAAATATAGAGATTTATCTAACACACCAAAGAAGTCTATAAAAAATTTAAGAGTCTACTAAGTCATTTTGGATATAAGTAATTTAAGAGACAACAAATGCAATAAACCGTATAACTAAGAAGGATAACAACATCAAAAATCTTTTGCAAACCGTCTTCGGTGTGATGGCTACTGTTCCGGTATGTACTGTATGTTCTGAATTTTTATAAACTAATCTGTATTTGCTTTGTGTGTTAGATAAATCTCTATGTTTGTTTTATCTTGTGTGAATTTATTTTCATAAAAAATCCGAAACAATCAAGTAAAAATTAGAAAAGTTTGGGGAAAGATTTATAGCATTTACGTGGTAACAAATTGACTATAATACCGACCTATATTATCTCACAACTTGTATAATTACTGTCCTAGTTTCATTCTAAGTGTCCCCTATTAGATTTGAGTAAATTTAAAGCTCATATTCCTAAAGTGACCCTTTGTTGCCGCGGGTAGGTGTTTATAGGGTGATCCTCAGGAAATGGTTTTAGGCACCATCGGCTACTCAGAGCTAGCTACCAAGCAACATCTTAGATGGCTACTGATATATCATGCATATTTGAGAGCTCTAGAAGTGATTATAGTCACTTACAGTAGACCTAATAAATATTACAAGTTTTCTCAACACGCTTATTGATTACATAGTTTATAGGTTTAATAAGATAGAAAAATGAATAGATAAGGTGATATAACAAAATCAAATATATGTTTCTATATTTTGTAAAATTATTCAAGACAATCCCACAGAACAATTCGATAAAGAAATAACAAAATTCGACAAGGAGGTAAGAGAAATAGTAGGAATATTAGATCGAATTGACGGCTTAGGAACAAGCTCAAAACCAAAGAAACCAAGTGATCAGATAAACATGATGCAAGTAGATAGAAAATACTTCAGAAAAGAGCATGACTCGATTGTGGAACTAATTAATTGTTGAAAAGAGTTATATAGGGATTTATGCAATACTGTTCAGGAGAGAGACCATCTAGTAAGTAGGATGTAAGAAACCTACCTACAAAATAATGAGTTGCTACACCATTTTAATTTTGATCCTGAAATATATAACCTAGAAAGTGAAGAAGAGCCAGAAAGCACCACAAATTCAGATAACGAGGACTATGGAATGACTATATAAAATGAATACGAGTCTGAACACGAGAAAGGAATTGAATCTGACAGTGAGGTGATACATGTTGGAGAGGATAGCAAAACTATAGCAGATTTAAACAACCTACAGATAAGAGGGAGTATGAGGATTGATAATTTAATAAAGAGAAGTATATCACAAGGAGGAACCTATCCAGATCTATCCAATGTACATTTCAAGAATAAAAAAAAAGATATAGATGACTAGCCGCAATCTTTAGCCGTTGTAATCACAAATCATGAAGGATCATGGGACAATGAAAGATTTGTCGATTACATTACGGGAACTATACAAGGAGATATTTTGCAATGGATGAAGCAATGGATAAATTCAAAAGAAGGAAAAAGTAAACGGAAGGAGTGGGGAGAAAGCGATAGGTTCACAAGTTTTGAAAAAAAGCCTCAATGACTTCATAAAAATCATCAAAGAGAATTTATGTTGATACATAGATGATAAAGCTCAAGAAGAAGAGGTTCTATATGCACTGTCTAAAATTGAATTATGCGAGATATGTGAATTCGAAGAATATTGCAAAGCATTCTCAAAATACTTTTACAAATTGGAATAGATAAGGCACAAAATTGGCTTGATCCTTTCTTCCACAAGCTTCCTAGTCCGTGGGATACCAAAACAAGAAACGGATACCCAGACTTCTTAAAGCGAATTGAGAAAAAAGACAATTTAGGGCACCATATATACTATGCGCTTAAAATAGTACAAGACGACTGTTTTAATATAAAATCCTACAAGAAAATGAATAACACAATAAGTAAGTCTCCTAAAGAAAAAAAAAGTGCTACGAAAAAATAATTAGCGAAAAATATAAAATAGGAAGTGAGAAAAAGCCAAAACCAACATTTAGAAAAAGCTTTCGATGGAAACCATGGATAAGGAGTAGAGGATTTGTCAGAAGCAATAAATATGTTAGAAAGAGAGATGAGTCTTCTGCACAAAAGGACAACAAGAGTTGCAGATACTTTGTATGCGATGAAAAAGGACATTTTGCTAGAGATTGCCCTAGGAGGGGAAAAATGCTCAAAAATGATAAAATATATGGAGGAACAAGAATTACAAATTTGTCTGGATGAAAAAATCTTGCCAATAGATATAATACTATATGAACTTGAAGTCGAAGATAATTCAAACGCCGAACTAGTTTTCATGATGAAGGAAGAATTAGGTCCTATCACACTCCCGGTATCAGAACTCGACAATATAACATTAGGAGAACTAGTTGGAAGAGAAACAGTTTTTAGTCCAGAGGACATGGATAGAATGAAAAAATATCAACAAATAAAGAAAATAGAAATATACAAAATTTCACGGTTCAAGTTCTTTTCTAGAAGAATAATAAAAAAATTTTAACGGAAACACAACAGCAAATCTATCATCCGGAGGAAGAGTAGACATCCCCATCTTTAGTCAAGAAAAGGTACAAAGATGGAAAAAGAAATAACCAGAAATTCGCTATATCCACATCGGCCTAATTCAAATCAAAATTAATGCACTATTTAGAGCTGGCATAGACATCCCTATAATAACACTCGTAATGGACAATCGTTTCACCAATTGCCACCAAGCACTAATAGGGGGTTTCCAATCCAATCTAGTAAATCAAACTGTATAGTTCAATATCCAACCCAACTACTTTATCTCTATATCAGACCCAAACATAATAGACACTGAACAACTAAAGATTAAGACCCAAGGAATTAACATGAAAACCAACTCACACGATCTGACCATCAAATATATGACGATTCATGAATTGACCCAGACCACAAAAGTAAGAACAATTTCAAATCAAAGTGAAATAATTGAAATATTTGAACCAAAACTTTATGAGGAAGAAATCAAACCCTGACTAATGAATATAAAGGATCTCACAGTGCCTAGACAATGTTTTCTCGAAAATTTAATACAAACTGAAGACCAAAACACTTTGGGGGGGTAGAAATACAAAGTTCTGGAAACAACCTATATATTAAAAATAATTCAAACCAACCTTTACTAACAAGAAGCAATAGTGAAGGAAAAATTAGAGAAGTAGCCAGGAGATCTAGTACCAGTGAGGAAATAAGAGAGCTAGTGTTGTCACGACTACTAGGAGAAGATCAAAAATTAAACCCAAACATTAAAGAAATAGGCCAAAAAACTCAGTATACCTCTCATCCCACGGTCGATGTCTCGGCAAGAGACTGTCAAGTTCAGTTATTAATAGTAATTTTTCATATGTGTAAATAATTATGAACTAACCATTTTACAGGAAAGCCCGAAGAAAGGAAAAGAAATAACTATATCAGAAAAGACAAAAAGAGTACAAACTCTTGAGAAAGCTGGACATGCATTTTCCAAAGAAATCTTTTTAAGTATCAAAACAATGACGCTCGATCATAACGAGAATATCAGGAGAATCTTGTTAAAAAAATAAAATAGATATTATCTTGGCCCGAAATAACTACGCGAACCATTTTAAATTCATGAAAGAAGAATGTGGGATATCCAAGGAGTCGAATATGGGCTTATAAGCCAGCTGTGCTTCAGACTACGAGGAGAGCATGAATGGTGCAAACTACCAGCAATGATAAGATTTTTCACTCGCAAACTAGCTACAAGTATTAATTATCATCATTTGTTCATCTTCCAAATATTTCGCATGCTTGGGTGGAGAGAAGAGACAAAGTTTTTCCAGCTATATCAAATATGGATATTCGGCTCCCGGGCAATGGCAAAAATTTGACCCCAAATACAACATCGAAAAAGTCAATTATAATTATTTCTAGTGTAGTAGTTTTATCGAGCTGGTCGACGAAGCAAGAAAGCTTATCAAAAATATTAGCAGCTACTCAATCATGACAGATGGAAGAAGGATAGTCGCCCCAAAGGACTATCATGCAAAGTTTAGCATTCCGAAAGGACAAAGCCACAGGGCAATAATAAGATATAATTTTCAATCAGAAAAAATTAGATATCCCAACAGAATTTGAATGGATATATAAAAATAATATATATATAAAAAGAGAGACACCTGCAGAAGAGATTCCTGACGAAGACAAGACATCAACAATGCAGATTCGTGATAAGACTTCTACAGTATGATTCCTGACATCAATAGTGAAGATTCGCTACAAGACTTCTACAGTATAATTCCTGACAATGACAAGACGTCAACAGTAAAGACTCATGACTTCTACAAAAAGATTCTCAAGAGCCTTCTCATGCAAGGAAGGCCGTTTATAAAAAGGGCTTTCTAAGGAGGGGATAATCATCGGCTAATCAGCAAAAACAGAAACAACCTTTCACAACACCTTAAACTCCTCAACGACTCCTTCTCTGCATCACCATCCTCTCTCACCCACTCATCCTCTCCCATCCATTTTACCAATTTTATGCCTGCTAATGAAACCACCAACCACATGTAGTTCTCCACCACCTATATGTATAATTAAGTGTGCCTGAGTGTATTAGCTTTGTATTAGCTTTCCGTTCTGCATTAGTGTGTCACAGTAGTAGTAGTGTGCAATCCTCTGGTATCGGAGGATATCTGGTATCGGGATTTCCCGATACCAAGAAAATATAAGGTCAAACTTTTTCCTTCCTCTAGTAGTGTGCAATTCTCTGGTATCAGAGCCCAGGCGTTCCTTTTTGGGCAGCAGGGATCTGCAGTCTGTACAAAAAGTCTCCGGTGTGATGGCTACTATTCCGGTATGTACTGTATGTTCTGAATTTTTATAATGTAATCTGTATTTACTTTGGTGTGTTACATAAATCTCTATGTTTGTTATATCTTGTGTGAATTTATTTTCATAAAAATTCTGAAAATATTAAAAAAGTAGAAAATGTAGCAAAATCCAAAAAAATCAAGTAAAAATTAGGAAACTTGGGAAGGATTTATAGCATTTATAGCATGTATGTGGTGACAAATTGACTATAACACCGACCTATATTATCTCACAACTTGCATGATTACTGTCCTAGTTTCATTCTAAGTGGTCTTTGCTAGATTTGAGTATTTTTAAAGCCCAGATTTCTAAGCGTAACCTTTGTTGCCGTGGTAGGCGTTTGTTGGGTGATCCTCAGGAAATGATTTTAGCTACCATAGGCTACTCAGAGCTAGTTACCCACTGACATCTTAGATGGCTACCGGCATACTATGCAATTACGAGTTATGTAGAGCAGATTGTAGTCCATACGACATCATGTATAATGATATATATGATATGATGAACACTCCACGATATTCCAAAAAAAAATTTGATGAGGCAGTTCTCCGAATAGAATGATTAAAAGAACGTAAAAATCCCAACCTAACTTTAGAATTCAAAGAAGATCTAACTGAACAACTCGAAGAAGTATATAAAAAATTTAAGAGTCTACTAGGTCATTTTGGATATAAACCTAATCAGGAAAGGTTGAACCTAATATCATAAACAAAACTAAAGAGAACGAAAAGGCGAATAAATAAAATAATAGTAATATTCCAGTAAAAAAGGGAGAAGGTAGTGAAGAAGAAATAACAAATGCAATAAATAGTATAACTAAAAAGGATAAAGAAATAGTGAAGGAAAACAACATCAAAAATCCTTTGCAAACTAAACCAATAGAGAGTAGTTACCAAGGAGATATTTATGAGGTAGAGAGAACAAATGAAACAAATGAAGAGGTTATCTTAAATTCCGAAGAACCTTCCAATAGAGAAGAAGAATATACAATAAGATTTGATGAGATAATCTTTGCCCCAAAACAAAAAAGAAGGTTTAATTATGTTAAACGAACATTCAGATTTAAGGGCTATAAACAATATTCATTACACACGCTACTAGGTACGGGGGCTATATATGCCATACCACTAGAGAAATGGAAACCAATGAAATATCCAATTAAAATAACAGGAATCAGTGCACATAAAATAACTATCCAAAATAAAGCCAAGAACGTGGAAATTTGGCTTAATGAGAAAAAATTTATTATACCAAAACTTTTATGTTTTCGACATATGGATGTGACATGGTTTTAGGAAATAATTTTATTGGAGAATATTTATCAATGATTGTTGAAAAAACAAATGGTGTCTTTACATCAACAAGAGGGTAACCAACCCCAAAGGATTGACATGTCACTCTTAGAAGGACCTAGGTATAAGTGTATAGAAGATTTTTCCCCCCAAAAAGTATCCCAGACAGTGAAAATCCATCAAAAGGTTGCGAAGCAATTCATGAGCTAGATTAAACCCACTGGTTTTATAAAACACTTAGCGAAAATTTTAGTGAAGATCCATTAAAGTTATGAGATCTAAGCCCAAGATTTTGTAAAATTCAGTTAAGAGAACAATGTAATCATCAGGATAAAACCCATGCTCTATGCTAGGCAAGGTATAGATGAATTCGATAATCAACTAAGTGAATTTTTAAGAACATGCCTAATAGAGAAAATCACTAGTCCTCACTCTAGTCCGGCATTCATGGTTAGAAATCTTAATAAATTAAAAAGAAAAAAGCCACGAATGGTAATTAATTACAAAAGATTAAACCAAAATCTAAAATTCGATGGGTATTGATCCCTAGAAAGGAAGTCCTAATAAATTTAACAAAAGGGTTTAGAGTATTCAGTAAGTTCGACTGAAAGTCTGTTTCTGGCAACTAAGAATGAAGGTGGAATCGAAACCACTAACAATATTTAGTACGACACGAGGACACTTTCACTGGAATATCATGTCATTTGATTTAAACAGTGCACCACAGATATTTCAAAGATGGTTCGACTCAATCTTCAATAATTTAAAGGATTTTTGTGTTGTGTACATTGATGATATTTTGGTTTTTTCAAAAACAAAAGAAGATCATAAGATACACCTAAGAATCATTAGTGACATTTTAAAAAGACACGGGATAATGCTCTCTCCAAAAAAGATCGAAATTGAAAAAGAGTCACTAGAATTTCTTGGAATTATCCTAGACAAAGATGGTATTCAACTACAAAAACAAATCATTTCAAAAATTAAGGAATTTTCCGAAGAAATAAAAGATAAATAAAAGCTACAAAGTTTACTAGGCTGTTGAATTATGGAAGAAATTTCTTACGAGAACTTACGAAGGAAGAAATACCTCTACTGAAAAAGCTAAATAAAAATCAAGATTTTATCTAGACAGACAAAGATAAAAAGGTTCTAAGACAAATTAAGCTACTCACTGAAAAGGCACCAGAAGTCTACCTACAAAAAATAAACTGATTTTAGACACCAATGCATTAGATGAATATTGGGGATGTCCACCAAAAGCAATCCCGGAAGAAAATTCGGACAAAGAGGATCCACCCCTATCTCAGAATGGAATCAGACTCAGAAAAAGAAGCATTCCACAAAAGATATTAAAATATGAGAGACTTTGTGGGTATAACTCTGAAAAATTCAAACCAAACGAATTAATATGGATAATATTCGAAATGGAACTATACACTATAAAATTAGCCCTACAGAAATTTCAAATATTTCTTGCACCTGAATATTCTATTATTAGAAAGATAACAAGGCCGTTAGAGATTTTCTAGTAAATACGAGAAGTCCTCTAGAAAACGCATGCAATGGTATAATAAGATAGCCCAATACTCCATCAAGATCGAGTATGTTAAAGGAAAAGATAATTTTATTGCAGATTACTTAAGCCGACCTAATAAGTAAGATATCAGTAATTTATTAATTTATTTTGGAGAAGAACGATAAAGGGAAGACTATACCAAATAGTGTTCCTATTCCAGCAGCATTCGTCGTATTCGTGGGATATCAGCCAGGTAGGTATTCGATTTTAATGGATCCTGTTGCAGGCACTACTACTCGAAAGAGGATGCCATCCTAGCCTAGGAGATATCATGTCAGAACCCATACTTAGCGAAAGAAATTCATAATCTCACCCATCACATGCTTGAGACAAAATTAGCGAGTTTTTCCAAGTTGGAGATGCCACCCCTATTTTACTGTGAAATCAATGGAGCCTGGCGAGCTTACTAGAAGGAAAATCTGGGAATTGGAACTCGTCATGTCTTTCAAAGGCACATGAGGAACTTAGCAAATCTTGTAATAGAACAAGATTCAGAACTCAAGTTCTTGAAAAATGTTTGCTCAGATTATATAACAACCCTCAATGACGGAATCATTGGGGAAGTAACTCCTAAACAAATCGATCTCTTAGAAAGTATGGGTAAACTTTTAGAAAAAGAGTTACCCAGTCTCGCTGCATCAAAATGATCAAAGGAGACACTACAGCTCGGGAATGTAGCGCTAGAAGGATCACAAGTATGCAACGACACAAGCATGCAACGACTCTATACAGCAGGCCGAAGAAGAGATGGATATGGAGGTCGAGGCTGAAGTAGAAGTCGACATAACTGAAAAAGCCCTTAGCAGAGGAGTCTCTGTACAGTGACTACTAAAACAACTACATCAAGAAGGCAACTCGGCAGCTGGGCTATTCGGAGAAGAGTCTGGAAGGTTCGAATACTATGTTCATTATGGGAAACCAAAAGTGAAAAAAATAGTCCCAAAATCAATATTGAACCAACAAAAAAGACCAATAATTTCACAAAAGGATAGATGGATCTTGCATCTCTAGGATCGATAGAAACTTCAGCATCCAATAATTTCATAAACTTTCTGTAAAACATAAAATCCTATTTAAAAAAATCTTCTGACAACAACAAGATATCAACAGTGAAGATTCGTAACAAGACTTCTACAGTATGATTCCTGACATCAATAGTGAAGATTCGTGACAAGACTTCTACAGTATGACAAGACATCAACAGTGAAGATTCCTAGTAACAACAAGACGTCAACAATAAAGATCATGACGAGACTTCTACAGAAAGATTCTCAAGAGGCTTCTCATGCAAGGAAGGCCGTCTATAAAAGGGGCTTCTGAAAGAGGGGAAAATCATCGGCTAATCGGAAAAAAATAGAAGTAAGCTTCTACAACACCTTATACTCCTCAACGCCTCCTTTTCTGCATCACCATCCTCTCTCACCCTCTCATCCTCTCTATCCGTTTTACCAGTTTTATGCCTGCCGATCAAACCACCAACTGCTTGTAGTTCTCTACCACCTATATGTATAATTAAGTGCGCAATCCTCTGGATCATACCACCATTTCTCCATTTAGGTAAATATGAGATTCGTCACCTATATGTATACTATAGAAGTCTTGTCACGAATCTTCACTGTTGATATCAGGAATCATACTGTAGAAGTCTTGTCACGAATCTTCACTGTTGATGTCTTTTTGTTATTAGAAGATTTTCTTTAAAACAGGATTTACATTTTACAGGAAGTTAATGAAATTATTGATGCTAAAGTTTTTATCGATCTTGGAGATGCAAGATCCATCCATCCATTTGTAGATAAGACAGGGGCGTCCCATCCTGTTGGCACGATTGTCGTTTCTGGTGTTTTCTGTTGGTTCAGATTTGATTTTTGGATGAATTTTTTTCACTTTTGGTTTCCTATAAAGAATATAGTATTCGAACCTTCCAGACTCTTCTCCGAGTAGCCCAACCGCTGAGTTGCCTTCTTTATGTAGTTGTTTTAGTAGTCTCTGTACAGAGACTCCCTTGCTGAGGGCTTCATCGGTTATGTCAACTTCTACTTCAGCCTCGACCTCCGTGTCCATCTCTTTTTCGGCCTGCTGTATAGAGTCGTTGCATGCTTGTGATCCTTCTGGCGCTATATTCCAAGCTGTAGTGTCTCCTTTGATCGGTTTGATGTAGCGAGGCTGGGTAACTCTTTTTCTAAAAGTTTATCCATGCTTTCTAAGAGATCGATTTGTTTAGGGGTTGCATCCCTAATGATTCCCTCATTGAGGGTTGTTATATAATCTGAGCAAACATTTTTCAAGAACTTGAGTTTTGATTTTTGTTTTATTAGAAGATTTTTTATGTTCCCCATGTGCCTTCGGAAGACACGACGAATTCCAATTCCCAGATTTGCCTTCTGGTGAGCTTGCCAGGCTCCATTCATTTTAGAGTAAAATGGAGGTGGGATCTCCAACTTGAGAAAACTCGCTATTTTTGGCTCGAGCATGTGATGGGCGAGCTCACGAATCTCTTCCGCTAAGTATGGGTTCTGTCATGATATCTCTCAGGCTAGGATGACGTCCTCTTTCGAGTAGTAGTGCCTGCAATAGGATCCATTAAAATCGAATACCTGGTCGTAGCATTTTTTTCAGTTCGTGTAGATACCCGACTGATATCCCACGAATACGACGAATGCTGCTGGAATAGGAACACTACTTGCTATAGTTTTCCCCTTATCGTTCTTCTGCAAAATAAATTAATAAATTACTAATTTCTTACTTGTTAGGTCGGCTTAGGTAATCTGCAATAAAATTATCTTTTTCTTTAACATGCTCTGTCTCGAAGGAGTATTTGGCTATCTTATTATACTATTGCATGTGTTTTGCAGAGGTCTTTCTCATATTTACTAGAAAATCTCTAACGGCCTTGTTATATATTCTAATAATAAAATATTCAGGTGCAAGAAATATTTGAAATTTCTACAAGGCTAATTTTATAGTGTATACTTCCTTTTCGAATATTATCCATTTTAATTCGTTTGGTTTGAATTTTCTAGAGTTGCACCCACAAAGTTTCTCATATTTTAATATTTTGTGGAATGCTTCTTTTTCTGAGTCTGATTCCATTCTTAGATAGGGATGGATCCTATTCGTTCCAATTTTCTTTTGTCATCAATATACACGACACAGAAATCCTTTAAGTTATTAAAGATTGAGTCCATCCATCTTTGAAATATTTGTAGTGCGGTGTTTAACCCAAATGGCATGATATTCCAGTGAAAGTGTCCTCGTGGCATACTAAATGCTGTTAGTGGTTTCGATTCCTCCGTCATTTTTAGTTGCCAGAAACCAGACTTATAGTCGAATTTACTGAATACTCTAGACTTTTTTGTTAAATTTATTAGGACTTCCTTACTAGGGATAAAATACCCATTGAATTTTAGATTTTGGTTTAATCTTTTGTAATTAATTACCATTTGTGGCTTCTTTCTTTTTAATTCATTAAGATTTCTAACCATTAATGTTGGACTAGAGTGAGGGCTTGTGGTTTTCTCTATTAGGCCTGTTCTTGAAAGTATACTTATTTGATTATCGAATTCATCTATATCTTGCCTAGTATAGAGTATTGGTTTTACCCTGATGATTACATTGTCGTCTCTTAGCTGAATTTTATAAAATCTTGGGCTTCGATCACATAACTTTAATGGATCTTCACTAAAATTTTCGCTAAGTGTTTTATAAAGCCAGTGGGTTTCATCTAGCTCATGAATTGCTTCGCAACCTTTTGATGGTTTTTCACTGTCTAGGATACTTTTGGGGGAGAAAAATCTTCTGTACACTTATACCTGGGTCTTTCTAAGAGTGGCATGTCGACCCTTTAGGGTTGATTGCCCTCTTGTTGATGTAAAGACACCATTTATTTTTCTACAATTATTGGTAAATTTTCTCCAATAAAATTGTTTCCTAAAACCATGTCCCCATTCATATGTGGAAAATATAAAAGTTTTGGTATAATGAATTTTTTCTCATTAAGCCAAATTTTCACGTTCTTGGCTTTGTTTTGGATAGTTGTTTTATGCGCACTGATTCCTATTATTTTAATCGGATATTTCATTGGTTCCCATTCTCTAGTGGTATGGTGTTTTTCTAGACAAGAATAAACTGTAGCGCCTGTATCTAGTAGCGCGTGTAATGAATATTGTTTATAGTCCTTAAATCTAAATGTTCTCTTAACATAATTGAACTTTCTTCCTTATTTTGGGGCAAAGATTAGCTCATCAAATTGTATCGTATATTCCTCTTCTCTGTTGGGGGCTCTTCAGAATTTAAGATAACCTCTTCATTTATTTCATTTGTTCTCTCTATCTCAAAAATATCTCTTTGGTAACTATTCTCTATTGGTTTAGTTTGCAAAAAATTTTTTGATATTGTTTTTCATCACTATTCTTTATCCTTTTTAGTTATATTGTTTATTGCATTTGTTGTTTCTTCTTCACTACCTTCTCCCTTTTTTGCTATAATATTACTATTGTTTTCTTTATTCGCCTTTTCATTCTCTTTAATTTTGTTTATGATATTAGGTTCAACATTTTCCTGATTAGGCTTATATCCAAAATGACTTAGTAGACCTTTAAACTTTTTATAGACTTCTTCGAGTTGTTTAGTTCGATCTTTTTTGGATTTTAATGTTAGGTTGGGATTTTTAAGTTCTTTTATTCTTTCTTTTCGGAGAACTACCTCATCAAATTTTTTTTTTTGGAATATCTTGGAGTGTTCATCATATCATATATATCATTATATATGATGTCGTATGGACTACAATCGGCTTTTCATATCTCGCAATTGCATGGTATGCCGGTAGCCATCTAAGATGTCAGTAAGTAACTAGCTCTGAGTAGCCTATGGTGCCTAAAATCGTTTCCTGATGATCAGCCTACAAACGCCTACCACGGGAATAAAGGTTGTGCTTAGGAATCTGGACTTTAAGAATACTCAAATCTAGCAGGGGACATTTAGAATGAAACTAGGACAACAATCATGTAAGTTGTAAGATAATATAGGTCGGTGTTACAGTCAATTTGTCACCACGTACGTGCTATAAATGCTATAAATCCTTCCCCAAACTTTCCTAGTTTTTACATGATTTTTTCGGATTTTGCTACAGTGACATTTTCTACTTTTTTGATTTTTTTCAAATTTTTATGAAAATAAATTCACACAAGATAAAACAAACATAGAGATTTATTTAACACACAAAACCAAATACATATTATTTTATAAAAATTCAGAACATACAGTACATACCGGAATAGTAGCCCTCATATCGGAGACTTTTTGTACAGACTGCAGACCCCTACCTTCCAAAAACGAATGCTCGGGCTTTGATACCAGAGGATTGCAATCTTAAAGCCCAGATTCCTTTTTTTGCTTTAAGACTCTGGTAATGACTGCAGACCCCTCCGACCAAAAAGGAATGCTTGGGCTCTGATACCATTGCTGGGACAAACGATTAGGTACAACATCACATTTGACACTTGAATAAGGTACAACCCAACTATGAGGTACATCAGCAGGTGTTGCAATCATATGTAGATGAGTTTTGGCTGATACAACCACTCTATTGTCCACTTGTAATAAACGTGATTGACCAAATTTTGGATCATTATCTTGAATTGTATAACTGTCAAAAGTGATGACTGTTCATTGGAACTGTTATAGTCTGAATACTCATAAGGTTGGGTCGACGCCGCCTCCCCCAAACTTGACTTTACAAATAAGGGTAAGAAGCAATTTTTTCAATCTCTGAATGTACACCCAATGGATTATTTGATCCATATTGATGCAATGCTGCCAGATGAAGAAGATGGGCACCTACTAAAATAAAGGGGAGTAAATGATGGAGACTAAAAAAATGATTTAAGGTGGCATTGTTCACAGAGAAACCACACCAAAGCCAAGTCACTATGGTGTCTCCTACAACAGGTATGGTACTAGCTAAGTTTGTAATTACTGTAACTCCCCAAAAGCTCATCTGACCCCAAGGTGGTACGTATTCTATAAAAACTATCACAATCATTAATAGGAATATGACAACTCTGAGACACCAAACTAATTCCCCACGACTGCTATAACTCGCACGATATAGACCATGAAAATATGAAGGTGAACCACAATGAGAAACATACTTGCCCAATAACTTGCATATAACGGAGCAACCAGCTACCTTCAACATCTCTCATAACGTGTTCTACATTGTTGAAAGCTAAATCTACATGAGGTGTGTGATGCATAGCTAAAAAAATGTCAGTCACTATCTGAATGACTAAACAAATACCAACTAACAAACCGAACCCCCACCAATAACTAAGATTGCTCGGGGTTTGATAATCTATCAAATGTTTGTTAAGTATGGATGATATAGGTTGTTTAAGAAGAGAGAATCGTTGGTTCCTTATAGTCATTTCTCTATTCTATCGTGACAACTCCTCTTCCCTCTGGTAGTTTCACGCTGTTGCCGTTGCATCGTAGAATAGTTACAGAGCTAACCTTTGTTTTGTTCTATTGGTTTGGTGGTTTCTTGCTACCAGGACGATTTCTCTATGCCCATCAAAGGACCTCAAGACGCTAATCCATGAAAATCGATACGTGAAATGCAAAAGAACTCAACTACGGAACGAGGGCGACCCGTGGAAATCCATTGGTTTCTTACTCGTGCAAAGAAACTATTTCTTGGCAACTTGAACAACTTATAACGATGTTTGTCCTGCATATCAGACGGAAGATCAGGATCTTTACAAAAGGCTTTATAAAGCTTTCACCTCAATTCATATTTAGCCGCGAGCAATCTACGTTTGTGATCTCGTATATTTCGCTTCTCCAACATCTTACATCAGTTCCCTCTCATCTTTTAGCAAAAAGCCACTCCACAGTGGTAAAGTCTCATCTTTTGTGTTGGCCGAAGTTGCAAAGTAACATTGAACCCTCGAATATGCTCGAAGATCTCGAAATGATCTTCCAGTTCTGGGGAGAATTTGCAAAACTCCTTTTCCATCGAGAATTTCAGCAGGTTTTCTTGTATTTCGACCAGAGAATCAGAAATAGACATACTGTCGAGATTCTAACCAAAAACTCCAACATTCCATGCCCTCGATGAGTGCTTTGTCATGCAATGTCACTGACATATCCTGTGTCTTTTTCAGACCCCAAGAATGAATTGAATCAAAACAACTTTTCTGCTTGAAAATAAGGACCCCTTTTTGTCTTAAAGAATCTCTGACCGTGCATAATCTCCATAGCCAAGTTTCAAAATTTGATTATGAAATCAGAGGTACTAATCTTATTTCACATGATGCAGGAACTTCCATAACGTTGGCGTGATTCGATTTGAACAACAACTCCCGACATGATACATCTTCGTAACGAAAATAATGATGAGTTGGCTTTTCCGATTTTTTTTAGAATGAGCACTATGAACTATCCACTTCGACAAAGGATAGTTGATCAAACCGAAAACAACTTCCAGTCAATGAGCTGTCTAAATAGCAGAGTAAATGTGCTTCTGACATGGGTATTTCTATCAGTAATTCTTTCAAGGTGTTTTGGCTCGCAATAGATGCTAGGGTTCTGATCGAGCATGACATAGTCCTATCTATCTACCTCTCCAGACACAATATCTTGAGTACCTATGATAGTGACTATATCTACTGGCATGTGATGTTTGGACATAGAATCGTATCCTTGTGAATGGGCAAAGCTAGGTGATCTTATTTTACGATGGTAAGGACGATTGCTTCCATTACAGACAAGAAAAACACCAAATTCTCCTTTAGGTGCTTCAACTGTGGTATAGGTATAAGGAGCTAGTACAGAAAAACCTTCTGTATAAGGTTCGAAATGGTGAATTGAGGTAGAGTAGACCAATGATCCTGTAGTCATTTGGCTGGCTATGGAAAGAAAAGTTTGCATCTGCTCCCCCTAAACTATTACCGGTCCCATCTCTCTCCAAACCTAACATGGTAGTTTCCCATCACAGGGCTTTCTATTTATAGATTGAGCCATTACCAATCGACAGATCCCATTCATTCAGAACTCAGTTGACAACTTCTATAGATAAGGCGGGGCATCCGTCAGTTCAGCATTATATAGCACATAGGTTTCGGCGTCACTATGAGAACGACGCTTTGCGGAAGAGTTGCATTGTTAGCTTTTCTACCGACACTTCATTCCGATTTGCTGAATCTCAGCTGACGTCGTCGAACCCTCGCACTAACTATTCACTTTCTCAGTAGTAAAAGCACTTCTCTTTGCCCTGTCGAAGTAGAAGGACAAGAAAGAAATTTTTGGTTTTATAGCTCCCACTTCCTCATCTGTGCTTTTTTAGCTTTTTTGGAGGTGAAATAGCCGTTGAAGTTCATGGTCCCTAGTCTCATTTATGCCGAGGCTGATTCACTATGGTATGGACATCTTTGATTGAATGGAGATAGATATATAGAAAGTGTGCAGTGAGGGTGGTTGTCAATTACTAGGTAGCCAGTCATTACTTCACTCGGTCCAAGCTTGACTTTTCCACCTCTCCAGTACCCTCCGACTGACTCTCTATCCTCAACTCCACCTTCTCTAAAGGCAGAAGGAAGAAAGTCATCAACGAGCCAACGGAGGCCCATGAAAGGAAGTGATCCCTGGTCCCTTCCTCCGCCAAGCCTTCAAGGTCGACTACAATTCAAGGTGGTACGAGCTAGTGCGAACTAGCATCTTCAATCCCCATCTCAATTATCTCCCTTTCCTGGCCATCAATCAAAGCATTTTAATCCACATGGCATTGACTAATCCCATTCTAATGGGGAATAACCTCCATCCAGAAAAGTTGCATATGAAATGGGTAGATCTGATCCATCTTATTCCTCCAAGTTTGACTCTGAGGAAGGGAAAATCCAAGCAATGACCAGCTCATTAACCATGTTTGGTTGGGCTTAGGGGATCAATGGCTGCGTGCTATGGAAGCGGGGAGGAACTGAATGTCTAAGTTAAGTTTAGTAGATTAGTAGTTTAGATTATATAGATTAGTTGGCCTACTGGAGACACACCAAATCGAAAAAAGGATGGTTTGATAGTAACGCACTCGCTTACCGACTGATCTAATCCGGGGAGGCGGACCCTATTTGATACTGACAGCTCAAGCACTAAAAAAGTGCCCTTACAGCCTTGGATCAGTAGATTATTATTAATTTCAGAAGATGGTCAAGAATTCTAAACCAAGCCACTACTCTAGACGCGCATGTAGTAGTAGTCGGCCCAGGATACCTTTGTTCTATACTAAAATACTACTTCGGATGAATGTGGAATTACGTCGCTCTTTGATCTGCAGAATAAGGCCTATGAGCTCTTTGTTTTATGGCAGAGATCTCTCCACACCAAGGAACCAAATCACAATGGATCAAATCCCTCCCTGAAACTGGAAAAGAGACTACGGGCTACCAACAAGACTGACGAGTCCAGATGACTAATCTACAGAATTAAAAGAAAGTGGAAGAATGAGAGAGTCCAGCTTAATTAGGATCGTCACTCCTTCCGAAAGGTGACGTTCCACTACAGACGGTCGCTCAATCGCACCTTCCCTACCGGCCTTGTTCTCTAGCCCTGTACTTTAAAATAGGCTTTCTATTCGGAATCACATCTCCTTTGGAAAATTGGATATTCCTATGTTGAATCAGTTCGTGCCACCTTTCCCTTGTTTAACTGACTGGGAAGTTGTTCCAAGGTTTCCTAAGGTTTAGGTTAGTTTAGGTAAGGCAAGATAAGACTAGATTAGATTGTCTCTTCTTACGGTACCCAACCGATGGTTAGTACAATATTTTCTTTCCTCCTCATAATTTTTTTTGTAAAGATCGAGCCGAAGGCGAAGATGCAATTCGTGCAGCTAAGTGACCTGCCGGGCTTAGAATCAATATCTTCTTGTAGTTCCTGTAAGCCGACGGAAGAATTCTAAGTCCTACTTGCTTGCAAGCCCTATGAAGGAAGGTGCTTTTTCTTCCTCTAGCTGTTTTCTTTGTCAAAGTCCATTCCGAGCTTTCTGTTATGGGTAGCTACTACGTCCTGTAAGAAGTCTCGATAAGACGCTCTATAGTTCTCCTTAGGAGATAATCTTTTCGTCGAAAGCCTTTTTCCCTGATTCCTCAAGTAAGTATGAAAAACCTTCTCCCCGTTACCTCCTCTGTGAATGAAGTTTATATTTCAAGCACCATTTAGAACATATTCTCCTATGCTTATCTACTTTCCTCTATTAGCTCTTTTCATTTATTCGATTTGAATCCAGTTAGCTCCTCTTTTCCGAAGTCCTTGAGTCCAATGAGGATAAAGAGTTAGCAGTCTTAGCCTCTATCTTTTATACCCTAATAGCTTCAACATATCTTACTATGCTATGCTGCTGTTAGGTTTCCGTTGTTCTTACCTTCTAAAGAAAAAAAAAACTAAAGGAAAGAAAGAAGCCATTACGCTAGTCCCTCTAGCCAGGAGGTTGGTCGTAGATCAGAGCACTACCCTTAGAGAACTGAAAGTGAGGGAAGGAAGTGAATGTCCTAACACTAAGAAAGACATTCTATCTTAGCTTGTTCTAACCTTCAAATATTTATCCCTCATGTTTCTACATCCAGAAAGTCCAGTGGGTACATCTAGTTACCTGAATCAAACTCTTTCTTATTAAACTAGAATAAATAGAGGAAGGAAGGAACTCCTGTAATGACCTGCAAGCTTCTCTTCTCAAACTAAACTAATGAAAAGAAGGAATTGGGATCATTGAGATCAATCTAGAAAGATGAACTTCCTCTTGTATTTCCCCCGAGTTCCGTACGGAGCATACGCCCAGTTCAACGAATGGAATCGAGGATGAGAACGACGGATAGAGAACGACACTCTTCAAGGGAAAGCCCTAAATGTGCCTTCCTCATATTAGCTATCTTCCCTACTCTCTTTTCTAACCTTGCCAATAAACCAATGCTCCCGCGAGGGCAAAAGTGCAGCTATCTATGCAGGACCTGTCAGCTCATATGAGAGTGAGATCAAGGGCATTCCTCGTAGCAGGTTGTCTTGATCGAGAACGAGAAAGGGACCTAGCGGGAAAGATTTTATAAACCTTACTCCCACTTATACCCAAGGAAGAAGTGTGATTGCCGTCCGTGAACCTCATACCACGATAACCAACTCCTCTATTGCTGAGAACACCGAGATTCAGAAGCATCCTTATATTCCCAAAAAGAAGGGAAAGTATTTACTTGTCCCGTGTAGGGCTAGGAAAAGGACTAAGAGAAGGCAAGCTCAGAGGAAAGCATTTGATTCCCACTCTCTAGAGGTTCGAGTTGAGTTTATGCTTTGAGTTCCATCTAGTGAAACAAAGAAGTGAAGAAGAGAAGTTCAGAGGGGAAGGAAGAAGGGTTACTTAACCTCTTTTGCTTCTCATTTAGTTGGGGCACCCTATGGAATATCATAGTATAAGTGGTCCCCCCTCCCCCCACCCCCAATCATGAGATGGAGCAGAAATTTGTGTAATAAGAGAGCTTAGACAATCTGAGGTTCCCATATCTCTTGCCTCATTTTGGTTCATGAGTGGAGAGCTCATTGGGCCCGACCGCTTTCTCGCTCTACCATCTTAGACTGCATTCTGCACATTCTCATAGTTTCCAATCCTTCTAGTGACAGCATGGGATACCAGCAGTGACCTTAGTATGCTTTCTCACTTGGCTATCTGCCGTTATGATCAGACATGACAGTTCAAGGGAATCGAACCCTTCTCTAGTATCCTATCATCAGATGCTGATGCTCCCACATCCTCTCGCATAAAAGAGATTTCCGTTTCATTATCACATCTCACTTCTTGTCTAAAGCAATTTCACTTGCCAACTCTCAACCCCCAACACTCCATCTTGTTTTTGAAGTCTATTGCCTATACTCTGCACCAAACGAGACTCGTGAAATAGAAAGCTTAGTCTTTTCCCTTTTTCTCTTTAAACCAACCCGTCGATGCCCTTCTTTAAAGCATGAACAACACTTCTCCCGATATTTCTTAGGGAAAGGAAGAAGAGTGAAAACTAAGGCTAAGTACCGAATGAAAGAAGTTCGGCAAAGACTATGACGGAAAGGTTTGGGTATTGGGGTTGGGGGATAAGCCCAAATATGATCGACCAAAAAAGTCAATGGTTCGGAGATTCCTTGCCGATGGCCTAAAGAAGCTAAGGGATCTAAAAATGCTATTAAATAGGGAAAGGGGTAAGCAGTAGATGCGAAGGATGAAGCTTTTAAGTTATTAGGATGACATAGCCTGGAAATGGAGGGCGAGGTTCAAATGAGGAAAGGCGTCATGATGGATACCTAGGCACCTAGAGACGAAGAAGGGTGTAGCAAGCGATGAAATGCTTCGGGGAATTAAAAATAAGCATAGATCCGGAGATTTCCGAATATGCCAACCTTTCAAACTGCTGTTGAATCCATGGGCATGCAAGAGACAACCTGCCGATCTGAAACATCAGAGTAGTAAGAGGAAAAGAAAGAAAAACCCATCCCCGTAGGGGAGGCGAGCAAAATGGGAGTAGCCTAAACCATAAAAACAAGGTTGTGGGAGAGCTATATGACGCGTCGTGCTGCTAGGCGAAGCAGTGGAGTGCTGCACCATAGATGGCGAGAGTCCAGTAGCCGAAAGCATCACTAGCTTACGCTCTGACCCGAGTAGCATGGGGCACATAGAATCCCGTGTGAATAAGCAAGGACCATCGTTGCAAGGCTAAATACTCTTGGGTGCCCGATAGCAAAGGGGGAACAATTGCGAGGGAAAGGTGAAAAGAACCTCCATCGGGGAGTGAAATAGAACATGAAACCATAAGCGTCCGACGTACTGGGAGGAAAATGTGATCTCTGACTGCATGTCTATTAAAGAATGAGCCGACGACTCATAAACAGTGGCATCTGTTAAGGGAACCCACCAGAGCCATAGCGAAAGCAAGTCTTCATAGGGCGATTGTCACTGCTTATGGACTCAAACCTGTGTGAGCTATCCATGACCAAGATGAAGCATTGGGTGAAACTAATGTTGAGGTCCGAACCAACTGATGTTGAAGAATCATCGGATAAGTTGTGGTTAGGAGTGAAATGTCACTCAGACCCAGATCCCATTGGTTCTCCCCGAAATGCATTTAGGTGCAGCAGTTGACTGGATATCTAGGGGTAAAGCATTGTTTCGGTGTGGTCCACGAGAGCGGTACCAAATCGAGGCAAACTCTGAATCCTTTATATGACCCCAAAATTATAGGGGCCGACAGTCGGCCAGTAAGACGATGGGGATAAGCTTCATCGTCGAGAGGGAAATAGCCCAGATCACCGGCTGACAGCCCTTAAATGACCGCTTAGTGATAGACAGATGTAGGGGTGCAGAGACAGTCAGGAGGTTTGCCTAGAAGCAGCGACTCGTTGAAAGAGTGCATAATAGCTCACTGATCGAGCGCTCTTGCGCCAAAGATGAACGGGGCTAAGCGATCTGCTGAAGTTGTGGGATGTCAAAATGTATCGATAGGGAAGCGTTCTGCCGTCAAAGGGAAGCGCCCATGCAAGTAGGTGTAGACGAAGCAGAAGCGAGAATGTCGGTTTGAGTAACACAAACATTGGTGAGAATCCAATGCCTCAAAAACCTAACGGGTTCCTTCGCGACGGTTCGTCCACGGAGGGTGAGTCAGGGCCTGAAAATCAGGCTGGAAGGCGTAGTCGATAGACAACAGGTGAATATTCCTGTACTACCTCTTGTTGGTCCCGAGGGATGGAGGAAGCTAGGTTAGCCGAAAAATAGTTATCGGTATAAGAACGCAAGGTGACCTTATTTTTTCAGGGTAAGAAGGGGTAGAGGAAATGTCTCGAGCCAATGTCTGAGTATGAGGTGCTACGGCATGATAAAAAGCTCGATGCCAGAATGTTAAAAAGCTTAACACCTCTTATTTTACTTTTAAAATTTAAAAGAGAGAAAAATTAAAAATGCAAAGGTTGTCTTATTCAAAACTCCAATTAGAGTTATGGCATCTCTTCTCTCACCCCCACACCTTGGAATGCACTGTTCTTATAGAAAGAAACGGGCTTTCACATCTTATTAACCCGAAATGAAACGGCTGAGGAGAGGTTCCTTTTTTAGGGTACTCTAGCGGAGACGGGGTGGGGCCTGTAGCTCAGAGGATTAGAGCACGTGGCTACGAACCATGGTGTCGGGGGTTCGAATCCCTCCTTGTCCACAACCGACCCAAAAGGAAAGGACTGTCAAATACTCCACCAAACGGAGGCGTCAAAGAAGCGAAGCAAGCCGCTCCTGCGCGCGTACTCTTTTTGTTGTTCATGGATACCATAGTAGAGGTGAAGGAGTGCTACATTTTAGTAGCGAAGGAGGTCTCAAGGAGGCCTTTGAATACTAAAAAAAGGGGGTAGACAAATTTGCTGAATTAATTCCAACGATTGTGATGCCTGCTCCATTCTCAACATCGATTACAACAAGTGAGGAAGGTTATACATCAACATTTCTTTTCCCCGAGCACAAGTGTGACGGTCGCCCGATGTATTTGTTGGACCCCCCTAGATGAAAAAGTGGAGATGAGATTCATACGTAAGTATGACCATTTACGAGATTATGGGTCATATATGATGCCCTTGCCCTACTCCAGCAGTTTTCTTACCAAACAAGGATAAGAGCTGCTGCTATAAGAGTAGAGCATTGAACTATATTGATTTGACCCTATGCCCAATGTTCTGAGTGGGTGTAGGCACATTTTCTCAGATGGTGGATTTGATAAGTGGATACAATCATGGTATTTTTCAGGTGGGGAGACGAAGGGAAGATGCTGTTCAGCACAAACAGAGGTCCTGTATGAGTAGCTCGTGATGCCGTTTGGTCTCACCCATGCACGCACTGAGTACCGTCTATGCGACTGATGAATGAGGTACTGACCTTGCAGAGGTAAATTCCGAATACTCGGATGATCTTTCTCTTTTCGGAGTGAGGATGGCCTAAACCATAGCGAGAATTGTTGGATAGACGTATGTAAACGTCGAAAAAGGGTGAGGCAACATTATTTGAGAACTCGGTAAACCGACGGGTTTGGTTGATCCCAAAAAGAATTTAAGATAGACCAATTCTTCATTCCCTCTGACAATTGTGAAAAAGCCTCTCAGGTTGCTATGTCGAGAGCTTGTTGTTTCTGACCTTTCGAACTGTCGTGACTTACATGGCAAGTGACGGGGCTGTGTCGCCGGGATTCCAACTCATACGGGATTTTTCGATGTGCATAATGACGTACTGCAGCCCCAATAGAGATATATTGATATTGGTCTGATAGACAGAGCCTAAGTTGCCAAAGCCCGACGCCTCCTGAAAGAGAGAGAGTATGGATCACTATATCTCAAAAATGTGTCTTGCGGAGCAAATGAAAGTAGGGGGGCTATTCTTATGCCGCTCTTCGTAGATCTAATACTCAACTTTTCTCTTATTTTTCGGAGTATATCTTTTCTTGGTCGAGTTAGCAGATCCGCACTATAGGCTAATCTCTAGTTTTTTGGAGCGTCGACTTCCGACTCGCTGTCCCTATATGCTTCGATACTTATGGACACTTCGACGCTCGTACCATTAGCATCGTCGCCTTTAGGTTTGATCGACTTGTATGCTATAATTTCACTCGGGTTCTGTGACTCGAGTCACAGGAGCTCGAAGAGCGAGCACGAAAGAACGACATCTCTCTATCGGATAGCTTTATCCCTTTGGTATCCCATTGGCTTACCCTAATTTCAATCTCGATCTCTCTTTCTGATAGACTTGCCTATGCATCTGTTTTTGGTTGATCCACTTATGGAAAAATGGTAGGATCAATGTCTTTTATTGGCTTCTCTTTCCCTATTTAATATCTCCTCTTTTATTTCTCTGTCTTTTTCAAAGAAAGACTTATTTCTGTCTTCTCGGGTAGTGGATTTGCCAACTTTATGGCTCGTCATATCGGTATGAATTACTATTTCTCTTCCTTTTTCACTTTTGTTTGTGGATTTTATTTCCCCCTGTGCTTCCACTTCCCCTTGCCTCGAGATCGTGCCTTTTGTCAGTCGAAAAGTTATACTCGTCGGATGCATGACATCTAAAAGACTCTTTCGAGATCGCTTCTACATCAGGAGGAGAGATTCACTCTCTCTTTGCTGGTGTACTATCTCTATCTATGAATTCCCCAACTCAATCGCGACGCCCCTTTCACCTATGTATCGGTTCTTTCTTCTCAGGCACAGTTCGTAAGCCAGGCACAGTGGAACAAGCGACGTTTTCAGGCACAGTGGATTTGGCAAATAGTTACCTATCTTTAATAGTCGATCAACGAACTCCATTTCTCAGAGTCAGGTCCCTTTCTTTGGCTTGGTCTTCAAGGTAGGGATCATGTTCTCGTTTAAGCTCGATGCAGCTCAGGGAAAGCGTATCAGATCATAGAGTCATAGCCTCCCACCCCTCGAAAACATTGAACAGAGTCTCGGTACTCACTAACAAAACGACGAATGATTATGTGATCTGTCTGCGGCGAACGGTAAACGCAAAATACACATTATACAACGAGACGCTTGCAGACTGAAAGCCGAGAATAAGTTCTTACTTAGACGAGTGCGGGAAAAAATGAAAAAAAGCCTAGTTTCTTTCAGAACCGTCAACTTCCGACTTACGAACTGTATGCTTATTTGCACTTCTTGCGCCTAGAAGTAAAACGGAAAGGCGGAATGAGAAGAGAAGGCCGTAGGATGAGATGAAGGATGTCTCATGGAACGGTCAACTTTGGGACTTTAGTAGTTCAGTAGCGACTAAACAGAATACGAAAAAAGAGGGCTATAAGTTGGCCGTTTGGTTTGCTATTGCTATAAGAATTGATCGCCTTTTGATTTGACGCCATCGGCTTCGCTATCGCTCCTATGGCCGTCAAAAAAAGTCTTCCTACCATACCAGAATGCCTATGTTATAGTGCGCGTCAAGCTTCACCAGAAGCAAGTGACGAGGAAGCGAAGTTTCATAGACAAGGCTCATTCTGTGCCTGACTTATGAGCTCGTGTAGTGACGGCGCTTTCTGAAAAAACCCTACTGCAATGACGGCGCTGTTGCTACGCCCTCCTCTCACTGTCTACTAAACGAGCCTCCAAGCAAATTGAGCGTGCGAAGCCTTCCGTTGAGCTTCCCCTTTTCCTCACCCAATTTCCCATTTCATTTCTGCTTCAGCTTCCCCGGTTTAGTTGGTTTGGTGGATTAATTGATTGGATACTCGAGAACCATAATCTTTCAAAGGAACAACTTCTATGAAGATAGATAGGGGCGTCAGGTTTGGCATCTATGCCCCTGCCCTCCAAACAGTATGAGATCCTTTTAGCTCGTACTGCTCACACTCTTAGATCTTCAGGTGGCACCTCCGCCAACATAGTGTGAGCTGGGAGCAGCTCCGAAAATCCTGGCCTACTAAAAAATGAGCATCGAAAGTCAATGTCAACAACAAAAACATGAAAAAGTATACGTTGGTTGCCCACTGATCTGATAATAGTTCCAATCCAATCCCTTTGCCTCACTCTACCTCTTAATCTATAATGACCGGCGAGTCGGAACATGTACATAACCATACATCACACCGGGCTAGAAATTGCAAGAATGTTAGAAGTCCCTTATGGAAGGTGGGAAAGAAAAGTTCGAGGCCGGATTAGCAGGAGGGAGGGCGGCCCCACCCTGAAACAGTCGGTGTACATACATAAAAAGAGGCTGGTTATGTTGGCCCCTCCCATCTATATTGACCGAAAAGAGGGGAGAGGCTCTTGCGGAAGCCCTACTCGCCCTTCTCTATTTTGATAGAACCCTCATATTGATTATTCCAGGCTTCCTGGACTCGTAACAGACGGCTAGGAACAAGAAGAGGATAAGGGGGATCTACCATTGCAGGTCCTTCACCTTGCGCTGAGATAGCCCTCTTTTTTTGTTCGTTCACCATGGCACGAAAAAAAAAATGAATAAGCTGGAATAAGTCAGAAAGAGAGTGGCGTCGGGACTAAGAGAGCGTCTGTTGTTTTTTTAAAATAACTGTACGATTATCGGACTGGCCCCCCTTGCATGACCTAGAATGAAAAAGAGGCCCGTGCTACTATAAGGCATCTCAACTCCTCCCTCAGAAGGACACTGTTGCGTTGCCATGGAGACGGGGTAGCCCCGACTTTTATAGGTCCGTCGGTTCGACCTCCTAATGAGAATTGAGGTCCTTGCACGGGCGTCTCATCCCTGACGATATTGTTTTCTCTATATAGAGTGCCCCGTGGTTCCTTGAGTGTCAGCCACTGAGAGGAATGCCATCAACTAAGGCGTTATTTGCCACTAACCACTCGCACGCCGGCTGCTTGGGCTCCGCGTTTCAAGTTTGTTATCCTAACCGTCTCCTCTGCTCTACCGGGAGCCTAGCTCCTTCTTCTATCTTATTTATTACTTGGCTCCGTTGACTCCCAACTGCTCCAGCTGCTCGCTGTAATAGATTGCTTAGTCAGGTGGCTCACACCCTAACCTAAGGTGGGGTGGTGCGGCCGAGCTAGAGTGGGCTCAGTAGTCAATCTGAAGGGTTGCAGATGATTTGTATGCGATGAAGAAGGACATTTTGTCAGATATTCCCCAGGAGGGAAAAAATGCTCAAAAAATGATAAAATATATGGAGGAACAAGAACTGTAAATCTGTTTGGGTGAAGAAATCTTGCCAACAGATATAGTACTATATGAACTTGAAGTTGAAAATGATTCAGAAACCTAACTAGTTTTCATGATGAACAAAGAATCAGGTTCTATCACACCCCTACCATCAGAACTGGATAGTATAACATTAGGATAGTTATCCTTGTATCAGAACCTTCACGTTCCTTTTTTGGGCGATAGGGGTCTGTAGTCTGTGTGTCTGTGCAAATCTTTCAGTGTGATGGCTACTGTTCTGGTATGTACTGTTTAATTTAAACTGTTATAAGGTAGATTACACCTGATTTTGTGTGTTAGGTAAGCTTTATATTTATTTTATTTTGTGTAAATTTATTTCTGAGAAATTCTTAAAAAATCATAAAAATTCGATAAAGTTCCCAAAAAATAAAAAAAGTCACTATAGCATAGTCGTCATTGTAGCAAAAAACCCGAAAAAAATAGAAAAAATTGGGAAAGTTTGGGAAAGTATTTATAGCATTTATAGCACGTACGTGGTGACAAATTAACTATAACACCGACCTATATTCAATCACAACATGTATCATTACTGTCCTTGTTATACTCTAAGTGTCCCTTACTAGATTTGAGTAATTTTAAAGCCGAAATTCTTGAGTGAACCTTTGTTGCCGAGATAGGGTTTGTAGGGTGAACCTCAAGAGACGGTTTTAGGTACCGTTGGCTACTCAGAGCTAGTTACCCTCTGACATCTTAGATGGCTACCGACATAGTGTGCAATTGCGAGATGTGCATTGCGGATTGCGATAAATATGACACCATGTTTAATGATATATATGACATGATGAACACTCCAAGATATTCCAAAAAAAATTTGATGAGATAGTTCTCCAGATAGATAGGTTAAAAGAACAAGGTAAAAGTCTCAACATAAGTTTAGATGTCAAAGAAAATTTAACTGAACAACTCGAAAAGATCTATAAAAAAATTTAAGGGTCTACTAGTTCATTTTAGATATAAGCCAAACTAGGAAGAGGTCGAAACTAAAGAGGAGAAGGCGATTAGAGGAAATGATGGAAGTATTCTGGTAGAAAAGAAAACAGACAGTGAAGAAATCATCCCGAGTTCTGAGAAACTTTTGGACCAAGTGAATGAGTATACGATAGGATACGATGAAATGATTCCTATTCTAGAACAAGTAAAAGAGAAAAAGAAAGTAGGAAGGAAGTTAGATCGCATTTTAGGAACTGGTCCAAAGCAGAAGAGACCATGTCAACAGATAAAAATGATGCAAGTAGATAAAAAATATTCTAAACAAGACTATGACTCGATTGTGGAACTAATTAATTGTTGGAAAGAATTATATAAGCATCCAAGTAATACTATTCAGGAGAGAAATCATCTAGTAATAGGATGCAAAAAACTTATCTTCAGAATGAAGAGTTGCTACACCATTTTAAATTTGATCATGAAATATATAATCTAGAAAGCGAGGAAGAGCCAGATAACACCACAAATTCAGATAATGAAGACTACGGAATGACTATGCACGATGAATATAAGTTTGAACACGGAAAATGAATAGAATCTGACAGTGAGCTGATACATGTTGGAGAAGATTGCAAAACTACAGCAAATTTAAACAACTTACAAATAGGAGGGAACATGAGGATTGATGATTTAATAAAAAGAAGTGTATCCCAAGGAGGAACCTATCTATATTTGTCCAATGCTCATTTCTAGGATAAACAAAAGGATATAAATGACTGGGCGCAATCCCTGCCATCGTAATCACAAATCATGAAGGATCATGGGAAAATGAAAATTTGTCAATTACATTATGGGAATACTACAAGGAGATTTTTTACAATGGATAAAACAATGAATAAATTCGGAAGAAGGGAATAGTAAATGAGAGGAGTGGGAAGAAAGTGATAAGTTCCCTAGTTTTGAGAAAATCCTCAGTGATTTCATAAAATCATCAAAGAAAATTTTTGTGGGTTCATAAATGATAGAGCTCAAGAATTAGAGGTTCTATATGCGCTGTCCAAAATTGAGTTATACGAGATATGTGAATTCGAAAAATACTGCAAAACATTCTCGAAATACTTTTACAAATTGGAATATGATAAAGCAAAGAATTGGCTTGATCCTTTTTTCCACAAGCTCCCTAGTCCATGGGATACCAAAGCAAGAAACAAATACCCAGACTACTCGAAACGAATTGAGAAAAAAGATAATTTGGGGCAGCATATACACTTTGTGCTTAAAATAGTACAGGATGATTGCCCAAATATAAAATCCTACAAGAAAATGAAAAACACGATAAGTAACTCTCCTAAAGGAAGGTGTTGCGAAAAAATAATTGACAAAAAAGGAAAAATAGAAAGTGAAAAAAGGCCAAAACCAACATTCAGAAGAAGAAGCTTTCGATGGAAACCATGGACAAGGAATAGAGGATTTGTCAGAAGCAATAACTACGTTAGAAAAAGGGACGAGTCGTCTACTGAAAGGGACAAGAAGGGGTGCAGATGCTTCGTATGCGATGAAGAAGGACATTTTTCTAGAGATTGCCCCAGGAGGGAAAAAATGCACAAAAAATAATAAAATATATGGAGGAACAAGAACTAGAAATCTTTTTGGGTGAAGAAATCTTGCCAACAGATACAGTACTATATGAACTTGAAGTTGAAGATGATTCAGAAATGAACTAGTTTTCTTGATGAATGATGAATCAGGTCCTATCACACCTCCAGCATCAGAACTGGATAGTATAATATTAAGAGATGTGGTTAGAAGAGAAGTAGTTTTTAGGGAAGAGGACTTTGATAGGATGAAAAAACATCGATAAATAAAGAAAACATAAATATACAAAATTTCACGGTTCAATTCCTTTTCTAGAAGAATAATAAAAAATTTTAACGGAAACACTACAACAAATCTATCAGCTAGAGAAAGAGTAGACATCCCCATTTTTAGCCGAGAAAAGGTACGAAGATGGAAAAAGAAATACCCAGAAATTTGTTACATCCACGTTAGTTTAATCCAAATTAAAATCAAGCACTATTTAGGGCTGGCATAGATATTCCTATAATAACACTGGTAATAGATAATTGATTCTTTAACTGCCATCAAGCACTAATAGGGGGTTTCCAATCCAATTTAGTAAATCAAACTGTATGGTTCAATGTCCAACCCAACTTCTTTATCTCTATATTAGACCCAAACATAATAGAGACACTATACGACTAAAGATTAAGACTCAAGGAATGAACATAAAAACCAACTCGCATGATCTGGCCATAGCATACACGACAATTCATGAATTAACTCAAACCACAGAGGCAAGAACAATTTCTAACCAAAGACAAATGAATATAAAGAGTCTCACGGTACCAAGACAGTGGTTTCTCGAAGACTTAATATAAACAGAAGAGCCGAAACACTTCGGAGGAGTAGAAAAACAAAGTTTCGGAAACAGCTTATATATTAAAAATAATTCAAAGCAACCTTTACTAACAAGAAGCAACAATGAAAGGAAGATTAGAAAAGTAGCCAGGAGATCTAATGCCAGTGAGGAAATAAGACAGCCAGTGCTGTCACGATTATTAGGAGAAGATCTAAAATTAAGCCCAAATATTAAGGAAACAGGCCAAAAAACTCATTATACCTGTCAAGCCAGGATTATCGTCTCGGCAAGAGGCTATCGAGCTCAATTTTTATAAGTAATTTTTCATCTCGGCAAGAGGCTGTTGAGTTTAGATATAATTTTTCATAATTGTAAACTAACCATTTTTCATGAAAACCGAAAGAAAGGAAAAGAAATAGTTACATCAGAAAGGACAAAAGGAGAACAAATTCTTGAGAAGGCTAGACAGGCACTTCCCGAAGAAATCTTTTTGAGTATCAAAACGATAATGCTCGATCCCAAAGAAAATATCAAAAGAATCTTATCAAAAAAATAAAACAGATATCATCTTGACCCGAAACAATTGCCCGAGGGTTTTTAATTTCATGAAAGAAGGAATGTGGGATATCTAAGGAGTCGAATGGGGACTTGTAAGCCATATGTGCTTCGGACTACAAGGAGAACAAGAATGGTGCAGATTACCAGCAGTGATAAGATTTTTTGCCCACAAACTAGCCACAAGTATCAATTATAATCATTTGTTCACCTTCCAAATATTCAGCATGCTTGGGTGGAGAGAAAAGACAACATTTTTTCAACCATACCAAATATGGATACTTGGCTACCCCGAGCATTGGCAAAAATTCGACCCCAATTACAATATCGAAAGAGTCAATTATAATTATTTCTGGTGCAATAGTTTTATCAAGCTGGTCAACAGAACAAGAAAAATTATCAAAAACATCGACAGCTATTCAATCATGACAGATGGAAGAAAAATAGTCGCCACAAAAGACTATCATGCAAAGTTTAGCTTTCCAAAAGGACGGAGCCACGAAGCAATGAAGCTACTATAGGATATAGCTTTCAACCAAAAAAATTTAAATATCCCAATATAATTCAAATGAACAGCTGAACATCTCCTGACAACCACAGTCCAAATCAACAATGAATCCACAAGACATCAACAGTAAAGATTCCTGATATCAACAGTGAAGATTCCAAATGAAATCCTTGACAACTCATCATGCTGAGGAGAATAGCATGGCTAGCCTAACTCAAATGGTAGTTGATAAAGGCAAGTTAAATCTGTTGATAGCTGAGGATTTGCTAAAAATCCCATATAATTTGACAATTCCTGATAAAGTCTCTGGTCTCAATCATTAGCGACAAAATTATCTACAAAAGAAAACAGACAAAAGTAAACTGATATGACAAAAGTAGCTTGATATGACAAAAGTAGCTTGATATGACAAAAGTAGCCTAACATGGCAACTTCATGATTAAAAGAAGCAGGCTAAAGCTTCACAAAGAAGAAACCTAAAGGTTTCGCAAGAAAGAAACCCAAAAACATCATAGCAGTAAGATTCTCTTCAAAAACATTGACAACCAATAGAAAGATTCCCTGTAAAAAGTGCCTAACGAAAGGAGCCTGAAACAGCCAAAAGGAGCCTGATACAGACGAAAGGAGTCTAATATATCCAAAAGAAAAAGGGAGGCATGATTAAAAGCTCCTTTATGATTAAAGATACGGGCCCCACCCAAATAGTCCAAGACTCCTGTAAATCAACAGTAAAAGACATCAACAGTAGAAATTCCTGACAGCGACATCAACAGTAGAGATTTCTGACAACGACAAAATATTAACAGTAAACATCAACAGTGAAGATTCCTGATAGAGACACCTGACAACGATAAGACACAACAGTGAAGATTCCTAACAGAGATAAGATATCAATAGTGAAAATTCCTGACAGAGACTTTTACTACAAGATTCTTGAGAGGCTTCTCATGCAAAGAAACTCGTCTATAAAAGGGGCTTCCGAGGGCGTCAATAAGGCATCGGCTAATCTTCCACCACAACATCCTAAGCTCCTCAACGCCTCCTTTTCTCATCGCCATTCTCTCTTCCTCTCATCCTCTCCCATCTGGTTTGCTGTTGATCAAACCATCATCCACCCGTACTTATCCACCACCTATATATATAATTAGTGTGTGCCTGACTATATTAGTTATCCTGAGTGTATTGTCTTTCCCTTCTACATTAGTGTGAGTCCTGTTTAGTAATCCTGGTATCAGAGCCTTGGCGTTTCCTTTTTGGGCGGTAGGGATCTGCAGTCTGTCTGTAAAAAGAGTCTCTGGTGTGATGGCTAATATTCCGGTATGTACTGTTTATTTTAAAATATTATAAAGTAGTTTGCATTTGCTTTCGTGTGTTAGATAGGTCACTATTCCGTTATGTACTGTTTATTTTAAACTAGATCGCACTTGCTTTCGTATGTTAGGTAAGCTCTATGTTTATTTTGCTTTGTGTAAATTTATTTCCAAAAAATTCTTAAAAAATTATAAAATTCTAAAAAATTCATAAAAAAATTAGAAAAGTCACTATAGAAGAATCGTCAATGTAGTAACACTATAGCAAAAAATACGAAAAAATCAAGAAAAAATTAAAATATTGGGAGAAGCATTTATAGCATCTATAGCATGTACATGGTATTAGATTAACTATAACACCGACCTATATTCTCTTACAACCTGTATCATTATTGTCCTAGTTACACTCTAAGTATCCCTTGTTAGATTTGAGTAACTTTAAAGTCTAGATTCTAGAGCATAACCTTTGTTGTCATGGTAGGCATTTGTAGGGTGAACGTCAAGAGACAGTTTTAGGCACCATAGGCTACTCAGAGCTAGTTACCCATTGACATCTTAGATGATTACCGACATAGTGTGCAATTGCGAGATGTGTAGTGAGGATTGTAGTAAATACGACACCATGTATAATGATATATATGATATGATGAACACCCCAAGATTTTCCAGAAAAAATTTGATGAGGTAGTTCTCCAGATAGATCGATTAAAAGAACAAAGTAATAATCCCAACCTTACTTTATAATCCAATGAAAATTTAACTGAATAACTCGAAATGGTCTATAAAAAATTTATGGGTTTATTAGTTCAAAGGAAGTAGTAGGAAGGCTAGATCGTATCGATGGATTAGGTACCATCTTAAGGCAAACGAAAGCTAGTCAACAGATAAACATGAGGCAAGTGGATAGAAAATACTTCAGAAAAGAGTATGACTCGATTGTGGAACTAATTAATTGTTGGAAGGAATTTGTATAAAGATCAAAGTAATACTATCCGGGACAAAGGCCATCTAGTGAGTAGGATGCAAGAAATTTACTTGCATAATGAAGAGCTGCTAAACCACTTTGAATTTGATTCTGAATTATATAACCTAGAAAGCAAAGAAAAAGAAGAGTCAGACAACAACACAAATTCAGATAACGAGAACTACGGAATAATTATGCACAATGAATACGAATCTGAATACGAGAAAGGAATTGAATCTGACAGTGAGCTGATACATGTTGGAAAAACAACAACAGACTTAGACAACTTACAAATAGGAGGGAACATGAGGATTGATGATCGAGTAAAAAGGAGTATATCCCAAGAAGGAACCTATCTAGACTAGTCCAATGTACGTTTCGAGCATAAACAAAACGATATAGACGACTGGACGCAATCCCTAACCATTGTGATCACAAATCATGAAGAATCATTGGACAATGAAAGATTTAACAATTACATTAAGGGAATATTACAAGGAAATATTTTGCAATGGATGAAACAACAGATAAATTTGGAAAAAGAGAAGCAGTGGGAGAGGATGAGAGGGTGAGAGAGGATGGTGATGTAGAAAAGGAGGCGTTGAGGAGTTTAAGGTATTGTGGAAGCTTGCTTCTATTTTTGCCGATTAGCCGATGATTATCCCCTCCTTCGGAAGCCCCTTTTATAGACGGCCTTCCTTACATGAGAAACCTCTTGAGAATCTTTCTGTAGAAGTCAGGAGTCTTCACTGTTGACGTCTTGTCGTTGCCAGGAATCATACTGTAGAAGTCTTGTCACGAATCTTTACTGCTGATGTCAGGAATCATACTATAGAAGTTTTATCACGAATCTTCACTGATGATGTCTTGATGTCAGGAGCCCCCTTTTTTTTAATAATAGTATTTACAGGAATTTATCAATGAAAAAGTCTTTTGATGTGACTAGTTGCCTATGAGACTCTGTATGCCTTCATCTCCTATGTGTCCTAGTAGGTCTGACGGTATATATTCTTCTGTCCATTCTGCCATGTCTTGCTAAAGTATTCTGTCTTCTACCACTTTCTTTTATTTATAGTATTAAATTAATTCTTCGTGGGCTGACCTGATATTTTTTAGGTCCTTGCAAATAATTTCTTTGTCTACATAAACTCTGTAGATTTCAGTTTCTGTAGCTAATCGGAATCTACTTGCACTATATTTTTTCCAGTTGAATTCATATAATATGGTTTTCTCTCTCCAGTGCCTGATCTGCCTTGGGATTTCTATGTCACAAATTACTTATCTTACCTATATATCTAGATTTAGGGGATGGGCTAGTATGTGTGTAATCCATGCACTGTGCTTTATAAGATACCATACTCCTTTTATGTATTCTGCTATTATAGAGTCGAATTCTATCTTGAGTTGTGGCTTCTTACCTATAAAGGCTTTTAAAACTGGAAATGCTAAAGAATCTTGGAGTAATCCTGCATGATCTGGATGACTAATGATTATTTGTAAAACAATCCCATATCTAGGAAGTCTTTCCAACTATAGTTTGTTTCATGGAGTTTCTCCGTCTTTATTTTGCCTAATTATATATTCAGTTTGTAAATGCTATAGGCTAACTCACATTGGCATTTTGGTTGTGAGTGGTCCATGATGCTGCAGTTTGAATCGATGTTGATGCATCTATCGGTGTTGGCATAATGTATTACTTGGTCTACTACATCTTCTTTCTCCTTTTTGGATTTCTTTGAGTATCTGTTGCATGTTTTTCACCTTTCTATAGAAATTGTCCGGAACTTTTTGATGAATGTTTTGTCTGACATCTTCTAGAAGAATAGATAATTTGTTTTAAAGAACAATCTGGTTTGCATGGCTTTCGTATTTCTCATATATTGTAGGCTCTCTCTTCTATCTTTTACACTTGATTCCGTTTCACTCTTATTTGTGAGGCACTCCTTTCTTTCTTTTTCTCTCGTATCTTTGAGGCCCTCGTTTTCTTTCGACAAGCTCATAATTATTTTTGTTTGTTTACAAAGATTTTCAACAAATTTAACTTCTTGTATTTTTAGATTTTTAAAGTGATTCATAATAATTTGATAATCTCTACACTATGTTGATGATTCTAGATTACTTACACTCTGTTGACTCTCTTATGGATTCATAAATTCTTTAAGGTTTTCATTGGAATATTATTTTTAGCATATTCTATAGCTTCTTTAACATTATAAAAACCTTTAAATATTGGATTATCAAAATTTGAGACTAATTTTCTAATTGTATTCCAATTTTTCTAAATTCCTACTTGATGACCTCTAAGTATGACATAGCATATAAAATATTATGACTGGGGTATCTGGATAATACCTTTAAAATAATAAACTGATGCTTTGATTACTTTAATCTTCTCTTTTGGCTGATCTAGTCTTAAATTCCACAGATTATCTAGTAGACATTGTTATATTAAATCTACCTGAAATTCAGTGATTCTGAACGACACTTTACTCTGTGTTGCATACTGCTTGCGATAAATATCTCCAAATATCATGAACTCTCTGGGATTCATCTGCAAAACTAAATACCAAAGAATTAGTCTAGATAATTTTTGCTTAATTATATGCTCAAATTTTGGTCCATATTTATGATCTATAAAATTCGTCCATCTACATAATTTCATTTTGTTTAATTTGAATACTAATTTAGCAATTGCTATACAATCTATCTGTGAGTATAGTCGATATGCATTAGTTTTTCCTAGAATTTCCCAATCAAATTTTTCGCTTGCATATCTAGTTAATCCTTTTATCTTTATTATTTCAATGTTAGAAAGCTTTATTCTATTTCCTAAGAACTCTATATCGTTTTTGTATAATCCTATTTGATGAATAATTATTTCCTTATCTATTAACTTCTTTAAATGTTCGTTTTGTGCCTTTGTGTACATATTTTCTTTTATGATTTCTATAAGGTCAAAAATATCTTAAGTCCTTTGTAACACATTTCCTTGAAGGATTCCTATCATATATATTACAAATCTTTCTTTATCCCATGTTTCTTCGTGTTTCATGAATATTATGACCTTTTGCCTATTTTCAAAGTATTTATTAGACATTTCTAGATGAATTCTATTTTGTGGCATCCTCTTTGAATTATTATTCTTCGTATTCCTTTTTATTTGTAAACTTCTCGAGCCTTATGAGGTTTTAAACATTTTTCTGAAATTTATCAGCTTTTTGTCAGATCTGGTATTCTTTTTAGATTCTGCCATGTACTCATCATTTGTAGTCACTCTACAATTTTTGACCAATGAATTTGCAATTCTTATATTTTTTAGATCTTCAATATAGACGTATATCCCAGGGTCAAACTTAAAATAGTGTAACAAATTTTTATGCTGGAGGTATGTTTCTTGTATCCTAATTCTTAGATACTCTCTCTTAAATAGTGTTATTCAGATCTCTATACAACTCTTTCCAGCAATTAATTATCTCTATTATTGAGTCGTATTCTTCTATGGAGTATGCTTGTATCATATCAATTTGCTAACTTGGACTCTTTAGTTGTGAACTAGTTTCTAATATGTCAATGTGATCTAATTTTCTTACTACGTCTTTTGTCTTTAGAACAGAAAGCGCATCATTGTATCCTATCATATATTCCTCTTCTCTTTTAGAGGGTCCTTCGGAATTTAGGATAACCTCGTCATTTGTTCTCTCTACCTCATAAATATCTCCTTGGTAACTATTCTCTATTGGTTTAGTTTGCAAGAAATTTTTGATGATGTTTTCCGTCTTAATTATATCGTTTATTGTATTTGTTGTTTCATCTTCACAACTTTCTCCCTTTTTTACTGGAATATTACTATTATTTTCTTTATTCGCCTTTTCATCCTCTTTGGTTTTGTTTATGATATTAGATTCGTCCTTTTCCTGATTAGGCTTATATTCAAAATGACTTAGTAGACCCTTAAATTTTTTATAAACTTCTTCGACTTGTTTAGTTTGATCTTCTTTGGATTCTAATGTTAGGCTAGGATTTTTACTTTCTTTTAATCTTTCTATTCAGAGAACTACCTCATCAATTTTTTTTTGGAATATCTTGGAGTGTTCATCATATCATATATATCATTATACATGATGTCATATGGATTATAATCCGCCCTACATATCTTGCAATTGCATGGTATGCTGGTAGCCTTCTAATATGTCAGTGGGTAACTAGCTCTGAATAGCCTATGATGCCTAAAACTGTTTCCTGAGGATCACCCTACAAATGCCTACCATGGCAACAAAGGTTACGTTTAGGAATCTGCATTTTAAGAATACTCAAATCTAGCAGGGGACACTTAGAATGAATCTAGGACAGTAATCATGCAAGTTATGAGATAATATAGGTCGGTTTTATAGTGAATTTGTCACCACGTACGTGCTATAAATGCAATAAATCCTTCCCAGAACTTTCCTAATTTTTACTTGATATTTTTTGGATTTTGCTACAGTGACATTTTCTACTTTTTTGATTTTTTTCGAAATTTTTATGAACATAAATTCCTCCCTGAGACTGGAAAAGAGACTACGGGCTACCAACAAAACTGACGAGTCCGGATGACTAATCTACAGAATCAAAAGAAACTGGAGGAGCGAGAGAGTCCAGCTTAACTAGGATCGTCACTCCTTCCGAGAGGTGACGTTCCACTACAGACGGTCGCTCAATCGCACCTTCCCTACCGGCCTTGTTCTCTAGCCCTGTACTTTAAAATTGGATTTCTATTCAGAATCACATCTCCTTTGGAAAATTGGATATTCCTATGTTGAATCAGTTCGTACCACCTTTCCCTTGTTTAACTGACTGGGAAGTTGTTCCAAGGTTTCCTAAGGTTTAGGTTAGTTTGGGTAAGGCAAGATAAGACTAGATTAGATTGTCTCTTTTTACGGTACCCAACCGACAATTAGTACAATGTTTTCTTTCCTCCTCATCATTTATTTTTGTAAAGATCGAGCCAAAGGCGAAGATGCAATTCGTGCAGCTAAGTGACCTGCCGGGCTTAGAATCAATATCTTCTTGTAGTTCCTATAAGCCGACGGAAGAATTCTAAGTCCTACTAACCTGCAAGCCCTATGAAGGAAGGTGCTTTTTCTTCCTCTAACTGTTTTCTTTGTCAAAGTCCATTCCGAGATTTCTGTTATGGGTAGCTACTACGTCCTGTAAGAAGTCTCGATAAGACGCTCTATAGTTCTCCTTAGGAGATAATCTTTTCGTCGAAAGCCTTCTTCCCTGATTCCTCAAGTATGAAAAACCTTCTCCCCGTTACCTCCTCTGTGAATGAAGTTTATATTTCAAGCACCATTTAGAACAGATTCTCCTATGCTTATCTGCTTTCCTCTGTTAGCTCTTTTCATTTATTCGATTTGAATCCAGGTTAGCTCCTCTTTTCCGAAGTCCTTGAGTCCAATGAGGATAAAGAGTTAGCAGTCTTAGCCTCTATCTTTTATACCCTAACAGCTTCAACATATCTTACTATGCTATGCTGCTGTTAGGTTTCAGTTGTTCTTACCTTCTAAAGAAAAAAAAACTAAAGGAAAGAAAGAAGCCATTACTCTAGTCCCTCTAGCTAGGAGGTTGGTCGTAGATCAGAGCACTACCCTTAGAGAACTGAAAGTGAGGGAAGGAAGTGAATGGGCAGTCCTAACACTAAGAAAGACATTCTATCTTAGCTTGTTCTAACCTTCAAATATTTATCCCTCATGTTTCTACATCCAGAAAGTCCAGTGGGTACATCTAGTTACCTGAATCAAACTCTTCCTTATTAAACTAGAATAAATAGAGGAAGGAAGGAACTCCTGCAATGACCTGCAAGCTTCTCTTCTCAAACTAGTCTAATAAAAAGAACGAATTGGGATCATTGAGATCAATCTAGAAAGATGCACTTCCTCTTGGATTTCCCCCGAGTTCCGTACGGAGCATAAGCCCAGTTCGACGAATGGAATCGAGGATGAGAATGACGGATAGAGAGTGGCACTTTTCAAGGGAAAACCCTAAATGTGCCTTCCTCATATTAGCTATCTTCCCTACACTCTTTTCTAACCTTGCCAATAAACCAATGCTCCCGCGAGGACAAAACTGCAGCTATCTATGCAGGACCTGTCAGCTCATATGAGAGTGAGATCAAGGGCATTCCTCATAGCAGGTTGTCTTGATCGAGAACGAGAAAGGGACCTAGCGGGAAAGATTCTACAAACCTTACTCCCACTTATACCCAAGGAAGAAGTGTGATCGCCGTCTGTGAACCTCATACCACGATAACCAACTCCTCTATTGCCGAGAACACCGAGATGCAGAAGCATCCTTATATTCCCAAAAAGAAAGGAAAGTATTTGCTTGTCCCGTGTAGGGCAAGGAAAAGGACTGAGAGAAGGCAAGCTCAGAGGAAAGCATTTGATTCCCACTCTCTAGAGGTTCGAGTTGAGTTTATGCTTTTAGGTTCCATCTAGTGAAACAAAGAAGTGAAGAAGAGAAGTTCAGAGGGGAAGGAAGAAGGGTTACTTAACCTCTTTTGCTTCTCATTTAGTTGGGGTACCCTATGGAATGTCATAGTATAAGTGGTCCCCCCTCCCCCCACCCCCAATCATGAGATGGAGCAGAAATTCGTGTAATAAGAGAGCTTAGACGATCTGAGGTTACCATATCTCCGGCCTCATTTTGGTTCATGATTGGAGAGCTCATTAGACCCGACTGCTTTCTCGTTCTACCATCTTAGACTGCCTTCTGCACATTCTCATAGTTTCTAATCCTTCTAGTGATAGCATGGGATACCGACAGTGACCTTAGTATGCTTTCTCACTTGGCTATCTGCCGTTATGATCAGACATGACGGTTCAAGGGAATCGAACCCTTCTCTAGTATCCTATCATCAGATGCTGATGCTCCCACAACCTCTCGCATAAAGGAGATTTCTGTTTCATTATCACATCTCACTTCTTCTCTAAAGCAATTTCGCTTGCCAACTCTCAACCCCCAACACTCCATCTTGTCTTTGAAGTCTATTGCCTAAACTCTGCACCAAACGAGACTCGTGAAATAGAAAGCTTAGTCTTTTCTCTTTTTCTCTTTAAACCAACCTGTCGACGCCCTTCTTTAAAGCATGAACAAGACTTCTCCCGATATTTCGTAGGGAAAGGAAGAAGAGTGAGAACTGAGGCTAAATACTGAATGAAAGAAGCTCGGCAAAGACTATGACGGAAAGGTTTGGTTATTGGGGTTGGGGGATAAGCCCAAGTATGATCGACCAAAAAAGTCGATGGTTCGGAGATTCCTTGCCGATGGCCTAAAGAAGCTAAGGGATCTGAAAATGCTATTAAATAGGGAAAGGGGTTTGCAGTAGATGCGAAGGATGAAGTTTTTAAGTTATTCCCATCTAATAGCATTTATCTTTGCCCTTTCCATTATAAGGTAAGAAAGTAGATATGCCGTCGGTAAGAAAGTAGATATTCCCATCTAATAGCATTTAACCTAATCACTACAGATGAGCATTTCCAGTGACCAATCAATCACGATAAGAGGATGTTACCCAAAACCTCAAGCGGAAGGGAATTACAGCTTTGATTCAATCCTTATATGCGTAGTTGAGATTGACTCTCTTTGTCGATAAAACTAGAGATGAGATTAAGCTTTCATCAGTCAAATGTCAATGGTGCAACACGTACTTCATTGACCGTCGGTGCTTGTAGTTGGCCTATTTTGCGTAGTAGTTAAATGATGAATGGCAAATCTAACCCCCCGAGCTCCACTTCCAGATGTTGACATCCGTTATCATGAATTCTATCATCCGATATACCCTCTGTAAAGGCTCTACCTTTTGACTGACTGTTCTCCCCAAACAATAAGTGGGAAAGGGCTCCTAATGGCGTAGCTGACAGTTTGATCTCTCCCTCCATCTGCTACATGAACATCAATATCGAAATCACTTGATGTAAGGTAGCGGATGAGACGAAAGAGCTGTGAAGGAAAAACGTGACGAGCAAATGGAATCATATTATAAATACTATGGAAAAACAACCTATTCTCTCACTTATCCAACGGAGAAAGTATTTCGCTAGGATTGTGAACGGGCAAACAAACACTCCTCCTCAGCAGCAGGCCCTTCTTTTAGCAAAAATGGCTATTGAGACTATGACACAAACTCTATTAAATAAACACAATTTTTCCCTATCTCCTAATTGGAACATAAACGAATTAACAACACAGGTTATTGAAGAGGAAAATCTCAACAACTTTAATTTCTTAATCTAAACAGTGCAAGATCTTGCTACTTATGGTGCGACAAGTGAATTCTTCATTAGCACCATCCGCCATTTATAACAAGGTGTGGCGTCAGGTTAGGTAGGTTAGTTGGTTAGTTAAATATGGGTTGTAGTTCGAGTCTTCTCAGGGGCAGGGCCCCTTCTAGAGTGGAAAGGACAGTGGGTAAGGCTTCTCTTTTCCCCATATTACTTTGCTTACAGGAATTAATTCCACGTATAGGAACTGGGTTAATAAAAGGGGTCTAAAACTACAGTGATCTAAGACCTTCTTCCCTTAGTCTGGGAGATAGGTAACAACAACTCCTCATAGGTTGTTTCGATCCCAAAGGGCCAAATAATCGATGAGTAGTATGCCTGGTAAGAACCTTCTCAAGTAGAGGAAGATAGTGGAATTTCTTATAAGAAAAATTCTAAGGCTGATATTCCTAATGTTAAGAAGGACCTCTCCTCTTATGCTTCGCTAGCACCCAATACGGACAACAAAGTGGATTACTAATGACCACAGGAGAAGATCCTTTGCCTCTGCTCCTAGCACTTAAGGAATTGCTTCTTTTTTGCTTTTTCTTTTCTATATCAAAGCAAAGCCTTGATCGTGCTTTCCCATACGATCTGTACCGAACCTTATTTATATGAATAAAGAACTGGCCGAAGAGAAGGAAAAAGAAGCAGCTTCCTCATATTATAGATATATGCTTTCAGTTTTGCCTTTTAGTTACATCCCTAACTTGAGTGAGAGAACGGCCACTATTTTCCTTTGTGTTACATGAAATGATGCCTCCAACTCTATGTTCTAGCCTTCATGTCAGCTTTACTCTTTCATGAATTGCTATGAGATGGGAGAACTCCGACTAAACTAACTAGCCTATTCCTACACGACAGGAAGACCTTCTAGGCCAGTCCTACTGCTGGAGTACAGACCAGACAAGGAATGTCTCTTCCTCCAGTACTCAAGCTCAAGCCAAAGCAGTTCCTCAATGATAGGAGTAGCGAATCCGCAAGGACATGACAACTATAAAGGAAGATCTTCTCTAGTGAAGGCCCCTCAACTGACTCTCTCATCTTAGATCTACTCAGGTACAAAGTCGATCGTACTCGCTCGGGATAAGGAAAGGACCTGAAGGCCCATCATTGAATTGACCCGGCCGGTGGAGAACGTGAATGGAATCATGGGGAATCGTTCATATAATCCATCCATTCTTCATTAATAAGTGGCCTGGGACCCAGGGCATAATCCTTTAAGAGCAAGCATCTTTTGTCAATTGGATAGTAGCCCCCCTAAACTAAGCAAAAGGATTAGCCTTGAAACACGAAACCTTTATTGGAGGAGGAATTGCAAGAGCCTCCCGGGAAGAGCAGGATCAAGATCTGGTGTCAAACAAGCAAGTAGTTGTCACGTTTAGTAATATGGCTGGTGACTCACTGGGCTTAGTTCTGGGGATCCCAGTGAATAATGATGATAGACATGTGGGTGAAATTGATTGGATCGCCTTTGAAATCGATGTTTTCCATAGTGGTCAGAGGGGTTTGTTCCTCCTCGGACATGCTACATCGGATCGTCTCTTCCTTTCTTTCTTTTTCGAGTGCATCAGGTAGGCTGGTGCTGGGACCTTGTTCTAAAATATTTTTGTTGGTATCGACCAGATGCCAAAGTGGAATGAAGGGCAGAAGAGCTAAAACTGGGTTGGTGAGAGATCTAGCTACTGAGGAACAAGTAATCAAATATGAATTTACATTGCTCCAATTTCTCACATTCCACTTCAGCTGAATATTCATTTTAATAAAGTTTCGGTTCATATTCTTTCTTCTCTAGAATCCGTGGGGCTATCTCCTTAATTGGAAACTACGATCAGATGAAAGCATTGGTTTCTACATTCAAGGATTGGTATCGACCTTGAGGTTGGAGAGATTTCGCCAGTTCTGGGCGAAGTGCATTTGAAGCTCTGGAAAAAAGATCCTTTTATTCATTGCCCCGGAAGCTTCTTATTTCGAACCGAGCTTACAAGTGAATGAGATATTTAGATGGTAGGGGCAATTACCATGTTATTAACGGATTGAAAATTTAATACAACCTTTTTTGATCCTGTAGGAGGGGGAGACCCCATATTATACTAGCATCTATTTAGGTTCTTCGGTCATCAAGAGGTGTATATTCTCATTCTGTCTGGATTCGGTATTATCAGTCATATTGTATCGAACTTTTCGGGAAAATCGATCTTCGGGTATCTAGACATAGTTTATTCCATGATCAGTATAGGTGTTCTTGGATTTCTTGTTTGGGCTCATCATATGTTTACTGTGGGCTTAAACGTTGATATGCGTGCTTACTTCACTGTAGCTACCATGATCATAGCTGTCCCCACTGGAATCAAAATCTTTAGTTGGATCACAACCATGTGGGGAGGTTCGATACAATAAAATACACTCATGTTATTCGCTGTAGGATTCATCTTTTTGTTCACCAAAGGAGGGCGCACTGAAATAGTTCTAGCTAACTTTGGGCTAGATATTGCTCTACATGATACTTATTATGTGGTTGCACATTTTCATTATGTACTTTCTATAGGAGCCATTTTTGCTTTATTTGCAGGATTTTACTAATGGGTGGGTAAAACTTTGGTCGGACATACCCGGAAATTATATGTCAAATCCATTTTTAGATCACTTCTTTCGGGGTTAATCTGACCTTCTTTCCCATGCATTTCTTAGGACTTTTGGGTATGCCACGTCGCATTCCAGATTATCCATATGCTTATGTCGGATGGAAATCTCTGAGCAGTTTCGGCTCTGAGATATTCTTAGTTGGGATTCGTTGTCTCTTCGTGGTTGTCACAATCACTTTAAGTAATGGAAACAACAAAAAATGTGCTCCAAGTCCTAGGGCTGTTGAACAGAATACAACCACACTTGAATGGATGGTCCTCCAACTTTTCATACTTTTGGAGAACTTCCAGCTATCAAGGATATGAAAAGGTCGCCAACTGCTACTAAAGACCTAATAGAACAAATAAATCCGGTCCGAGTGGCTGACGAACGGTAGGCCGACTGGAGAAAATTTTTCAAAGGAGTATGATGATGTGTTGTTGATTATTGAGTCTTGGTCATGCTTTGTGCTCCCGTTCTTTCCACGTATGAAGAACTTTTGTTGTTTATTTCTGCCATTCCCATACCCCATTATCTTTGAAGAACTGGGTGACATCTTTGTTTGTTTTGCGGGGTGCTTTAATCCCGAAACTTCCAATGGAAAATCATTGCATGCAAACTCTAGAAAAAGGGACAAACACTTCTGCACTCTGCCAGCGTCGGTTCATGCGCAGGAAGAGAAGGTTGGCCTGAGCCACCAGTGTGGCCCCCGATACATGCCATGTGACTAAAAGCTTAGTCAACTTCCTTGTCTACTGAGCTCGAAGTGTCCTGCGAATAAATATATTCATTTTTTAATGTGTTCCCCTACAAACATGCAATGCGGTCACTCAGCCAACTAAAAAACCAATGAAATGGACCCCGCAGCTTTCTCTGCTACTCTCCTACGTGATTTGTCGACGGATGCAGCTCCACTCGGGACATTATTTCTCACTCTCTCTTTCCCAACTCGTCGTCAGTGGGTGATTGGTAATCTTCCTCTGTGCCTCCATTCGCTAAAGGAAAGGGAATCGCGTTCTTCAATTCATCTGCGATAGTGCACATCATAAAGGCAAGAAAGAGAGAATGGTGATATTAAACGTCTATTTTCCTTTGTTACCGATGACCCCATCATTTGAGGGGAGCAAAGTGACGGCCTTCTCGTGGTCAAGCCATAGCAAGTGAGGCTTTGATGGCCTCAGTGCCCAGCCTACCTATCTCTGACGTTGAAGCATTCAGGCGACGTAGCCATGCCTCACGATGACGAAGGGGGTTCATGGGTTCCCTCCGAGCGACGGAGAATGAGTTTCGTTACGTCTGACTATCATTAGGTAGTTTATAAAACTATAGGACTCTCTCTTAATTATTCAATTGTTGAATTTCGTCGACTTGCTGTGACCTTTAGTCATTGGATCAACAGCTGGGACCATTATTCATTGGATCAACAGCCTGACGACTGCTTATGCAACTATCTTCTCTCCGATTGCCAGGGCCACAACAATAGCTCCAATCATAGTGAAGTAAGCGATGGACCGGTTACTCTTGTAAACGTGGAATGGGTTGTGTACAGCAAAATCGATTTGACTGCATCGAACATAGTTTCCAATGGATCAAAATATTCGTTCGGCTGTAAAAACAGTTTCGAAAAGTTTATCTTGAATTTGCACATAGTGAAGACAACCTATATTGTATTATAAGCCTTTCCTTCGTACAGAGGAAACTCTTTATACAGTTTGAGAAACATGGGCAAAATGGTGGTTTCGGGGCCTAACCAAAAGAAATTTTGAATGCAGGAGGAAACTGATTTCAATATCATTTTTGGACACCTGAAAGCAAGTGACCCTCTAATGTGAAGGCTTTCAAGCACTAAGGAGACGAGCTCCATTCTTCCAGTATATAAGGACAGTCCTTTCCAATTGCATCTTCAGCCATTGAACGCGACGTAGCCATGCCTCACGATGACGAAGGGGGTTCATGGGTTCCCTCCGAGCGATGGAGAATGAGTTTCGTTACGTCTGACTATCATCAGGCAGTTTATAAGACTATAGGACTCTCTTTTAATTATTCAATTGTTGAATTTCGTCGACTTGCTGTGACCTTTTGGTCATTGGATCAACAGCTGGGACCATTATTCATTGGATCAACAGCCTGACGACTGCTTATGCGACTATCTTCTCTCCGATTGCCAGGGCCACAACAATAGCTCCAATCATAGTGAAGTAAGCGATGGACCGGTTACTCTTGTAAACGTGGAATGGGTTGTGTACAGCAAGATCGATTTGACTGCATCGAACATAGTTTCCAATGGATCAAAATATTCGTTCGGCTGTAAAAATAGTTTCGAAAAGTTTATCTTGAATTTGCACATAGTGAAGACAACCTATATTGTATTATAAGCCCTTCCTTCGCACAGAGGAAACTCTTTATACAGTTTGAGAAACATGGGCAAAATGGTGGTTTCGGGGCCTAACCAAAAGAAATTTTGAATGCAGGAGGAAACTGATTTCAATATCTTTTTTGGATACCTGAAAGCAAGTGACCCTCTGATGTGAAGGCTTTCAAGCACTGAGGAGACGAGCTCCATTCTTCCAGTATATAAGGACAATCCTTTCCAATTGCATCTTCAGCCATTGAACGTCGTCCGACGAGGGGGAAACAGTCGGAATGTCTCAATCTGGTAGATTCTTGGGGTAGTCCCCAGTATGTCGAGAGGGAGCGGCACCTCACGGAAGCTGACAAGTACGAATGATTTTCCGTATGATCCTATACCCTGTAGTCGAGAATGAGAGGGAATATTTTGCTTTCTCCATCCTAATACCTGCCCAGCTATGAAACTCATTCAGCACGTCGGTTGATGGCCAATGCATTACGCATGGAGCTATCTACAAATTTCCAATAAAATCATCAGCATATATTTCTCCATAAACTCTATCTATGCTTCTTAAATCTTCATCAAATGGTTGATCAGGTCGTTGTATACTTCCCTTTCCAACTTCCAGCTGAATATTTACATGACTATGGTGAAAAATACCGGCTCTGATGACATATCTGTCTCAAACCGTAGCCCCCTGAAGAATCCCAATGTGGATCCGTTAATCATAACTGCGAAGGGAGATACATTATCTAATACATCTTACTTGACATTTCAGGAAACTTCGACGGATTCGTCGAGTATTGAGGACAACATCCCGACGGAACTACGTCGTACGCCTTGCGAATATCGAAATTGGCGCAAAACATAAAGAGTTCCTTTTTGTCTCTATGAAAGTGATAGACCAGCTCATGACCCATGGCGAATGTTTTCACTAATCTTCTTGCCTTTAATGAAAGCCGACTAATGGGGATCCACCAACTTGAGGCATAGAAAGAGGTACATCGGGAGGGTTTTTTTGGAAAGCACCTTCAGAGTCTATGCCTGTCTAATCACAAGACCCGCCATTCATCAAAGTCACTCATTTTGAGGATGTGACGTCTCCCAGACCGTTGAAAATGGCAATCAGTTCTAAGCGTGAGAGAATATTGTACCTTTCTTCTTCACCATCAACCAGCGCTCTCCTTATATGAAAAATATTCGTACCTTTCTCTTCCGAAGAGTGTAAAGTACTCCACTTCTGATTGACTCTATTTCGAGATTGGTTGTTCGAGATCTATTTCGCTGGCGGATAAATGCCGTTGATGGGATCCCTGCCTCATCCCGCATAATGCAGACCAAGAGAGATGGCAACTCGACCTGGACACTTTTGCATATCCAAATTGAATCTCCTTAGTAGCAAATGGCTTTTCAAACCGACGCTACTTGTTGTGACTGTCAAGGCCATCTCTGTGTCCAAATCACCCAACTTCATGGTATTGACTAGGATAAGACATTCTGTCCCGTAGGCAAACAAACCTATAACAATTTTGACCATTCTCTCCGTCCTTTGAAACCTCAGTAGCCATTGGTTCTGTCATCCCCGACGGCACAACCGTCGTGTAAAGGAAGAAGACAACGTTATCGAATCTGCTTCTGCACAAATTTGATCTTTTGGGGGTTGAAGGAGTAAGCGTAGCTATGAAATCTGCATCTAGCTTGACCGCCGAAAAGCTTTACGTCGGCTTGTCCCGAAGGGACGAGTGACAGACAGTCATCTTTTTCTTAGTCTTCTCTATCTAAAGGGAGTTTCGATTCCGCAGAACCTATAGGTGCAATAGACGGATTCCGTATGGTATAGCTGTGGGGATGGCATAAAGCAGTAGCGGTCAGGAATTTTCTTGTTACAGAATCAACTCTGAACACTATTCATGGCACGGTTAGTAGTGAAATAGAATAGCAATTGTTGATTCAGTTTGCTCTTTCGACTGTGATTGCTCTTGGGAAGCTCTGAGGTGAAGTTTTCTTCCTTTATTGTCAGGAGTAGGAGTGAAGGTGATGATCAGAATTTGAATCGAGTGACTAGCAGGCTTAATTGAATCGAGATTGACGATTAGTACGACGATCGAAAATTTTTCTTGCAGCTCATGCTTTCGACGCAAACTAATGAAACTTAAGGAATGATTGTTGACTGGAGGTTGAAAGTAGAGAACCCTTCATAGACACCCATTCGACAGAGCACACATTTCATAAACAATGTCTTTTTCATCACCAATAGTCAACGTCAGTGGTACCATTTCTAGTTCTTTACTACTATTGATCATGTCAGCTCTCTTCCATCGGATCTCTTTTCTACACTAGGATCACATCCCACTTCGATTATTCAATTGACAATGAGCCTGGTTGTTGAAGAAAAAGCTCTTTCTTTTGGTTCGGTTCATATCCGTTCCTTCATGAAATAACCGTTGTCAAAATAACAACTACAGACAAATGCCCATAATCTGCTGTGGGATGTCGAGGTAGTGCTAATGCAGTAAGTAGCTATAGGGTAAGGAAAAGGAAGCGACGGAAGGGAATGAGAATGGCATAAAATCATCTATCGTATCCGCAGTTGATGGTGTTGGAGGAATTACCAATGCTATTGAATCAAATGTGAGAGAGGGAAGTCTCTGTAATAATAGAAAAGTTGTAAAGACCTCCTTTCATCAATCTTCTCCGTTGTTGTCTCTACGGGATGTAGGATGAAGCAAGGCATTCAGCTAAGAGTAGCCCACAACAACTAGAGCATTCCCTAGACAAATCGACAAAATAGGAAATGCTACAACCCATTGTTGTTCTTTTGATGATGGACCACTCCTGTACAACAAGCTAAAGTGGCCTCTGCATTTGCTTCATCCCCGCAGCCAACCCTGTGTGCTAGAGAGAGGATCGGAAAGTGTGTTTCCAACATATAGTTGGTTTTTGTCTTGTTTAGGCATTTGGTGTCCCTCTTGCCATTCCAATCAATTCAATCTCTCCACTAAAGGCATGGCACGTTAGAGATGATTGAACGACGAGACCCAGTATAGATAAATGATCCATGGTGGAGAGGTATCGATATGAAATTATGTGATGAATTAGAAAATCTATCGATAGATGCTCCACGACAGAGAGAGGTTATGGCCGCACGAGCAAAGGCATTCGACGTAAACTCGGGTAGAGAAAGAAGTGCCTTCCATTTCAATAATATCGTCAAATCAGACGTAGGCTAGGCATACCAGCAGGCATAGGCACCACTAAGGATTCTAGGGCATTCATCCAAAGCGAATCTGTCCTTTTGAGCAATTAAGGAAACCTAGTCCTTCGAAAATGTCAGCGGATGCGTCAGACCGACCCTTTACTCATTTAGGATAGCTAACCTCCTTTCCCTTCTCTTCCTGCGATTGGATCGATCGGTTGCCCCAAAAGACACGTCATCTCATTTCATTATCGCTTGTGCTGGGACAATCCCACCGTCACTTTTGAGAGAATTTGCCCCATCATCATCAGGTCTAGACTTGCGCCCAAAAGGAACTCTTTTTACACCGGAGACTTTTTGCTACTGTCATCAAATTTTTTTTTGGAATAACTGGGGATGTTCATTATACCATATATATCATTATACATGGTATCATATTTACTACTATTGGCTCTGTACTGACTTGGTAACGGCTTGGGACACGTCGGTATTGGCTTAGCTGACCCTTTACTGGAGTTACAATTCTAGTTCTGTCGACTCAGATTTTACTAAATACTGAAACCGTCAGTCCATGGAAAGTTACAAAAAATTAAGCACATAAAAGCTCTTCTTACGAGCGAGAACTTGCGTTCCTGCACCGTTGTCAGACCTTTTTGTCGCATTGCCTTTGGAGTTTTCTAGCTTCTCGTACTCTTTCGAAATAAGAAGATGCTTCCCTCGCCATGGAAGTACTCCCTAAAATAGAGGCTAACGGGACTCCCTCTCCTGATGAAAGAAAGATGTGTTGAGAAAGAAAGGTGCCCATCTAGAAGAGGTAGTTCGATGTCTTTTGATATGTCTTTTTCTTGGTACATTGTCGAATTGGTTTCAATTCAGCATCACTTCGACCTATTTCAGGAAATACAGGACTACTACCCTGCTTTATTCCTAGCCAAAAATGCTATCGGGATTCATCCTCACATTCGACATAGGTACTAAAGTCTGGGGCTCCCAGACAGAAGACTGAACCAGAACATGGTAAGTCATACAGACTAGTAATAAAGACTATTGCAGGAGATGGCGGGGGAACATAAGTCTTGTCTATTGGGGGAATAGGAAGCCCGTCAGAATGAGGAAGCGTGCACACGTAGATTGGAAGGGCAACATCCTTTGGGAGGTCAGTCTTAATATAATCACTTGAATGACCTTCCTCTAGCAGTTGCAGCATTTGCGAAGGATTCAACAGCTTGCCTATTGTATCTCCCACTTGTCTATCAATGCCATAGCTTCGAACAAGCTATGTGGTTCTACACCAAATGGCTCCTAAAGTGAACTAGTTGCTAGAATGAAACAAAACAAAAGCCACGGGAGAGGGTACGTGACGGTATCACATTAGCGCGACTGGACCAGTGTATGACTCCATTGGTTAGTGGACTAGAGGAAAGAAGCTGGTAAGAACGTCTATAGATAGAGGCTTTCGATCGAGGTGATTGATACCAATGCTCTTCCTAGACGACCCTTCTTTTGAAAGGTTTGTTGTTCTAAAACCAGCTGGTTCACAGTCTTGTCTTAAATCAAAAAAGCATCTCTATAGACGACGGTGGGTGACACACCGCGCAATTGGGCTTATGCTTGCTTGGTATCTTCGGGAAGATACCAAACCATAATCATATATGCAATTCATTTTTCTCTTTCTCTTTTTGTGTGGAAGTGAAGATAGGACTGAAGGAAAAGTAAAGCCGTTTGAGAATCTTTTACAATAGACAGTGGGACCTCGTGGCTCAGCCGCATTTCACGAAATTAGGCTTTGTCACCCACCATTCGACATGTGATCTAAACAATACACATCTATAGAAAAGCAGAAAACGAAATCTCAAATGAAAAGGCAGGAGGGTTTTGTAAAGGCATAGGTTGGCTTGAGTTCGTCGATGTGTATCCAGGTTTTCACTTATCCTCGTTCATCGATAGTGGCTTGCCCTCTCCATCTTCCAACTCTGGAGAGAGTCTTTAAGCTCGACAGCCTCTTTTGGGGCGCTGCAGTGGCCACTTTCAAAAAGATTCGTTTCCAGACATATTTTGGTTCTGACTCTTTTTATGATGAATCATTCTCTGATGAAACAAAACAAAAATCATCGTTTAGTTGGGAAAACAATTCTGATGGTTTCGCTTTCTTTTAGAGTCGATAAATCTCTATCCTCTAAGGAACCTCATACTCTAGTCACCTATTCTGCAAATAAAAGATCCATTTTGATGATGAGAAGACATAAATCCTACTTCTTCACAAGCCTTCTCTAGCGCACCCACTCAAAAGAAAAATTATTTTTTTGATTCTGTCGAAGACTTTTTGAAGAAATTTATGAGATTCACTCCATATTTCTGACGCTGGCATACCTCTCTTCTAGCTTATTCGAGTGTGTAAAATCGGTCTGCTCATGCGAAATGTCCCGAAGAAAAGTTAAAACTAAGAGGGAGGATTTCACTCCATGGTTAAAGAATAATAGCAACTCTTCACCAGTTCCGAGAAAAAAGTTGACGTCGATCTCTGTAAGAGAAATGGCACCAGGAAAGGAAGCAAAAACAAACATGCTCGACCTTTGGGAGAGTAAATTCCAATAAATGGAGTATGTGGCAGAGATAGTTCATTCACCTTCGGTCTTGCATAAGCAGCTGAACTGGACTAACTGTCGAAAATCTGCCAAAGTACCTAAAAGATCTACAGAATAGCCTTGCCTTAATGCCATTATGTAGAGTTTTTTCCATTTCAAAAGATCTACTACTCAGAGAATATTGAAAGAAAGGAAGGAGCTGGCGATATTTCTGATGCAAGCGAAATAGTCAAAATGAAGAATCCTAGGACCTTATCTGGCATCATCAAATTCTTGCACCTCCTACATTCCAAACACTAAGAAGTATACCCCCTGGAACCTCCTCTCCTACCTTAACCACCCTTTTGAAGTGAAGTCGTATAGGTTTTTGAGGAAGATATAGTGAACACTTTGTTGAAAGATCCGTCAGCATATCTTTAGTTTCAAAAGTCACACGGATGTCAGCAGTCCTCCTATCTGAGTTGACGCTTCATCCTTGCCACCATTGATAGAAGAACAAGCCGATAACCTCAGCTTCGTTGTTGTAGCTGGTAGATCCATCCCCTCCGGACTAAGTGAAAAATCTTTCAATAAGGGTTTTGAAAAGGCATAGCAAGCATGCGGCTAAACTATCAAATATTGCTGATTGACTACAGCTGCATTGTCGGAAGATCAAGAAATTTCACAATGGAACGGAGGCGCATTCTCGGTGGAAAACCATGTCTGGGGACTATTTACTAGCACAAAAGACTTCCACTTCTCTTTTCCTTCCTTCCTAAAGAATGTGAAGGGGCCCACCTCACCACTGCCCTTCCCCTACTCCATGGCTGAAACAGGGCCTGTATCTTTCCATTTTTTCTTTTGCTGAGAAGAGAAAGAAAGAGTATAGTATTTTTTATGATCGAAAGACAGATGAGATCAAAAAGGTCATCATTGGGGCAAACAATGCAATAGCTTTGGTTAGAGCAAATCCCAAAATGGCATAACCAAATAATTGTTTAGCTAATTAGGAATTTCGCACCAAGAAATAAATCAAGGAACTGAAGATGTTTCCAATACCGACAGCTGCTCCCGCTAAAGCAATTGTCACTGCTCGACACCTATTGATTTTGAACCCTCTAACATCTTTCTAATATGATCCCAGCTTCTTGTCATGCTTTTTCTTCGCTGCTCTATCATCGGATTCTTCGTCGATTCTTCACAATAGCACACATAGAGACAAGTAATGTGGCAGCACATCAAGAGATTCGTCAGCACCCTCCCTCACGCTCTTAAAGAAACCTTCTATTTGGAATAAAATAAAATAAATAAAATCGGAGAAGCTTTTGGCATCATAGGTAGGGAAAGCACTTTCTTTTAAAATGGCATCTGGTTCCATCTTTCTTTCTTTCGCTAAGCCACCCTTTTCTAAAAAGGATTTTTAGTAATTCGGGATCTAAACTACTTGGAATGGCTCTCTCATATTGAGAAATTTTGTCTAGTGGTATTCGATAATACAAGCCCTTAACTACTGCATAAATCACTACAATTTATTTTTCAATGGGAAATGGTTAATATTGTGGTTGTTTGGTTAGTTCTGTAAGCCTTGCACCTCTCTCTGGTAATGCCTGAGTCGTTGCATCAAGGTCTGAGCCAAATTGAGCGAAGGCGGCCACTACTCGATATTGTGCCAATTCAAGTTTTGAACTACCGCAGACTTGTTTCATAACTTTTAACTGAGCGGTAGACTCAACGCGACTGACAGATAAGCCAACATTAATTGCAGGTTTAATTCCGCAATAAAAGAGCTCTATTTTCGAATAGATTTGTCCATCTGTAATGGGAATCACATTGGTGGGGATATAGGCCGATACATCTCTAGCTCGTTTTTCAATGATGGGTAACGCGTCGAGCTACCTGCACCTATCTAGTCCGATCATTTAGCAGCTCTTTCTAAGAGACGGGAATGTAATAGAAAACATCCCCGAGGAAAGCCTCACTGCCTAGTGTTTGACATAATAATAATGACATTTGTCGATATGCCACCGCTTGTTTACTAAGATCATCATATATTATTAATGCGTACATTCCATTATCGCGAAAATATTCCCCATGGCACACTCGGAATATGGGGCCAGAAATTGCCTAGGAGCAGGATCCGTAGCGATGGCTATTACAAGAATGGAATATTTGAAGATATTCGCTTCTAAAGAATTTGAATTAATTGTGCCACATTCGATCGTTTCTGTCCAATCGCTACATAGACACAATACAATATCTCACTCTTAGAGGTTCTCCTTTTGTTCATTTGCTTCTGGTTTAATATAGTATCGATAGCTATGGCTGTTTTTTCAAGTTGTCTATCCTCGATTATAAGTTCTCGTTGTCCACGGCTTATAGGAACTAGGCTATCTACTACTTTTAACCCTGTTTGCATTGGTTCATGCACATATTTATGTTCAATAGTCCCTAAGGCCTTCACTTTGATACGTCTTCGTTCATGATTGCTTAGAACCCTTTTTCCATCAATAGGTACTCCCAACGCGTAGATCACACGGCCTAACATGGTCTTTCCTTTGGGAACATTCATAATAGGTCCAGTGTGCTTGACAAGATCTCCTTCTTTAATAGCGGTATCACTACCAAAGAAAACAATACATACATTCTCATTCTTAAGATTCAAGGTTATTCCTTTCACATAGCTGGCAAATTTGACCATTTCTCTAGCTTGAATCTTGTTCAATCCATAAATACGTGCAACCACATCTCCAACTGCGACCACTCGACCGATCTCATCCACTTGAAAATTAGTGTAAAAGTTGGTCATTCGACTAGCTAATAGAGTCGTGAGTTCTGCAGCTCTGGGAGAGATATACATACGTCGAAAAAAGAAATTAAGAGAGTTGACGGGGAAATCCGTTCTAAAAAACAAATAGAATAGAAGATCTCGTGTAGTCGGAACGTCTTTTTTTTAGAATAGAAAGGAAATCACGAAAGCGAAACTGGCGGCTGGAAGAGCCTGAAAGCACAGGTCTCTCTATGAAATTTCACAGATGAGAGAGGAGAGAAAACTGAACCGCTTATGACATGACGGTAGGGGACCTACCTACACCTTATGGCAGCTGAGACTTCATTCCTGAACCATTGGTTTACACCTTCGCGAGCTGACAAAGAAAAGCAAAAAGGCAGGCTATGAACCATACGTTAACTAGAGACTGCGTACGAAAGCCATCGAGTCACCTTTGATGAGACCATTTGCTTTCATGTAGTCTATTTGTAAAGTCAACAAAATGAGAAAGCTACCGTTAGTGTTGCCTTTGAAAGTGACTACGATCATGATTATACTACATCCATTCCAGTAGTCGGCCCCTCCATGAATGAAATTGGAGAAAAGAATGAAGTTCAGTGGCTCTCCACAGTCAACCCGGCCATATCCCGCACCCATGTTCGACCTTGTAGGGCTTAAGGAAAATTAGTCTGGAGGTTCATTCCCCCCTTTCGATGAATTAGTCAGCTGCATCATATCAATAATGGTTCGGGTGAGGCAGAAAAGAAAGAGAAGATCATAACTATTGGAAACTCTAAGCTAGCCCTCGACGTCAGTAGGGCTTATACCTTCTTCATCAGGAAGGCTATGGTGATAGCATGGAAAAAGCCCGCCTACCTACCTTTTAGGGCGGGCTATTGAACCCAATCAACTCCTTTCGTCTATGGCAGGAGATTGGATTCCACAGTCGAGAGATCTACGTTTCCTGGGGTAGTGAATAGAGTGATAGGGGTAGGCAATTGAGATTGTCCATCTGTTTAGATTTTGTTATTGACTCTGAAGGCACCAGGAAAACGAATGGAAGCTTTTCAAACCGTCATTCCGATCCCTAGAAATATAATATGACGTTCAAATTCTCCATATCAAAAACTTTATTCTTTGATAGTTCTGCTCCCCCCAAAAATGAAGAGAGACTTCTTCTTGCTCTCCCAATTTAAATTCACAAACGGAAATTGCCGGTTGGTTTGTCTGACTGACAAAAGGCATGGGAGAAAGATGTAAATTTTAAAGAAAGACGAGACACTATGAACCCACCACCGAACACCAAAGAAATCTTGGCAAGCAGTTGATAAAGAAAAGTACACGCAACTAGCGAATTCAAGGTAGTGTTATCTACGGTACAATCCAAAACTAAGCAAAGAGCTTTCTTCTCTTAAGTATTCTATCTCGAGTTATCGTCACATCCACATGAAAGAGATGACGAGCCTACTCTATTATATGATACCACTCGCCATGAATGATTTGATTCCAAAGAAAGGGGAATAAGGGCCTATACATGATCCATTTCTGATACATGAGATAAGGATTCGATACTTCTTATGAATAGGAGTTCTAGGCTTGTGAACCAAGACGCTTCTCTTTATTTCAAAAGTCTCTCCCTTACATTATTCATTAGGGCCATTTCTGATGATTTAACCTTTCCTGAGCCAGTGAGAAAGTTCTGCTTTAAGCATTTCTTCAGAGTTCTAGCAAGGCCTTCTTTGACTAGCCATTTCTGCGAGTTGATCTACACCCATTTTTGGATATTTTCTGCCAATCTCATACCCGTAGTACCAGGTCTTGACGAGGTAATAAAAGGCATTAAAAGGTCTTTGAAGTGGAATATTTTTTATGTCAGGACCTTCCGCTTTCACGTTTGAGAAAATTATATATATAGCTAGCAACTTAGTAGGTCTATGGCCTGCCCCCGCAACAAGTACTAGCGTATAGCATAACCAAATGGAAATATGGCTGGACTCAGAATGAAAGGAGGAATCGAGATTTCAGTCTTGTAGAAGAATCACTCACCTCACGAGGACGTTGGCCGGGTGGAAGCTAAGAGAAATTCTAATCAAATACGAATGTATTCTTATAAGAAATTCCCAGGGAATCTCCACAAGAACTAGTCAGGCGCCTTCTCCTTCTAGGATCAAGATTCAGTGTTAAGATGAAGGGCGGTATCACATTCACTTTCTTACCACCCCTTTTATCCTTTCTCCCCCCTCTGGTCACCTCGTTACCTTTTTTACTTTCTCACATTGACTTCTTTCTACTTTTTCACTTCTTTTCCTTTGATCCAGTTGTATTATTAGTATTAGCTGATGATTCCTTTTTTTTCCAAGTGTGTCCGATTAATATCACTCGCATATTTTCTTTTATTTGTAGCGGCCATGTGGTATAGTCTATCTTTTCCTTATCTTTTTCCCTCCAAATATATACTTGCCTTTGTACTAATTTGAATATAGGTAGGAAGGCATAGTGGAAGGGCAGCACTCTCATCAGAGGTGCCCGAGGAGCACAGTCTCTGTCTTTGACTTGGCCTTCGGCCTTGCGAACCCAATGATTTTGGACTTCATCTTTTTCGAGCCTTACTAGGCACGTATTGCTTTCTTGTCTTTTCTGGATTGAGGTCTATATAAAAGATCTGACTCTTTGTCAAGTTATAGTAACAATTCTCCTAAAGTTTGTTATAGCGGTTAGTGGAACGTGCAAGATAGGGCTAGCTAGGAGCTCCACATTACTTTACGAAGCTTCTCCCTTCTCCGCTTAACGTTTTTTGCCTACTTTTGTATCCTTTTCATGCCCGTACGGAAAAGCAGAGATTCTACGACGACCGTCAACCCAAAAAGGACTCTCTTTAAGAGCCTACATCTCAGTACAGCGCTTGACGCAAAGAGTGTATTCTTCGACTTAAACTTGAGTGCCTTAGGGCTATACCCGAAATAGAAAGAAGAGAAAGATTGACTTTCCTTAATCATTGCAAAGGCAAACTGTTAGATTCAAGATAAGTTGCGATCTCAACAGTGGAAAGCAGAATTCTATTGTTTGGAAAAGCTCCTTTACTCCACTGAGTTAACATTCTCTGGCATAGCTGCAATCTCTAAACTAGTTGGTGACTGAAAGAGCCCTGAGCTGGCTGCTACCAACTATGTTCTATAACATTTGCATAATCTTCATCATCTACCCACATACTCTCAAATTTGATAGGCAACATATGATGAAGCATTAGAATTATTAGGAGTGAACATACTGGATGAAGAAGACTGAGAGGATACAGTACCATGGTTCTGATTGGGAGTAGTAGATGAATTTACCATGCCTTGAGAGTACTGCTGCTATTGCTGTGAATAACCAGACCAAGCCCCAATTGTTTCAGTTTCAGTTTTGCTGTGAATAACCGGAATTGGTTACACCACGACCGCCATTGCGACCACCTCCACGGCCATCATGTTTGCCATTTTCGTTACAATTGTGCCAGCAGAGGAAGCCACAGCCTGATCAGAATTAGAAGCATTTTGAATGTTTTTCATTGCTCTTGATGCAGCAATTTAGCCCTCAACTGCGCAAAGGATGGAAGTTCTTTCATATTGGTAATGGTCGTGACAAAGGCCTCATATTCAAAAGGCAACCCATGCAAGGGGACCGATAGGGATAGATTTTTATTTGAAATTGGTGAGTTAATTGCAATCAAGGAATCAACAATTTCCTTCAACTCGTGGAGAAAAACCACCACGGTTTGCCTTTGCTATGGTTAAGCAAGGAAAATTTGAGTTGCTTTGAAATAATGGGTAGTAGATTGATCAACAAAGCATTATTTGAGAGCCAACCATACCTCAAGTCTGCAAGTCATAGACCTCAATAGGAAAGTCCTCGGTGAGTGTGGTGTTGAACCAAAGAACGCACACTCTGATCAGTCTTAACCTAGGCAGAATAACCCGGATTAGGAATTGTGCGACCCTCAGCATCACATAAATATTGCACTAGACATGGAAAACTACCATCAACTCTACTATGAGAGTTTTTATTTTCATAGTTGTCTTTTGGTCATTGTTGTTTTCTCTTTGTCTCCCGACAGTTCTCCATGCTCACCCGTCATGGCTCTTCCCTCTTCATCACCTTTTGCGCTTTCGTGTCCATAATATGGCTGAATTCTAAAAGGATTAGAAACTACATTGACGTTGGCACAGACAGCAGTGATGCCTTTGGATAGTAGAGGAGGGAGCGAAAACATGATAGACTTTCTGTTTAGGGTGACACATTACCTCCATCTACAAATAAAATACAATTTGAATAGCGGATAATCTCAGGACTCTTCTGCGGCCATAGGATAACTTCTATCAAGCATAGGAACTATCTTAGGAAAGCTAGCCTTAGCAAAGAAAAAGAAAAGAAAGGAAGACAACAACCCGTAGCGCCCTCGCTGCGGCGTTAGCAGCCATTAGCATTGACGATGTGATGTATTGAAGACTAAGCGAGCAAACCTAGAACAGAGCACATGCTACTATTCTTCGAAATCGTGAACACCTTACCTTTATTCTTAGTTTGATCCAGACACTCCAGACCATAGGTCTTGGCTTTGATCCGATTTCGAAGCTCATTTACTCACTAGCCGATGTCATTTTGAATTGACTTAGTTATAAAAGTATGGAGATACCATATCACGTTAAACAAGTGACAGGAAATGGAGCTTACCGCTCTGAGGAGGCCTCTTCCCTCTGTTGGTACGAGCTAGTCAAGATGTGGTGTCTAGTCACTCAGACTGGTGAGGGCTGCCCTATGCCATCTGTCTTTACCCTGATACTACTGCTTTAGCAGAATGGAAGGTATGTCAAAGAGGTTTAGGACCATCCTTCTTTTCATAGGCTGGAGAAACCCTTACATTTACATCACTATGCCCTGTCAGTTGCATGTTCAACCTGATGCAAGACCCTACTAACTGCTTTTATCCGTCATCCAATCCACATCCACAAAAAATCGGACGAAATCCTGATACTTCTCGCCTACTCAAATGAGATTGAAAACTAACATAGAGTAGAATCGAAAATTCGAAGAGCGCAGGAGGTGACGTTCGATGGTAAGATCTGAAGGGTAGATTTATGGGTAATCTCAGAGGATAAGGAAAGAAGAGCCCGTGTAGTGCATCAAAGTACATCACGCAATGCCACGGGCAAGGAAGGGTGGTGAGCCCCAGCAGACGTCGTTGATGAAAGGGAGGAAGACTAGAAAATTTTTGGAGAAGTAGATCTATATCATAAACTGGTGTACCAATTGAGTTGAGAGAATCCGAGATGGTTTTCAGACAGTGGACTTAAAGTTCTTTAATTGGATCTTGACGTTTGTAGAGTGCATCTTGGTCATGAAATAACTTTTCCATGAGAAGCCAGGCTTCACGAGATGTGATAGGGCTATTTAAATTGAAGACTGTTGAAATATATATTTGTTTCCCCTATCTCTAGACGGTGTTCGACTCAATATTCTTGAAGGAATCCTTTAGCTACTAATCTAGCTTTGTATCTCTCTACCGAGCCATCTGCTTTATGAAAATCCACTTGCAGCCAATAGCTTGTTTCCCTATTGGCAATGAGACTAAGTCTTATTCTTTTTTCCTTGACATTTTTTTCCTATATAGCATATTTCCAGCATAAATGATTGGAGGCTTCAGCAAATGATTCAGGTTCATGAGACGATTGAATTGACATGAGGTAAGCTCGATCTTTTGGGGAAAACGATTCATAAGATAAGATAAAAATCCTTCGACGAGGATAAGAAACATGTGAGGATCGATGAATCTGGGAGAGAGATCTAGAATCTGAAGAAGCGACTAGAAGGGAAGCAACTGGGCTAGACTGTTGATTTTCTGGAGTAGTCTGACTCTGGGAAATAGACTGTAATCACCGCCGGGAAGAAACATGTTGTGCCAGGTGACTGTAATCCTTTGAGAGCAGCTGAACAGGCTGATAATTGGCAGAAATGCTGAGCAAAACAGCTGGCTTGAAGAGTGAGGCTGATCTGTAATATCAACTGCAAAAGAATGAGGTTAGAGTTGATGAACAGTAGAATGTCGCAATACATCTCCATCATCATTCTTCCCCCGGGCTGATTAATTAGGTTACAGAAAATATGAGGCGATCCCATTAAAGAGAACATTCAAGGATACATCGAGTCTCATGGATTTCACGTCATAGCATCTATACCTGGACTGAGCATATCCAAGAAAGGGTTGCCTTGGGGACAATTTCTCTCTTAACTATGCAGGAATATAAACAAAACACGTGCATCCAAACACTCCAAAATGCCTATAGTACTGTCCTAGTATAAAGTTCGAGAGGCTAGCTTCCCCGTCACTTTTTTATACATATCCATATACATAGCCAGACACAAAGGTGTACAATCCGATCAAAATCACGGTTCTTTAAATTCATTCAATGTAGGTTATCTTACTTGCTCTAGTGGCTAGCAAAGGCCAACTTAGAGGGGAGAAAAAATGGCTCAGGAATCGACCAGTTCCGAGCAGACTCATGGAGCTGCAGTTTGGATTATTATTAGAATAAGCGGAGCCATATGAGGAAAGGACTTCACTTAAAAGACAGATGTCACCACTGCGAGGCGAGGGAGCTACTTGTCTGGTCTTGCGGTGCACTTATTATCGTTATGAGAATGAAATGATGACCCAGCTTGACTTGAGACCAAGACTCCTTACAACTCGCACCAATAGCGGCACTGAGTGGTCAGAGATTGATTGAAATGGCAGCCCCCTAGCTAGCTACCTGCTCGTGTTCGTAGCTCAATCGGAGGTCAAAACTTTGGTCCGGCAGAAAAATAGAACTCATCCGCATCAAGTGATATGTGAATTTCTTAGTAGTGTTTCGCCACTACCGTAGCTGGCGAAAATAACTTAATGGTAGAGCACAACCTTGCCAAGGCTAAGGTTGAGGGTTCGACATCCCTCCTTCCACTCCTGGGTTCATCGTCGTTTAGTGGTAATGAGCGGAGTGCATAAACCCCTTTAGAGATAGGGGTGAGAAGCAAGCTGCCCCTTGTATATGGTTCCAAACCTATCTTACTAATAACATAGAAAGGGACAAGCCAAAACTTAATCAGGAAAAGTTGTTGGCTTTTCATCAGCCGTAGCGTGCTTCTGTTTTTCAGCAGGCTTCTTCAAATATCCCATAAAGTAGGGGTTATAACTATAAGTAGCTAGCTAGCACACTAGCATTTTCCCTTACTAGTAAAGGGGCTGCTAGTTGCAGCGCACAGTGTACTAGCGAATAGGAAAGGTGAATTGAGATTACTAATGATGGATGGAGGTTGAGGATAGAACATGTTCGGTGCCTCGCCCTTATCTCCTTCGCCAGAGACTGCAAATGATGGGAATCCTATCGATAAAGAAGAGGCATAAGCATCACCTCTCGATCCAATCCGTCTTCCCTGGCCTCCCCTATACACTTTGGATATGAAAGAAACCTCCTGCTATAGAGAAGAGATCTATAGTCTGGATCCTCTCGAACACCCTCCCTTGAACCTAAACAGGTCGAGAGTGATGAACCCGCACCACATTTTATAACCTTTGAACAGAAACTCCCAACTAGAGATGGAATTCGACAAACCTAAACAACTTAGTTGAGAGCTTCGTGACTGGTTCAAGGGAAGTTGCACCAATGCTTGATAGACCATTCCCCCCTATTCATCTCTGATCCCTCATTCCACTAATCCATTGTTACTGATTCATTCAATGGCATAGACTCCCCATTTCTTTGTCTTCTCCGCGGAGGTGTTCGTCAATGATGAAAGCCGCTGAACTTAAAATTCGAGTTGAGAAAGAGGCCTAAGCCCTCGGAAGGGCTTTCAGGGGCTGGGGTGGGTGGCTTATAGAGCTAGGGGCAAATCGAAGGTTTTTCCATTGGGATTGGGCATGGACAAGCCTCGACTGGGCCAGCATTTATGAAAAAAAAAGAAAAAAGTAAAACTTCTCCCATCGATCATTAACCGGTGTGGGATTAAACATCAGGTCCAAGATTCGAGTCAAATCAACCTTCCCTCTCATCTCAGTGTGAGGCAAGGAATTCAATCAAATCTTTTATGCCAACCAAAACAAAACGAATTACTATCTTTGAAAAGAAAGGAATGCAGGGAACAACTCTTTCCTTTTCGCTGGTTCGTCAAAATCTATCAATCCCCTCTTCTCCCCCCCTCTCGCATCGGTTCAGCATCAAATGATGAGCCCATGCGCAAATGTTTTCTTTTATTGGCCCCCAATAGGTAGGCTAGTAGATTGAGTCAAAAGCCTACCAATTCTGATTCGAGCGAGAGCCCAAACCGGGGAGGCGAGAACATCTTGATCAAAAGCTCCATTTGTTCTGAATAGTGAGAAAGACTTTTCAAAATTCGATCTAATCGATCGAGAATATCATCATCTGTTAGATGGGCTAACTGACCGACCGAGTTGGGATGGGCGTCCAAGTCACAGAACCTTTCTCTAGCCGAGAATCCCATTATTGACCGCATTGGGGAATTCATTGGCAAATGAAAAATCTTCCATTTTAACACTCAGAAAAACCTAAAAAAGGAAAAGAGTCATTAAGACAAGAGCTAGGTAAGCAAGCGACGAAGGAAAATCTAGAAAAGGCGAGGCAAGGGGCTCTCCATCACTAGGAAGATTGTGTCAAAGATCTGGTAATCTAAGCCTTGCTTCTTCTGGTCGGCTCGTATCAGCCTGTGCTTTACTACAGATAGTCATTCCCCCGTTCCTTCAGTCTTTTCAATGGTACTTTAATGTTAAGTCGCAGTCATGTCTCACCCCCTAATATAGTGACCGGTTCCATCTTTTTCCCGAATTTCATCAGTTCAAAGCTCAAGCGCCTGTTAATCCATCTTCATTCCAAAGGCAAACATCTCCATTGAGTGACTGTAACTGCTATGATTTACAGTTAATAGTTCTCAACCAACCCTTTTTTATTATGTCTTTATTTCTGAAGGGCTTGTGGTTCATTACACCAAAGGTTTTCAGTGAACTACTAAAACTATCGAGAGAGTACCAAATGTTGATGGTGACGAAGGTTACCGACATTTGGTGGACACGGAGCCAACAAGTTCAGTCGAACAGCGCAACAAGTCTATGGTTACAAAAGCGTTCACCAACTTTGATATGCATAACATTGCAAGTAAATAGAGCAGAGAGCTTACCCTTTGTTTCTCTTTGAGTCCCGACCTTGTTGTAGTTGGTCCTAAAGGGAGAACCGTCGCTGCTTACTTGCTATATCCCGGCGTCCTTGCACGGCTCGGCTTCTTCTTCAAGCCCTGCTTCTCCCTTCCCCCTCTCCATGTCCTACCGTCCAAAACAGGCCGTATGGTACAGGAAGTCAAGCGATATTCGTGACGATCATGCCCTGGCTAAAGGGGATAAAGAGAAAAGAAATAAGGGAATTGGAGCGGGCGATAAAAGACGCTACGAAAGAAAGCCGCAGCTCACATATATCGACGTACGACTCACCTCCAGGCCAAAAAAAGGAAATGACCTCTATAAAGAGGGAAAAACCTATATAATCGAAATCGAAAAAGATGCTACAGGAGGCTGAGTAGGTTCAACGCCCCTATCACTAACGCGCAAGATGATCGTAGACCACCCTCTCCATCAGGAAGCCGGAAGAGAGACTGGAAGCTCCTTTCCGAGAGTCGATGCAAGCCTATTGCATCAAAAAATCCCGTGTTTATGCAGAATGTGTTGTTGCAGTCGATGAGTGAAATAACTCCGTCGATGGGAAACCTATCAGCATTCCGATCTGTGTCTTTCACGATTGCAGATTCTCATTTATGATATCATGATGGATTTGGAGAATTTTTTTATGACATTCTCATATTCTCTTATATTCTTCAAGCAAACTCCCTTATGCTGATTTTGTATCGAAGTTGGCTGAATTAGATGAGGAGGAATTGGTCAACACATGCAACGCTAAAAGCGCATGACAAGCGGAGGAATGAACAACACAGCCTAGACATGAGGAACGTGACTAGAATACCGGGCTACCACAGCTGGCAGAACAGATCATGCGGAGAGTAAGGAAAGGAGCAAGGCCCAAGGGGTTGTGCAATATGGTCAACGCATCCATTTTGAAGCGTCACTGGGATAAGTGACATCCTTTCCGGTGATGAAGAAAGATTGATGGGCAAATTCCGGCATCTTCCGTGATTGAATGAGGGGGAAAAGCATGAGGTGTTGCAGAACCATCTTTTTTCTAGAATAGGAATCCACATGACCAAAGTGTAACTGTCGCTACTATTGGTACTTGTCAGTCAGCTGGCTACTAGGCAATTACTCCTCGGGTTACCATTTCCCTATGGTCACTCTCCCCTCACTCTACTAGTCGTGAGTATGCTCTGGAACATGAAAGCAACCTAAGGGTGCAAACTAGAAAAAAGAAAAGCAAGCCAATCCAGTAAGCAAGCACAAGTAACAATTCCATTAGGAAAGGGAGTCCCAATGGCTCTTCTCTTGAAGAAGCTATGCCCGGGGAGGAAAGGCGGTGACGTGACAGCCAAAGGGCGAAAAACCAAAAAAAAGTCATATTTGTCTGGGTTGGGTGGGAATAATAGACGCAATTTTTTATGGGGATTGGAAGTTCGGGATTCCTCCTTGGGCGGGAGTGATAAAAATGCTTCTTATTATCTTAGCAATTGGATTTGAGACTGCAACAACAACTAATGTACTTTCGACTTTTGTGACTCTTTATGTTACTTCCGCTATCTCTGCCCCTATCGCTGCAACCTTCGCTCCAGTTATTGGAGTCAGTGTTGCTTCCATTACTTTTGCGATATATGAAAGAGGTACCAGAACCTATTTCTCAATTTTGAAAAGCATTAGGCTCGTTCTTCAGAGGGATAGAAAGGCGATGGGAGACCTAGCTTCAGGGACATATCATTTTGTATACCTATAACGGGACACCAATATCCTACCTATTGGATAGAAGTCAGAAATTGGATAGAAGTCAGAACACCACTGGATATAGAACTATTGCTGGTGGAACCAGAACAACCCGAAGATTCGATCCTGTTGTCGGTATATAGATATGTTCTACCAGTAGATGTGCATCCCGTGATGGCTATAGATTATATCTCCACTTGATTTTGATCTAAAAATCGTTCTGCTACGAGAGGATCTAAACCTATAACTAGAAACCCTCCAAGGTGTGTAAGTTCTTAGGCAATGAAAAAGAAATTGGAAGAAGGCATAGCTAGTGAACCAATGAAAAGACATCTATCCCCATCTCTCTTTGCTACTTAGGGCTTGTCGATCTAGCTCATATGTAAGGAATTCGACAAATATGTTGTATCTTGGAACTTTGCCTTTTGGGGGGGGGGGGGGAGCTTCCATTGAGATGGACGTCTCGACGGGCCTATGCCTTTTTGGGAACTCCACAATGGTTGGGAAGGGTCTCCGACCCAACAACAACGGTTCTTATTCCTTTGGATAGGCAATATTCTGGCAACTAGTCCCGACGCAACTGACATGTAAAGCGGACGAAGTTCTTTAACTTTTTATAGTGGAGTTTACACCAAGATCAGCAACAGTTTTTCCACTAGAAATGATGGGGTGAGATGTTGCGCTAGGTCAACTCGAACATTGGGTGGGCTACGGGCTTATTTCCCAAAGTTCAATCAGATGGGACTCTTTGTTCAGGGGAATAAGATGTTTGCAATTAAAAAACCAGCAGATGTAAAGCAAAATCCAATAAACCATCCTCTCTCTTCCTTCAACTAACTGACTGACTACTTTACTGAAACAGGAACAATAATGTCATCTCTGGTAAAGAGATAGCACTAATGGTGTCGATTAACAATTCTTCTATTTGAAAGCACTTTTGGTTTCTGAAAGCCTTCTAGAAAAAAGGTGAGCAACAAAAAAAAACTACGAAAAGATTTTTGAATCCCCGTAGCAGAAGCTGCGGAGAAATAGTAAGAGAAGAGGCTAGTCAGGAACTACTATAAGCCAGTCGGGTACTACGGAGATAGATTCAGTTGCTCGTGGTCGAGATAGGGGTGCCGAAGACTTAACTTGTCAATGGCATTGATTGATCGTTGTTTTCACTTTCGAAGAGGGATGTGCTTACAGGAGAGTTTCGTTCCATCCACCGTCAGTCACTGTGGTCAGTGTTTCCATCACCTGTCTGATTAGTAGCTTGCGTGTCAATCTCCTCTCTCTCCAGTATATGCCCCTGTATGTCGTTCTTCCTACATTTTGCCAAGACAAGATAGCCCACCGACGCCGATAAGGTGAAGTGAAAGAAAGGAAGGAAGCCATTATTTTAGTTTTGTCTACGATGTCCTTTGACGGCCATTTTCCAAATCCGCTGGAGTGGAGAAAAACTGATTGAAAGCACAATCTAATTATCATAGTCTAACCTCCTTTTTTGGGTCTTCAAAAAGAGTTTCTTTCGTTTCTTCCTATCCTCTCCGTTTTATCAGTGGTTAACCGCATTACATTCCTCTTCCCATTTAGGGGTCGCCTCATTTCCGGTGTGGTAACATTAGCAGTGAGTTAAGCTGACTCCTGATAAGTATCATATATTGTATTTTTCCTCCCATACTTTATCTATTTTTGTATATAAATAATTGCTACTCGGGTATATTTAGTGTGTTTTTATAGGTAACAAAGGATTTGTATGGAAGAGAAGAAGATAAAACGAATTTGTTAAGAATACGAGCAAAAAGATTCAATCATGGTGAAGACAGAAACTCAAGAGCAGCAGTAGTAGATTCAAGAGCATATTCGGCCAAGATAAAGTTTAAATTTGAAATTTTCATATTGGTAAGATTTATAGATCTCGGAATTATTTTCGAAACGAGTCCAAGAACAGATCAATCCGAGTTTGGATGCAAAAGTTATGGCCATTTTATTGAAGTACTGCAAAGTGAAAAATCCAATCCAGCGGGTTACGGGTGTGCTGAACTTAATTTCGGAGTTTGGACCCGAAAATTAGTATTTTATGCCATCTAATCTCAACCATTGGTTTCTAATATCTATGGATTGGATTAAGATTATATATTTTGATATTAGTTTGTGTTGGATTAGGATCATATCTTTTGTATTGAGTTTGAGTATGAGTAGGATTGTATTTGGGTTATAAATACCCCATGAATCCTTGTAAATTAGAGGAAAGGTTTTTAGGTGTAATTGTAGATTAATTTTTATTAATAAAATTAGGGTTTTGCTGAAGGGGTGGCGGCCACAATACCGTGCTCCAGAGGTAAGCCATTGCTTTTAATTCTTTATTCGCTTTCTAGTATAGATTTATTTGCTTTCTAGTATAGATTTATTTGTTTTCTAGATTAGATTTAATTGCTTTCTAGAATCATGAGTAGCTAATTAGTTTAGCTCTAGGATGTAGATGAAACTAGAATCCACTATGTAATTGCTTTCTAATATTTTTCTTCTTAAATAAAATAAATAAAGACATGATTTTTCTATAAAAAGATTAAAATACAAAGACTCGAAGATTAAAACTTTGATAGGTTATACTTGAATTGCTTTCTTGATAGCCTATACTTAGTTAGGGTTTGGGGTTGTTGATTTTATCTTTTTCATCGAACTATCTAAAGATTTAGTTTGTTTTTATGAAAAGTAGTATTTTTGATGAGTTATACTTGCACACCACTTGATAGCTCATGCTTAGGGCACTTTAAATAAAGATTAAACTAAAAAATCACCTTTTTATGAAAGAAGAAGATAATAGAAGTAAGAACATGGTTGGAAACTAGTGGATTCTAGATCCTAGGCTAATTAAGATAACTCTCATCTTCAACCTAAAATTCTTTATTAATCCGTTAGACTATAGAATTAGTAAGAATCGCAAAACACCCTAAATCCCTATGAGACGACCTGTACAGTGCTACAACGATACTATGCGCTTGCAGTAAATTTATCACATCAAGTTTTTGGCACCGTTGCCGGGGATCGACGATATTTTTCTTGCTTTTTCTAATGTTTTACGGCTTAACAGTGTGTGTTGAGTGCGTATAGATCTGGAACTTTAGATACAGGAAGTACAAAGTGAAGGAAAGCGTTGTGGAAGTGCACTGCAATAATCCGAGAGGTAACCTCCCAGATTTGGCCGCTAAATAGCGGTAAATACCGCTATTTAGCGGCAATATCTTTCCATTTCTCCCTCACATTTTGTGTATTTCTGTATTTATTGTTCTTAATTCTACAAAAATATATAAAAAAATTATAAAAATCATATTTCAATTGTTTTTATTTTTTCTTTTCCATCTCTTTCCCTCTCCGCCTTCTTCAAAACAAACAAAAAAAAATTAAAAAAAAATATTTCAAAATCAAACTGGTTGCAATCATTGTCATGATCCATACCATAATTATTATCAGTGTCCATGGATAGGAAGTTCGCTAGGACTAGGTCATAATCAAATCACAATACATATAATGAACCTACGAGCGCTTCTTATACACAAAATTACAATTATGAATAGATGAATAATTCTAATTTTGCATATAATGAAGAGCCATATCAAGAGAATCCTCCATCTGATCCTTTCTTTACGGGCTATTCATCTTCATGTTCTACATTCAATCATGAACAAGATATTCAATTGAACATGTTATATGAAAGATTAAAAAGATTAGAAGCGAGATATGTATGTCATGAGAATCTACCTCCAACCACTTCATATCTGTCATCAAATATGTACGTGGATCCATCATATCATTCTTCAAATTTCACTCATGATCTCGAGATGCAATCATTTGAGAAAAATAAGGAAAATTACGATCATGAGTCTGAGGAACGAAAACGTAGAATAGAGGAAGATATAGAAGTTTTGCTAAAATCATCATCTCAAAAATCATCCTCTAAAATTGAATCTTGTATGGAAGATCTTCTCAAGGCGATTTCTCAAGCTAAACTTTTTATAGATCAACCATCTAATAGTTTGAACATATCTGACTCCAACGAGCAATCACTCCAGTCATCTTCTGAAGTAGATATGATTCAAAATGAATTAAATAGTTTTGTGCATGATGAGTCTACAATTCAACATTGTGATTAACCTATTTTAGACCATTGTGGCAATAATTATGAAGAAACCAGTGATAAAAAAAATATTTTGCTTGACGGTGAGCTTGCTAGTGACACATTATCATTTGATTCTTTTGATGGAAATTGTGAAGAAATTTGTGAAGAAGAATTTTTATCCATTCATAATAACTTGACTAATGATAAGTCTACTAGTATGGCATTTTCTTTTGAGAATTTTGATAACAGGTTTGAAGAAAATTTGCATAACAAGCCCCTAATAATTGAGGAAAGGAAGGAACATCAAAAAGAAGAGATCATGGTACCTGATGACTTAAAAGAGCCCTCCAAAATTGAGCTAATGATTCCACAATACCAAAGTGAGTATTTTATTTCACACGTTGATAAAACCAAAATACTTACAAATATGAAAGATGCTCGTGGATGGAATACGAACGATGGTAAAGGTATGCTTTCCAACCTCAAAATTTTATTATCGAATAAAAAAAAGAAAAGTAGAAAAAAATTGAGAAAGATCAAAAATAAGATGGAGAGATTAAATGCAAAACTGACAAAAAAGCTAAGTTCATCCATATCAAAACATAAAAGGACACATTATGAGAGTGGAAAGCGATCAAGAGGTCGTAACTGTTTAAATTTTCTAATAAGTGTATAATATTTGTATAATAGTTTTCTTTTTTTTATTTTACCACCCTTGGTTTGTGTATGAGGGCATACACAAGTTTAGGTGTGGGGGAGTAGATTAGGAGATTTTTATTTTTTAGGATTTTTAGGATTTTATTTTTGTATTTAGGATTTTTTTTTTTAGATTTTTGGGTTTCTTTATTTTACACTTTGGGTAGTTTTTAGGGTAACTAACTGAAAAAAAAAAAAACTGAAAAAAATTAAAAAAAATGAAAAGAAAAATAAATTAAAAAAACTTATGTATTTTTATCAATAGATCAAACTACTTACAGATAAAGGAACAAATTTAGATTTGAAATTGGATAGGAGAGTAGATTGGATGATACACTTTGAATTTTATGAAAAAGATCAAAATCCAAAAAAATAAATATTGCTAACAGTAGTTTTGAGGTAAGTATACATCTATTTTTCACTTCACAATAGTTTATTAGATTAAGGACAAAGATGATAACGATTGAGTAAGTTTTCTCTCTCTAAACAAAAAAAAGAGAAAAAAATAAAAAAAAGAAAAAAAAAAGTGAGAATAAAATAATGGGGTGCGCCTGGTATTAAGGCAATAACCTCAAAAGTGAAAAAAAAAGTATGATCTGAGTAATCGGGTACTTTGTGCCTAAGTAAGCGTAAATATTCGTATGAAAGGTGAAATATTCTAAAAAAAAGAAAAAGAAAAAAGAAAAGAATATGAACCAAGTAATCGGGTATGTTGCGCCTAAGGAAGCGTGAATATTCACATGAAAGGTGAAATATTCTTAAAAAAAAGAAAAAAAAAAAAAAAAAAAAAATTGTTATGAGAGAGGAGATGAATTATGAGTTAAAGTTTGAGTCTAAGGCCGAAATAAACTATCACACGTGCACGTAGTTGTATAGGAGCCAATGAATTATCTGTTAGTAGGTATTGAAAGATAGGATTTAAATTTTTGATTAAAATGATAAGTGTATCTGATATGACGCTCGATTTGAAAATTGATAATCTAAATGCGTTCTTGAGTTTGTATATTAGTGAGATTAATTGATGAAAATATCATAGAAAAAAGAAATTTTTCTTTCTTTTGTATAAAATTTCTATTTTTCTTGATTTTTGGTTATCCTTATTTTTTTTTCTTTATTTCTTAATCTATTTTCTTCATGAATTTCGTGGGTATATTCACTGCAAACCCTCACGAGACAACACTCGTCCACTAGGGTAACCTAGGGGTTTAAAGGTTTATTGCACGTGCTAAGTGCAATCGCGATTCCTGTAAAAGTAGTTAGGATTTTTCTTTTTCTTTTTAGGTTTAGGTTTTGCTCGAGGACTAGCAAAAGATAGGTGTGGGGGTGTGATAAGTATCATATATTGTATTTTTCCTCCCATACTTTATCTATTTTTGTATATAAATAATTGCTACTCGGGTATATTTAATGTGTTTTTTATAGGTAACAAAGGATTTGTATGGAAGAGAAGAAGATAAAACGAATTTGTTAAGAATACGAGCAAAAAGAGTCAATCATGGTGAAGACAGAAACTCAAGAGCAGCAGTAGTAGATTCAAAAGCATATTTGGCCAAGATAAAGTTTAAATTTGAAATTTTCATATTGGTAACATTTATAGATCTAGGAATTATCTTCGAAACGAGTCTACGAACAGATCAATCCGAGTTTGGATGCAAAAGTTATGGCCATTTTATTGAAGTACTGCAAAGTGAAAAATCCAATCCAGCGGGTTACGGGTGTGCTGAACTTAATTTCGGAGTTTGGACCCGAAAATTAGTATTTTATGCCATCTAATCTCAACCATTGGTTTCTAATATCTATGGATTGGATTAAAATTATATATTTTGAGATTAGTTTGTGTTGGATTAGGATCATATCTTTTGTATCGAGTTTGAGTACGAGTAGGATTGTATTTGGGTTATAAATACCCCATGAATCCTTGTGAATTAGAGGAGAGCTTTTTAGGTGTAATTGTAGATTAATTTTTATTAATAAAATTAGGGTTTTGCTGAAGGGGTGGCGGCCACAATACCGTGCTCCAGAGGTAAGCCATTACTTTTAATTCTTTATTCGCTTTCTAGTATAGATTTATTTGCTTTCTAGTATAGATTTATTTGCTTTCTAGATTAGATTTAATTGCTTTCTAGAATCATGAGTAGCTAATTAGTTTAGCTCTAGGATGTAGATGAAAGTAGAATCCACCATGTAATTGCTTTCTAATATTTTTCTTCTTAAATAAAATAAATAAAGACATGATTTTTCTATAAAAAGATTAAAATACAAGGACTCGAAGATTAAAACTTTGATAGGTTATACTTGAATTAGCTTTCTTGATAGCCTATACTTAGTTAGGGTTTGGGGTTGTTGATTTTATCTTTTTCATCGAACTATCTAAAGATTTAGTTTGTTTTTATGAAAAGTAGTATCTTTGATGAGTTATACTTGCACACCACTTGATAGCTCATGCTTAGGGCACTTTAAATAAAGATTAAACTAAAAAATCACCTTTTTATGAAAGAAAAAGATAATAGAAGTAAGAACATGGTTGGAAACTAGTGGATTCTAGATCCTAGGCTAATTAAGATAACTCTCATCTTCAACCTAAAATTCTTTGTTAATCCGTTAGACTATAAAATTAGTAAGAATCGCAAAACACCCTAGATCACTGTGAGACGACCTGTACAGCGCTACAACGATACTGTGCGCTTGCAGTAAATATAACACATCAACTCCCGTCTTTATGTTTTTTCTATCTGTCTAGTTCGTGCCACATTCCTTTCATCGATTGGGATGGGAAGAAGGAGATTAAGTGATGAGAGGAAGATAACTATTTTATTCTATGCCACGAAGAAGGAAAGTCAGTCTTCCTTCGAAGATCAGATTGACTATCTGGTGCTTCGAAACTGGGAAAACGAAGTCTGGAGTGTGGGGTTAGTTCCTACCAGATGCTATAAAATGACGAAGAGGACTAGCAAAATCCATAGAAAAACCTGAAATAGAAAATCCAGACTCACACCTGAGAATAAGGGAAAGTGTTTAGCTTACTCGACCGGTAGGACAGGAAAGCGACATAAAAGACTGTGTCAAGTAAAGGGGTTATAGGTTACGCTCATTCGGCAAAGCGACAAAAGGGCCTTTCAGAGAGAATAGTGGAACAAGTTACGACGTATATAGACGAAAGATTCTTCTTTCGTTAGCGCCTTTTCAGTCTTTCTCTCTTCAATCGGTACATCGAAGCTAGACCAAATGAAATTCCAATGTTACGAGAAAGAATCGGAAAGTGATAAGAAGTCCAGACAGACCTAGGCTCCTGACGCGTCAAAAGAAGAGGCCATTGCGTTCAAACCGAAGCGCTGGAGGACCACGAAAGGTGACTCTCCAAAAGCTGGTAAAGGAAAGGGAAGAGGCGATGACCCTCTGCCTGTGAGGTAATTCGGCATCGCAGAAGCTCAACCATGATGCCAAAGGACGGGAAAAGGCCAATCCTGATGCCTGTCAGTAGCGAGGAAAATTTGTCCTCGTCAAGTGTTCCCATATTTCAACTCCGACGAAAGAAGGAGTCTATCAAGAAAAGTGTAATAAAGTCCTACTCTCCAGTAGGATCGGATTGGACTCGGGCTCATCGACGTCATGAAAAAGTTTATTTAGAAAAGCGGAAGATACCACGCGGAGTGAGAAAGGGGTGGAAAGTTTCTGTTTCTTTCGTTTAACATACTCTTAGAAAGAGGTACTCGTTTCATATCTGACAATAGATCTCCTTCGAGAAAAAAGAGGTACTCGTTTGAAGATTCGATAGGAAAAGCATGAGAACATCAAACGTCACTTCGACAAATTCAACTGAAAGTGGTATATCGGTTTGAGGAACCGACGAGAGTTTACTCGACAAACTTCTGGCGGCAAGAAATTGGAGAGCCTTTTCGTTAGGTTAGTGCATCCAACGTCGATAGCTTGACTTTTTTTTTCTCCGAAGAGCCAGATATGCGGACATCGCTTGGCAGTGAATTCAGACTTCCGCCAATATGGTACTATGAATACGACGGCTTTGGCAGGAAATCCAAGGGAAAAGGCACAACACGAAAAAAGAAGTCAACAAAGCAATGGAAGAATTTTACGAATGACGTAACGATGGAGGCTTTTGACGTGTTGGCTAAAGAACAAGTAAAAGAAGCAAAGGCCTACCCGTCACAGCGTAGGGAGGGACAAGGCCCACAAAGCGAAGTGAATCGGTCCAAAGGATCGACGAGTCATAGGTCGGTCAACACCTGATATTTCTGGCAAAATAGGAAAATTTAGAATGTGGTAAGCCTTCGACAAAAGGCATGAAAAAGCCAACTTCTAATATTTTCCATGGTTCTCTATTACTATCTGCGTCAGAAGATCGATTCCTAAATCGACATGAGAAAGCTGACGTGACATTGGTTATTGGTAAAGCTCACCGATGTTGACTCTCACCGAAGAGGAGCGGGGCTAACGGTTGGTTCAATTGCTGACACTGGACTTGGTATTGCTGGAGGAGATGGTTACCCCATGGAGCGGTGATGGAGAGGGAGCGACCTTGGTTCATCCCCTTACCATGGTTGGTTACTAATCTCTCTCTAGCTCTAGCGACAAAGCTTCACCAGCTCAATGGACCGGGACCAGAACTGACGCCTTTCGCTTTTGATTTCCCCGTTCTTCCACTATATTATGATCTCGCCTGGTCGAGCTTATAGAACCTGTTCTTCTTTTTATTATCTTCTTCACTATTCTAATGACAAAGCGTCCCATGAGACGATTTAGGTATTTTGAATGAGAGTCTTTGCCCCCCGCTTCATCTCCCTTTCCCACTCATCTTCATGATCTTTGTTTTGGTGAGGGGAGGATATTGAATTACCTTCAGCCGCTTTCTTCTTTGACCAACGAATCATGAGCAAAGTGGCCCCTCTTGCCACACTCCGACGCATTCTACATTTCTTCGGAATTTCATTTGTTCTTGATCATCATTTCTTTATTGATGGTCGTCCCCCCGCTTGCTCGCTCTCCTGCTTGCTTTTCTCTATGTCAGACTTTACACATGCCAAATCTCTTTCTCTGGACATATAAAAGGGGATATCTCAGATTCATTTCGGATGTATAACCTTTGGTTGTTCATGGTTGTGTCCCCCCCAGATACCGTCGTTGTTTTTCTTGTTTGAATGCATTGTGGCTGTCTTTGCTTGTCATCATCGTTTTATTCCTCTATTACGAGCGAAGGCTATGTCTCGAGCGAAGTCTATCCTCTACTCTATTGCGAGTGATGTGCCCGTATTCCTCACTCTCTGCCCGTAGTCTCTTTATAAGACATCTATTACTCACAATTTTTCTCCTTGTGTAACCCCTTCTCTCAGGGAGTGCACTCGTTCTCAATGATGTCCGAAAGAGTAGCATTTGTTGCACACTGGGGGAAACCATTCGTACTAGACTTACTAGCTACTCTACCACTGAGCCATCTTCCAACTTCAGATTGATAGTCTTCGGAAGAGGTTTCGCCGTAGACACCTATACTAAAAGCACCTTGCAAAAGCAGGGGTTCTCCTGTAGCCGCCATGTACAAAGGAACTCCAACAAGAGTTGCTGCCTTGTTGATCACCCTCTTTAGAATGATCAATTTACCATCGACAGATCCAACGGTCCTAGCTGAAGTACTTTGCACACTTTTCCTTTTCCGCAAACGTCAAAGAAGAAGTTTCCATTATCCCATTGAGTCTATCTCTAGTGAGCATTTCGTCCTCCATAGTCTCTGCATGCAGTCTTTGACGTTGCATGTGGAAAGTCGTCAAACCCGAGTACATACCCACCTATGTATTCTGCCATTTCTATATATTTTCCTCTATCTCTGAGTAGAGTATCCTAACAACCGTCACCTTCTATCCCCTTCTCTGGCTGAACAAACTCACTTTTAATCAAGTGAGAGAAACCTGAAAGATATTTACAGTCTAACTGAACTACAATTCTGACAATCACTACATCTAGGTCTACCATTTTATGGGGTGTTGTTATACAATTCATATTGTGTCTGATAGAAACTGGCTTTGTCGATTGGGAAGTCTTCATCTTTCATCGGGATTTTCGTTCTGTCTAGCGATTCCTATAAAGAAATATATTCTACGCCCCCTTTCCATATTAGTCCTACTTGGTATAACGGTTTCAACTGGATTGGATCAATTACTTTGTCGGAACTTTTACCGTCGCTTGCTTCATCTTGCTTCAAGTATGGCATTCTTTCTTAAGTAACGACGTTGTAGTAACAAGCTTTGTTCAAACAGTCCAGGGGGAGATAAAGATTTCAATATGGTGCAATGAACAATGCAAAACAATGAAATCAACGGATCCCATTTTCGTGCCTTACCTGTGAAATGCATTCTTTTGTCGATTGCCGGTACGAGATGGCTGGAAACCATTTTCAATTCTTTGTATCCCCTTTACGCCCAGTCATTCCGGATAACGCTTGCATTATCTATCTTACCGCGGCTGTTGGCACACAGTTAGCTGATACTTATTCCTTAAATACCGTCATTGCTTTTTCTCTGAGAAAAGAATTTCATGACCCGTGGGCCTTCTACCTCCACGCAGCATTGCTCTGTCAGGCTTTCGTCCATTGCGGAAAACTCCCCACTGCTACCTCCCATAGGAGTCCGGGTCGTGTCTCAGTCCAAGTGTAGCTGATCATCCTCTCAGACCAGCTACTGATAATTGCTGTCAGTAAGCTATTGCCTCACCAATGGTAGCTTCAGACGCGAGCCCCTACTCAGGCAGATTCCTCCTTTTACTCCTCAGCCTTTAAAAGGGGTTTCTACAACCATTTCCAGTTGTTGTTTCCCTCCCAATGGGAAGGTTTTTATGAGTTACTCACCCATCCGCCACTGGATTACTTACGAGTTACTCTAGACGGCAGGATCGAACTCTCCATGAGATTCATAGTTGCATTACGTCATAGCTTCCGTCGTTCATAGACAAAGCGGATTCAGAATTTCTTTCATTCCGACGCATAACGTTGGACCCATGCGCTTCATCCCTACCCTCACACATCAATCCCACGACACTTGAGCGGCAGATTGGGAAGAAGCTCCTTATTCCAGGGAAGTTTTACTCTCTCTGGAAAATTGCAAGCTCCAGAGATTTACGGCGCTTACCTACTACTATATGGTCTGGCTTTTCACTCAATTGTCCCTTGTCTCAGTAAGTTTGTTCTAGGCCTCCATCTTTTCGACTGGTTGGTGTATCCAGCTTTCAATCGAATGCGACTGCACTGGAACTTACTTTCTTCAGTGCTGACACAACCTTTGACTCTCATAGGTAAACTCCTACTTGATTAGTAAGAATTTCTCTATCTCAACTCGTAGACCGAGATATCCTCTTCTTTTTTAGAGATAGGTTTCCCATTTACTATTGCCGCGGATTGCTCATATTTCATCTACCCCAATAGAGGATTTTTGCTTTGTTTCAGCCCTTCTTTCATCTTCACCTTCCAGTATGGAGATCTCCTTATGGGGAAGACCCTTCATCTGACCTGGGAGCCAGCCATGCTCTTGCCCGAGTGGTTACTTCTTTTGCGAGTGAAAAGCTCCGTTATGACTTCTTCCTTGCTTTTGATGGGTTTTAGCATTTGACGTCAAATGATTCTGGTTATTCTCGAAGAACTGGATGAAAGAGGGAAGGAATTTACTCAACAGCGGTGTAGCGTTGACTTGGAAACCTATACATCGCTCATACACTAATTAGTATGAAAGGCCCATTGATATGATATGCGCATATCGAAACACACAAGTAGAGAAGAACAGAGAAACCGTCACCGCGAAGATCAGACTCACTGACCTTTTCTTTTTTACTCTCCAAAACCCATCCCCTCGACAAATAAAAAAGCCTAGCTTGCCAACCATACAGCGGAAGCTGGGTTCTTACTCATATCGGTAGTTTCCACATGATTTGAGTTGTTTGGTATGTACTCGCACGATAGGGTGACCTTTTCCTGCCTCGAATAAGAGAGATAACCCTATGTCAATGTGAGGCCTGACAAACCTTTTCTCACGTCAATCTCTGATCGTGAACCGAACGCTCAGTTTGGGATACAAAGCCACTGCACGGGTCTTGGTCAATGCAACTCATCATCTCAGACTTTTCTCGCTTCCTCAAGATATTGCACTGCTAGTCTGTCATTTTATTCCGATACTCAAAAAAAGGTGTTCCAGCCTATAATCAAGAACTACCCCCCTACATGGAGAGATAGCCCCCCTAGTCTCTTCGAGACATTTCAGCGGTAGTTTGGTGCCTCTTTCTTCACTCCGGGGCTTCCAATAGTCAGCCGCCTCCTCAACGAAATGCCGGAGGCTCAGGACTCTGATTACACTTAGAGAGAATCTTTGGATGATCATTACTACTTTGCTTCGAGATTAGGATGTAGGGACGCGATTCAGAAAACCAACGGAGTGCCTCATTTTGCTGCTTGCCTCAAAATTGTACGGCTGAAGAGGTGGCATCTGGACTGAAGCACTACGAGTCTAGATTGACTCTCGGTTTATATTGTGAATTGTCAAAGAGAAGATACTACAGCTGATTGTCCAACGGGAGGAAGTGACATCAGGAACTAGAGCGAAAGAAGAAGGACCTCGCAGATGAGATAGTGTGAAGAGATGAGATGATTAAGTCTGCTCCACGCTTGGCTACCCGCATCGACAAACATAGTGGAACAGAGGAAAGAACATGAGCTATTCATCGAGGATTGTTGAAAGTAAGGCCAGCAGGCTTACCGAAGTCGTCGAATTCCAAAAATCTTTCCACCACTTGCGGAAATTCAAATGACCATCGCGTCGGATGACTGTACCTTTTAGGGCTTCACCAAATCTCTCTCCCTCTTTCGAGAAATTATCTATGTTTTAAAGTCGTCGAAGCATTGATCTGCCTGATCCACTTTCGACTGTGAACCTGCCAACGAAAGCTGGCCGACATATTGGTGGGACTCTCGAGTCATGGATGAAAGAGCTATCCGATTCCATCTCTAGTAGCCAAAGCACTTAGGATTTCTTTTTTCTATCTTGGCTTCGATCGTTAAACGTCTATTTCTATTCAGCCTCCCCAAAAACCAGCTTCGAGAACCCCCAAAATCTCCCATAATCTTTATTCCATAAGTTTAGTTCTTCCACCTAATACGTCTTTCTGCTGATGAGGGATTCTATGACGACCGTCGTTGACATGTCAAAAGTGGGAATCGTGTCACTTTCTAGCACGTCGTGCCGGTTTGACGTTCTACAGTGATGTCTCGACGTGCCTTCCTATTCGAGTTCCTTCTTTTCTTCACTGCTTCCCTTGATAAGTTCGCCAACTTTGACTTGCCTTTCTTTATGATTTGTTTTCAGCTCCGGTAACAACCACTAGTGGGACCTAAAAAAAGAATAGTTCCCATACCGAGGCCCCTATTCCTACCGGATACTCTCTACTCTTTGATTTTTGTTCCTTTCCATCACCCAAGCCCCTCAATTGCCATTTCCTACAAAATGATTCTCCCCTGCTGAATATGAGGATTTCTCCTCTGTCCTTTCATCAAGACTTTCTTCACCCGGACCATTAGTGTTTCAAAGAGTCATCTACTCCCTTTTCTGAAAGATCAACATAGCGAATCATTCAATGGAGGGTGTTGAGGTAGTCTTCTAAAAGAAAATGAGGGTATCACTTTCGATTTCAAAAACAGAATTTTTATGTCAATAGAGAATGAACCATGTTCGTCGAAAACTTAGACAGAGCATCGAGTCTAACAATAAGCATGACTTCAGATAGCTGGAGATAAAATTTCTCTATGATATGCTTTCTAGGAACTAGAAGTCCTAGAATCATTTTTTTACCATGGTGGAAGAAAGTCGAATCCTTGTACATTCTCCACATAAAACTCATCGTACTGACGAGTCCCAACACCTCATATGAAGCATGTCCTTGTATAACCAACCAGTTCTAACAGTATCATAATAAAAGGAACGTCGATATCACAGATGCTAGTCAACCTTCTTTTATTGCTTCCCCTTCTAGTAGCCACGCGATGCACCTTGCGTGGAATGATATTCCATGAAGTGACGCATCATTTACAAGTAGCACAATCTACTTGATCATTTTCGGTTATCCATGACAAGTACTTCAGGCCCACCTTCATCAGCTACCGTCAGCCTAGTTCGTCTATCCTTACAGTGGAACCCCATAAAGTTAATCTTGCAATTGAATCGGTAGCTACCAACGAGCTGTTCTTTCTCCCTCCTACTACCAAAAAGAGCTCTAACGACCTTCAAAAGCTTCTCTTTTAAGAGAAGTCTTTGCTGGCCTGTCCTACCCTCCGGCCTATCCTGCTTGAGGGAGATGATCCCCTCTGGCCTGTCCTGCCCTGTTGATTCAATTAAAAGAGCCTTTCGTTTGCAAGATGAAGCGCCAGACCTGTATATAACTGCTTTTAGGCTCCATGCAAATATAATTAATCTCCTGAGACAGAAGAAGAAACCTGTGGAAGAATAAGAAGAATCTCTTGCATTGGACGAAGTGGATGCAGACGGGTGCACTGACATGGGAAAAGATCGGTCAGCCATTTGGACATTGACGAAGGCTTTGTTCCTCCCATATACTTCCTTCCCTTTAAAAGAATGACGGGTAGGGGAATGTGAATGATTTCGAGTGACAGTCATGTTCGATAGTTTAGAGAAGAGGGTCTTTGCCACCTTTGAAAGACTAAAAAGCTGAACCAATCTCGTGAACTATAAAACAAGAAAAGAAGATTTCTTTGGCATAATGAGGAAAGCTACGGAAAGTTAGTCCCAATTGACTCAATCAACAAGCAATTGTCAGATTTTGGAGTGGTAGAAGAAATAGAAAAAGACAGAGTTGATGAACCGGGAAGGGGATTCACTTTTAAATGTGATGATTTTATGGATTTTGCTCACGCTATCAGTTATCAGTAAAACCTAAATGTTTTTTCTTGCACTGAAGGAGGGAGGAATTCTGCCTGCTGTCTTTCACCAGTTTGTCATCAGAGTTTGAACATATGCCTACCATCACGAGAGTAAGTCAAAAACACATATGGGTCTAGAAGTCGAAGCGAAGTCTTTTCCTATTGGAAAACACACCATTACAACATTTGTCTAAAGAATCTTCTCTACCTTCCTGTCTGGAATGATTAAGAACTGCATCCTTCGCCCGCATGCGATAGCTTGACTTTTTTTAGTAGAGAACGTGTGGCAAATTCGGAGTGCTATTGAACTCGGGAGGCCCGTCAACACCCCACCATCTACCAGCTTCAATTGAAAGGAGCGCAAAGCATTCATTGACGACCAAAGAGTCGGGCAGAAAAAGGGAGAGAGCTCTATGTTTCTGGTTCTCCTATAGCTAGATTGTTTAGAACCACAGGACAACGAATCCAACAGAATGAATGAATGGGATTCCAACTCAGCACCTTTCGAGATTATGAGAAGAATTGGTCTTTGGAGAGCACAGTACGATGAAAGTTGTAAGCTGTGTTTGGGGGGGAGTTATTGTCTATCGTCGGCCTCTATGATAGAATCAGCCGAGGAGGCTTAAGAGGCACTGGTTTACCCTACGGCGGATGTCAGTGGTTCTAGTCCGCTTATCTCTTGCCTGTGAGAGCCAGCTGATACTATGATAACACCCAATTTTTCCAATTCGTCAGTTCGATCTATGATTTCTCATTCATGAAAGTTGAGGAGCATTCTTCCATTTAGCAGCACCGTTAGGATGGCATAGCCTGGAAATGGAGGGCGAGGTTCAAACGAGTAATGGCGTCAGGGTGGATACCTAGGCACCCAGAGATGAAGAAGGGCGTAGCATGCGACAAAATGCTTTGAGGAGTTGAAAATAAGCATAGATCCGGAGATTTCTGAATAGGTCAACCTTTTGAACTACTGCTGAATCCATGGGCAAGCAAGAGACAACCGGGCAAACTAAAACATCTGAGTAGCCAGAGGAAAAGAAAGCAAAAGCGATCCCGTAAGCTACCGATGCGGTGGCGAACATGAAACCGTGAGCTCCCGACGCAGTGGGAGGAGAATTCGATCTCTAACCACGTTCCAGTTAAAGAATGAGCCGGTGACTCATAGGCAGTGGCGTCAATTAAGGGAACCCACCGGAGCCATATCGAAAACGAGTCTTCATAGGGCAATTATCACTACTTATAGACCCGAACCTGGGTGATCTTTCCATGATCAGGATGAAGTATCGGGTGAAACTGATGTGGAGGTCCGAACAGACTAATGTTGAAGAATCAGCGGATGAGTTGTGATTAAGGGTGAAATGCCACTCGAACCCAGATCTTGCTGGTTCTCCCCGAAAAGAGTTGAGGCGCAACAGTTGACTGGACATCTAGGGGTAAAGCACTATTTCGGTGCAGCAGCGAGAGCAGTACGAAATAGAGGCAAGCTCAAAATCCCTGATATGACCCCAAAATTATAAGGGCCGACAGCACTTGTCAGCTCATTCTGTGAAGGCAATGCTTAGAAGTCTTCTTGACACCAACAATTCACCTTGAACTGCATATTCTTCTTCATCTAATCCTCCAGTGGTGGCATAGAGTCGGTATCGGACTCGTCGTCGGTTTCGATCTCTCCATTATCCCTTATTACCATGACTCTTTTGTTCGGGTATTGACTTGCTATGTGACCCCTGCCTTGACATTTAAACCACTTAATGTCACGATTTCGAGAAGTGGAAGGGTCAGATTTACCTTGAGTGCTATGGTTGGTTGTCTCTTGTTTTGGCTCGAATTTAGATTTTGCAGCTGGTTTCTCCTCTTTCTTCACATGACTCGGTTTCTATAGGGAAAAACCCGAATTATGGGATGCACGTGTACCACCTCTCCTCATGAACGAACAGGCTTTCATTCATACACTTGTGATGCCTGCTCCATTTTCAAATGGAACAGCACAAGCCCTGTTCATCCTGTACTTAACGGGATGGTACTGACTTTCAGACAGGTGTTGTCAGCTCGTGTCGTAAGATGTATGGTCAAGTCCTATAATGAGCAAAACCTCGTTTTGTGTTGCTGAGACATGCGCCAACGGAGAAATGGCAACCAAAGTGAGTCGGGGAGCCGAGTGACGTGCCACCTCCCCTACGTCGACGTCGAGTGCCAGTTGTAGCTGTGCTTTCAGCAAGAATTTCACCATTAAGAGTCGACGCCTTTCGAAGCATGTCTCACGGTTTTGCACCAAAGTCATGTTGCGTCACTCGTTCCCCACGGAGACCTACCTCTCGTGACGTCAGATGTACCAGTGACCATAACGGTTTGTTCCGGCTTGGTTACGATGATGTCAAGTTAGCAGCGAAGGAAGACTCGGCAATCGGAAAAAGCGAGCCGCCCAGTGGTGTGGTACGTAGTGGTTCTCGTACGCTCCCCGCTCTGAAACATACGAAAGACAGTGCGTGCCACACTTATGAGGGACTACCAATGAGATACTTGAGGAAGGTGAGGATGACGTCAAGTCCATATGGCCCTTATGGCCAGGGCCACACACATGCTACGATGGCAATGACAATGGGAAGCGATGGTTTTTCCATAAAGCATAATTAATCCGGAAAGATTGCCTCAGCTCTGATTGTTCTTTGCAACTCGGGAACATGAAGTTGGAATCGCTAGTAATCATGGATCAGCATGCCGCGGTGAATATGTACCCGGGCCCTGTACACACCACCTGTCACACCCTGGAAATGGGTTTCGCCCAATGCATCGGACCAACAGATCACCCATGACTTCTGTGTACCACTAGTGCCATAGACGGCTTTTGGTGGTCTTACTAGTGCATACCACGGTAGGGTCTTCAACTAGGGTGAAGTCATAACAAGGTAGCCATAGAGGAACCTGTGGCTGGATTGAATCCTGGAGCGATGGAAATGCCCTCACCTACTTGACTAAACTCGGGTGCAACAAATGTGTCATGTTGAAAGTCGACATCTTCCATTTTCCTTCGTCGTTCATCAATCGGAAATCAAGACAAATTGGGCACTACGGTGAGATGTGAAAACACCCGATCCCATTCTGACCTCGATATGTGGAATCGTCTCACGCCATATGTACTGAAATTGTTCGGCAGACATCGTCAAAGTCCGGTTGTCGAATTACTTCTTTTCTCGTGTTCATATATTGGAACGGCTTTCCTCTGCGGTAGAGAAGGCAGATCATGAGGAGAAGTAAAGGAGTGAAGTCATTTTGTGAGTCAGTCGAAATTTTTCGAAGGGGCGTAGCAAGCGCCTTTCCTTGTGGCACAGCTTTGGAGCGGCTGTACGAACATATACTGAGTCTTTCAGGGCTTCCTACCATTGATTTAGGGTAGGGAAAGAGGCAAACCCTATTGCCATTATCGAGCATAGAATCAGACCGAGAAGGTTTGTTTCGAAAAGCTCCATCACTTCTGGCAAAATACAATTTGATTTCATCGTTTTCATAATCCTCTCTCTAATCTCCTTCATCCCATCTATGTTCTTCTCAGATCACCCTTAAATTCAATTATTGTCTGTGCACTCACCCTTTTGTAGGGCTCTCATGAATTATGCCAAACACTAAGCCATCAGAGTCCCAGAGTTCGGAGGGAGCCTCTGACATAGGTATCAGAGCATGGTCAGCCCTCTCTTCCATTCTCCTGAGACTCGATCCTCCCGTACACCCAAGATTGGGGGAGTTTGATGCTTTGAGGGAGTGAATGGACAATTACACTGGCAAGATGGAAGACCTGAAGGAGATGTTCAAGAGAATGGACTCCGATCGGGTTAGCGATAATGAGCTGAAGGTCCTGGTTTTGGATCTACATTCCAGATCTCATGCAGAGTTGAACAATCGCAACTTGGAGTCTCCGTCTTCAAGGGGAATCATGGGGTCAGGACCTAGCTTGGAAAACGATAGCAATCAACCTAAAGAGGGGCTGATACTGACCACACCACCACCCTACAATCCCAATCAACTTCCTGCTGGTGGAGGTGGAGAAATGTATGGGTATTCAACGAAGAATAGTGTTACCAGCACCGACTGAGGCCGGATTTTCCAACCTCAGGGAAGCAGGTGCGCGCTTGGATATACTGAGGGGAGCATGTTCTCGAATTTACACTATTGGGGTTGACCAACAAGTCTGAATGGCGGTATTATACTTAGATGAGGCTCCGTTGCAATAGTATAGATGGAATGTAGGAAAGAAGGGTCATCCTTATTTGGGAAGAATTTGAGTTGGGGTTGGTGTCCATGTGTGATCCTTCTACCACCATCAACTACTCTAGAGAGCTCTCCAAACTGAAGAGGGCACGTCATACGATGAATATCAGCACAAATTTAAGCACCTATCGACCATGTCGATGGACTTTCGAAGGATTTCTTAGTTTGTTGCTTTGTGAGTGGGTTGCCAGAGGTAGTCACGTTCGAGGTGATGGCGAAGAACCCCACGACTATGTCTCAGGCCATGAAGTAAGCTAAATTAGAGGAAGACAAAGTTGCCGCCATTAAAAAACCTGGTGGTTCCACTGGGAGACTCCCAAATTGTGTTAGGAACGATATAGTTGTGTAGCTTGGGGCCAACCTTATGGGACTTTTCACGACATACGCTCAAGTTATGAAGGGAAAACCTATGGTGTTCAAGGTTTATTGCCCACATCAATGGAGGTGGTAGAAGGTGAAGTGTTTGATAAAACTCTACAGGTGAAGGGATAATTTATGCAGTACAATTGAAATCTAATGGAGTGTGAGTTACGTTCTAAAACCATGTCTTCATTCATGTGTGGAAAACATAAGAGATTTCGTATAACAAATCTTTTTTCATTAAACTGGATTTCCATGTTTTTGTCTTTACTTTGGATAGTTGTTTGATGTGTTATCCCTGTTATTTTAATTGGATACTTCATTGGCTCCCACTTTTCTATCGGTATGGCATTTTCTCGATAAGTACAAATCATGGCTCCTGTATCTAATAGTGCATGTAGTAAATACTGTCTGTATCCATCAAATTTGAGTATTCCTTTAACATAATTAAATCTTCTTCCTTGTGTTGGAGCAAAGATTTTTTTCGTCATACCTTATCAAATATTCTTCTTGTCTTTTTTCAGAAGGTTCTTCGAAGTTTAAAATAATTTCATCATTTGTTTTTTCCTCCTTATTTTCTTGGTAACTATTCTCTATTGGATTCTCAGTTTGAGTTTGAGAGAGACCATTTTAGTTAATATTATCCTCTACAATTGCCTCATTACTATTTTCTTGGTCACTGGTTTGTGATAAATTATTACTACTACAATCTTTTTCCGCTCCTATTGGAAGGCTGCTAACATTTACTTTTCGCCCCCTTCTAAGTTCAACTTATATCCAAAATGGCTTAGCAGTCTTTTAATTTTTTTATAGATCTTTTCAGGTGTATTGTCTTTTATCTCTCTTGCAGTTAGGTCTAGAATTTTACACTGTTCTTTCTAATATTCTATTGAGTGAACTACCTCATCAAATTGTTTTTTAGAACACTTTGGTTTATACATTATATCATCGCAATATATAGTACTAGACAAATTAAAATCTGTTTCATAAAATTTTTGTTTGGTACTCTGGGGCATATATCATATTATCATGATACATGGTGTCATCTAAACTATAATATGTTTCATAGATCTCACATTCCCAATAAAGGTCATTAGTAGCCATTTAAGATATCGGTGGGTAGTTAGCTCTGAGTCACTTATGATACCTAAAACACCCCACTCTGGCTCAGTCGCACCACCCCACCCCAGGTCGGGGTGTGAGCTAGCTGACGAAGCAAGCTATTACAGCGAGCAGCTGAAGCAGTTGGGAGCCGACGGACCTAGGAAGTCGATAAGATAGAAGAAGGGGCCATGCTCCCGGTAGTGCAGAGGAGACGGTTAGGATAACGAGCTTGAAACACAGAGCCCGAGCAGCCGATGAGCGAGTGGCTAGTGGTAAATAGTGCCGTAGTTGATGGCATTCCTCTCTGCGGCTGATACTCGAGAAACCACGAGGCACTCTATACAGAGCAAGCGACATCGTCAGGGATGAGACGCCCGCACAAGGACCTCAATTCTCATTAGGAGGTCGAACTGACGGACCTATAGAAGTTTTGGCTACCCCGTCCCCATTGCAACACAACAGTATCCTGGGAGAGGAGTTGAGAGGTCTTATAGTAGTACAAACCAGTTTTTCATTCTAGGTCATGTGAAGGGGGCTAGTCCGACGATCGTACAGTTATTTTAAAAAGACAATGGATGCTCTCTTAGTCTTGGTGCCACTCTCTTTTTGACTTATTCCAGCTTATTCATTTTTTCTTTTTGTGCCGCAGTGAACAAAAAAAGAGGGCCGCCTTAGCGGAAGGAGAAGGACCTGCAACGGCAGATCCCCCTTACTCTTGTTTTTCCTAGCCATTTGTTACAAGTCCAGGAAGCCTGGAATCATCAATATGAGGGATCCTTCAAAATAGAGAACGGCAGGTAGGGCTTCTGCAAAAGCCTCCCCCCTCTTCCAGGTCAATATAGATGGGAGGGGCCAACATAACTAGTCTCTTTTTATGTATGTACACCGTTTGTTTCATGGTGGGGACGCCCTCCCTCCTTCTAATCTAGTCTCAAACCTTTCTTTCCCACCCTTCCATAGTGGATTTCTGACATTCTCGTGATTCTCGGTCAGGTGCGAAGCGTGGTTATATACATATTCTAACTCGTCGGTCATTATAGATCAGGAGGCATGGCGAGACGAAGGGATTGGATTTGAACTATGATCAAATTAGTTGATGTTGACTTTTGACGCTCATTTCTTAGTAGGCCAGGGTTTTTGGAGCTACTCCCAGCTCACACTGTAGTGACGGAGGTGCCACCGTGAAGATCTAAGAGTGTGCGCAGTATGAGCAGAAAGGCTCGCATATTGTTTGGAGGGCAGAGGCATAGATGCCAAATGTCACCCCTATTAATCATCGTAGAAGCAATTCCTATTTGGAGGGTAGAGGTATAGATGCGAAATGTCACCCCTATTAATCGTCATAGAAGCAGTTCCTTTGAAAGATTATGGTTCTTGGGTATCCAATCAATTAATCCTCAAAACCAATTAAACCGGGGAAGCTGAAGCAGAAATGAAATGGGAAATTGGGTGAGGGAATAGGAAAGCTCGACGGAATGCTTCGATCGCTCAATTCGCTCGGAAGCTCGTTTAGTAGACATCGAGTAGAGGGCGTAGCAACAGTGCAGTCATTGAATTAGGGTTTTTCTAGAAAGCGTCGTCACTACACGAGCTCATAAGTTAAGTATGGATTGAGCCTTGTCTACGAAGCTTCGCTTCCTCGTCGTTGCTTGCTTCTGGCAAAGCTTGACGCGCACTAAAATATAGGCATTCTGGTATGGTAGGAAGACTACTTTTGATGGCCATAGGAGCGATAGCAAAGCCGACGTCGTCAAATCAAAAGGCAAGTAGTCCTTATAGCAATAGCAAACCAAATAACCAACTTATAGCCCTCTTTTCGTATTCTGTTTAGTCGCTACTGAGCTATTGAAGTCCAAAATTCGACCGTTCCATGAGACGTCCTTCACCCCAACCTGTGGCCTTCTCTTCTTGTTTAGTCTTTTCATTTTACATCTAAGCGCAAGAAGTGCAAATAAGCTTACAGTTCGTAAGTAGGAAGTTAACAGTTGTGAAAGAAGTAGGCTTTTTTTCATTTTCTCCCGCACTCGTCTAGGTAAGCACTTGTTCATGGCTTTCAGTCTGCAAGCGTCTAGTAAGAGTCTTGTAGTATAATGTGTACTTTTGCATTTACCATTCGACACAGGTGGATCACATAATCATTCGTCATTCTATTAGTGAGTATCAGGACTCTATTCAACGTTTCGAGGGGCAGGAGGCTTTGATTCTGTGATCCGATACGCTTTCCCTGAGTTGCGTCGAGCTTGAACGAGAACATGATCCCCACCTCGATGACCAAGCCAAAGAAAGGGACCTACTCTGAGACACGGAGCTTTTCGATCGGCTATTAAAGATAGATATCTATTTGTCGAATCCACTGTGCTTGAGAACGTTGCCTATTCCACTGTACTTGGCTTACGCACTGTGCCTGAGAAGAAAGACATAAATAGATATTGGTTTTTGGACGGAGTGTCGAGAGCCTAGAACAGAGGATAGAGAGCCGACACATAGGAGAAAGGGGCATCACGATTGAGTTGGGGAATCCACAGACAGAGATGGCACGCTAGCAAAAAGATGGTGATACTCTACTCTCGATATAGAAACGGTCTCGGAAGAGTCTTTCAGATGTCATGCATCCAACGAGTCGGTCAGGTGCGAAGCGTGGTTATATACATATTCCAACTCGTCGGTCATTATAGATCAGGAGGCATGGCGAGACGAAGGGATTGGATTTGAACTATGATCAAATTAGTTGATGTTGACTTTTGACGCTCATTTCTTAGTAGGCCAGGGATTTTGGAGCTACTCCCAGCTCACACTGTAGTGACGGAGGTGCCACCGTGAAGATCTAGGAGTGTGAGCAGCATGAGCAGAAAGGCTCGCATATTGTTTGGAGGGCAGAGGCATAGATGCCAAATGTCACCCCTATTAATCATCGTAGGAGAAATTCTTATTTGGAGGGTAGAGGTATAGATGCGAAATGTCACCCCTATTAATCGTCACAGAAGCAGTTCCTTTGAAAGATTATGGTTCTTGGGTATCCAATCAATTAATCCTCAAAACCAACTAAACCGGGGAAGCTGAAGCAGAAATAAAATGGGAAATTGGGTGAGGGAATAGGAAAGCTCGACGGAAGGCTTCGATCGCTCAATTCGCTCGGAAGCTCGTTTAGTAGACAACGAGTAGAGGGCGTAGCAACAGTGCAGTCACTGAATTAGGGTTTTTCTAGAAAGCGTCGTCACTACACGAGCTCATAAGTTAAGTATGGATTGAGCCTTGTCTACGAAGCTTCGCTTCCTCGTCGTTGCTTGCTTTTGGCAAAGCTTGACGCGCACTAAAATATAGGCATTCTGGTATGGTAGGAAGACTACTTTTGACGGCCATAGGAGCGATAGCAAAGCCGACGTCGTCAAATCAAAAGGCAAGTAGTCCTTATAGCAATAGCAAACCAAATAACCAACTTATAGCCCTCTTTTCGTATTCTGTTTAGTCGCTACTGAGCTATTGAAGTCCAAAATTCGACCGTTCCATGAGACGTCCTTCACCCCAACCTGTGGCCTTCTCTTCTTGTTTAGTCTTTTCATTTTACATCTAAGCGCAAGAAGTGCAAATAAGCTTACAGTTCGTAAGTAGGAAGTTAACAGTTGTGAAAGAAGTAGGCTTTTTTTCATTTTCTCCAGCACTCGTCTAGGTAAGCACTTGTTCATGGCTTTCAGTCTGCAAGCGTCTAGTAAGAGTCTTGTAGTATAATGTGTACTTTTGCATTTACCATTCGACACAGGTGGATCACATAATCATTCGTCATTCTATTAGTGAGTATCGGGACTCTATTCAACGTTTCGAGGGGTGGGAGGCTTTGATTCTGTGATCCGATACGCTTTCCCTGAGTTGTGTCGAGCTTGAACGAGAACATGATCCCCACCTCGATGACCAAGCCAAAGAAAGGGACCTACTCTGAGACACGGAGCTTTTCGATAGGCTATTAAAGATAGATATCTATTTGTCGAATCCACTGTGCTTGAGAACATTGCCAGTTCCACTGTACTTGGCTTAAGCACTGTGCCTGAGAAGAAAGACATAAATATATATTGGTTTTTGGACGGAGTGTCGAGAGCCTAGAACAGAGGATAGAGAGCCGACACATAGGGGAAAGGGGCATCACGATTGAGTTGGGGAATCCACAGACAGAGATGGCACGCTAGCAAAAAGATGGTGATACTCTACTCTCGATATAGAAACGGTCTCGGAAGAGTCTTTCAGATGTCATGCATCCAACGAGTCGGTCAGGTGCGAAGCGTGGTTATATACATATTCCGACTCGTCGGTCATTATAGATCAGGAGGCATGGCGAGACGAAGGGATTGGATTTGAACTATGATCAAATTAGTTGATGTTGACTTTTGACGCTCATTTCTTAGTAGGCCAGGGTTTTTGGAGCTACTCCCAGCTCACACTGTAGTGACGGAGGTGCCACCGTGAAGATCTAGGAGTGTGAGCAGCATGAGCAGAAAGGCTCGCATATTGTTTGGAGGGCAGAGGCATAGATGCCAAATGTCACCCCTATTAATCATCGTAGAAGAAATTCTTATTTGGAGGGTAGAGGTATAGATGCGAAATGTCACCCCTATTAATCGTCATAGAAGCAGTTCCTTTGAAAGATTATGGTTCTTGGGTATCCAATCAATTAATCCTCAAAACCAACTAAACCGGGGAAGCTGAAGCAGAAATGAAATGGGAAATTGGGTGAGGGAATAGGAAAGCTCGACGGAAGGCTTCGATCGCTCAATTCGCTCGGAAGCTCATTTAGTAGACAACGAGTAGAGGGCGTAGCAATAGTGCAGTCACTGAATTAGGGTTTTTCTAGAAAGCGTCGTCACTACACGAGCTCATAAGTTAAGTATGGATTGAGCCTTGTCTACGAAGCTTCGCTTCCTCGTCGTTGCTTGTTTCTGGCAAAGCTTGACGCGCACTAAAATATAGGCATTCTGGTATGGTAGGAAGACTACTTTTAACGGCCATAGGAGCGATAGCAAAGCCGACGTCGTCAAATCAAAAGGCAAGTAGTCCTTATAGCAATAGCAAACCAAATAACCAACTTATAGCCCTCTTTTCGTATTCTGTTTAGTCGCTACTGAGCTATTGAAGTCCAAAATTCGACCGTTCCATGAGACGTCCTTCACCCCAACCTGTGGCCTTCTCTTCTTGTTTAGTCTTTTCATTTTACATCTAAGCGCAAGAAGTGCAAATAAGCTTACAGTTCGTAAGTAGGAAGTTAACAGTTGTGAAAGAAGTAGGCTTTTTTTCATTTTCTCCCGCACTCGTCTAGGTAAGCACTTGTTCATGGCTTTCAGTCTGCAAGCGTCTAGTAAGAGTCTTGTAGTATAATGTGTACTTTTGCATTTACCATTCGACACAGGTGGATCACATAATCATTCGTCATTCTATTAGTGAGTATCGGGACTCTATTCAACGTTTCGAGGGGCGGGAGGCTTTGATTCTGTGATCCGATACGCTTTCCCTGAGTTGCGTCGAGCTTGAACGAGAACATGATCCCCACCTCGATGACCAAGCCAAAGAAAGGGACCTAGTCTGAGACACGGAGTTTTTCGATCGGCTTTTAAAGATAGATATCTATTTGTCGAATCCACTATGCTTGAGAACATTGCCAGTTCCACTGTACTTGGCTTAAGCACTGTGCCTGAGAAGAAAGACATAAATAGATATTGGTTTTTGGACGGAGTGTCGAGAGCCTAGAACAGAGGATAGAGAGCCGACACATAGGGGAAAGGGACATCACGATTGAGTTGGGGAATCCACAGACAGAGATGGCACGCTAGCAAAAAGATGGTGATACTCTACTCTCGATATAGAAACGGTCTCGAAAGAGTCTTTCAGATGTCATGCATCCAACGAGTCGGTCAGGTGCGAAGCGTGGTTATATACATATTCCGACTCGTCGGTCATTATAGATCAGGAGGCATGGCGAGACGAAGGGATTGGATTTGAACTATGATCAAATTAGTTGATGTTGACTTTTGACGCTCATTTCTTAGTAGGCCAGGGATTTTGGAGCTACTCCCAGCTCACACTGTAGTGACGGAGGTGCCACCGTGAAGATCTAGGAGTGTGAGCAGCATGAGCAGAAAGGCTCGCATATTGTTTGGAGGGCAGAGGCATAGATGCCAATTGCAGGAGAGCTTCTGCTCTAGTACAAAGCGCTACTAATTATTCACACTATTTTAAACTAAGAAGCAGATCAGAGGAAGAAATATTTTTAAGAAAAAAAGAAGTTCGGAAAGGCTCTCTGCCTCCTCCCTTCATCTGATGTCTTTATTTATAATGTTTCAAAAGACGTCCTTCAGATAGGAAGGAATCTTTTACAAAGTTTCTTTACAAAAGATGTACAGAAAAGAAGGACTGAATTATTGTCCTTTGTACAGTAAAAAGGTTATATTATTGTCCTCTATGGGGTCCCACCTTTGCTGAGTGATGTCCCTTTGTTGGTAGAGGGGATGAGGAGGAATCTTTTGGCGTGGCATGGGCCCACCACGCTTTTTATGCTATTTGGAAAAGTCCTTCTTTGCTGCAATTATTCCTCGCCTTTTGTCCAATCCTCCCAAGGTTAATATTGGTAAGAAAAGGAATGACTTTTCCTATTTTTACTTGAACAGATTCAATGGCTGAAAGATGATCATAGAGCATAATGTTTTTACTGATAGTAATAGATCTGGCTCCGCAAAGGCTGTCAGTCATTGCTTCTGTAAAAAATTCTCTAGCAGCTTCATAAGCTTGTTCTTCATAATTAAATTCCTGCTTAGGATAAATTCCCCATCCATGGGCAAATTGTTGACTTTCATCATGGAGTTCCCATATCTGGAAAGAAGAGAATAACTGGTATAGGTTCCTTTCTTCCCATATGCTCCATATTCGGAACCAGAAACCAGTCTCCCAGAAATGCTGCTTAGAATAAAATGAAACTCGGTCACTGCATATTTGTGGAATGTGATCGAGATAATCTTCTGGATGTAAGGTGCTTAAATAAAGATTATGAACAATCCCAAGCTGGAGAGCTTTGGCAGATTCAGGAATATCTCCTAAATAGACAGATAATCTTGGGCGTTCATACTTGTTTTTGATTAAAGCATCTTCTTTAAGTAGAAGCTGGGTAATTTCTGTAGCCTCCAACTGCTGAAAAAAGAGGAGGAGTTGCTCATGGGATAGACAGTTCTGCTGATGTAGATTTACCATTGTGTTCACAATGGCTTCTGCCTTGAATTGTTTTGCCCTTTCAGAGTCAACTTCTAAAATTGATAGGAGCTGGTAGAAATCTGTATTTGGACAGATTACTATGTCTGAAAGGTTGCTTCTGGAGACAATGGTTTTGAGTTCTTGTTCTTCAGGTAAAGAACCACAGAACCAGTTTTTCTCCTTTTGCTTCATTTCTTGAGATTTAGAAAGAACAGAGACCTGGCATAGCTGTCTGGCAAGATTTTGCAGGTCAGTAAGCTTTTGTTGTAGCCTTCTGAATTTGACCAAGATATGTTCTGGAGGGCTTTCAGGCTGTCCTGAAAGGTGATGGCTTTCAGTCTGTCCTGAAAGGAGAATCTTTGAAGAACTTGGATCTTCTCTTTTTCGTCTAAGCATAGCCCTTTGTCTTTTGTCACCCATTATTTGGTCTGGATAATAAGTCTGCAAGAACATTTGTAAATCCAGGAATATATTTAACATCATATTGGTATATTTCAAGGTATAAGGCAATTCTTATTCTCCTGATGTTTTCTTCAGGATTATTAACAGTTCGTTTTTTCAAGAATTGGGATACTGCTTTGTTATCAGTTTCTATGATGAACTGCCTATTGAGTAAATATATTTTTAAACTCTTTATTGCTAATTTAATAGCCAGTAATTCTTTATCATAAGTGGAATATCTTTGTTGGGGTTTATTAAATTTTCCCGAGGTATATGCTATAATTTCTTTTTGTTTAATTATTATAACTCCTGCCCAAAACATATCTGATGCATCTGTTTGGAGGGTTACTAGGTCATTTTCTTTGGGAAAATATAGTATTGTTTGGTGAGTAATTAGCTCCTTTATCTGTTTTATCTCTTTTTCCTCTTCAGGAGTGAGCTGGATTCCTATTTTGTCTGTATTCCATTTTCTTGGTTGTTCACCATTTTCCACTTTATATTTAGATTGTTCTATAGTCAATTTTTCTTGTAAATTTTTGACTAGTTGGGATAGGTGGGGAATAAATTTCCTCCCATAATTTAAAAGACCCAAGAAACTCTGTAATTGTTTTAGAGTTTTAAATGTGTTAGGGAATTCCTTTATCTTGGAATATATATGTTGTTGTAATTCTATTTGGCCTTCTCTTATATATTTCCCAAGGAATTCTATTTCCTTTTTGAATAGATGGATTTTTGTAGGGCTTAAAATAATTCCGTTATCAAGTAGTATTTTTGCTACTTGAAGTAAGTGTTGTTTATGTTCTTCCATAGTAGAAGAAAAAACTAGTATATCATCTATGTAAACTACTACAAAATGGAGATGTCCGAACATAGAATTCATCCATTTTTGGAATATTTGTGGGGCATTTTTCAAACCAAATGGCATTACTAACCACTCATAGTGTCCTTGGGGACAACTAAAGGCAGTTAATTCTATAGTTTCTTTATTGGCTAGTTTTACTTGCCAAAACCCAGATTTAGCATCAAATTTACTATAGTATTTGGATCCTTGTATCTGCTTTATTAACTGTTCTGCAGCAGGTATAAAATATCCATCAAATTTTGTATAACTGTTTAATTTTCTATAATTAATGACCATTCTGGCTTTTCCTCTTTTTTGTTCTGCATGTTTTCTGACTAGAAAAGCAGGTGATGAATGAGGACTGCTGCTAGGCTGTATTAGTTTAAGAGATAAAAGCTCGTTTATTTGAGCAGAAAATTCTTGTTTATCTAAAGGGGATACCATTATACTGTTTGATCTTACATTAGTATTTTTATATTGATCAAGTAATGTAAGGGTACAGTACCTTGGTGCCCTATCAAAGTGTAATAAAGGATTATTTGAATATAAAGGCTTAAGCATACTGTGTATGATTTCTTCTGTATTAGAGAAGATAGTAAGAGGATAGGTGCAGTTGTTTTGGGTGGAAATAAGTCGTTCACCACGTTGGGCTGCAGTATAAGATGAAGCGAGGGGTACCGGAAAAGGAACCCGTGGAATTTGATGATTATCAAATAGAAAAATTTGAGAATTGAAAGGGGCATAATGTCGTAAGTTATTCATGCCAACTAAGCAATCGACATTGAAATCAATTGGTAATAAAGCGAATTCAAAAGTATAGTGATGAGAGATATTATGAATATCGGGAATAGAAATTGAGATATTTGCTTTATGAGTAATAATGACAGGTCTGCCCATAAAGTCATTTAAGCTTGCTTGCTTTTCTAGGGCTAACCATAATTGCTTAGGGATAAATTTTTCATGTATAAGACTAGTTTCAGCACCTGAATCTAGTAAAGTGTGTAACGTAAGACAAGAGTCATCAGGAAATAATAATGTCATGGGAATGTATATGTGTAATTGAGGTTTTTTCTTAAGAAGATCCGACATTTGATAAACCAAATGAACTAGATGGTAATCTTATAATATGTTGGTCTTCCGATTTTTTTTGGAGATCAAGGATTCTTTGAGTCCTTCCTTCAAGAGGGGTATTTTCTAAGGCAGACAGACTAGGTCTGGCTTGTTCAACCAAAATATTGGAATCTCGATATCCAGTGGTACTAAGACTTCTTGGAATAATTGGATTTATAATCGTGGTAGAAATAGTATTGCCAGAAGCAATAAATGTTTCTATAGGCAGATGCTTCTTTGGTTTTAAAGTTTTCAAGAATATTTGCATCTTATTATCATATCGCAGATGTCTTATATTGACCAATTTTGGTTGGATTATTTTTCCATTCCCAACCTCAAAGAGTTTAATAAACTGTGTAGGTGTAATAGATCTAAAAGTAGATGTTTCGTTTAGTGCCAAACAATGTTCCCATTGTATTCCTAATACTTGAGATCCAGGAAGCATTTCGATTCCTTTTAAATTTATAGAAAGAGTACAAGCTTTTTCTATATTTGTATCATGTAAGCTGATGCAAAAATCAGGATGTATATTTACTCCAAATATTCTATTTGCCAGATTTGACTTTGCTCCTCCTAATATACTATTTAGAGGATTATTGATGATTCTTTCATCACAACATATTATCATAATGGGTGTGTCTATTCCGGATCTGAATAGACCAGTAATCTTTATTTGGATTAACCCAATGTGCAAATATTTTTTCTTAGGATATTTTTGCTTCAGGTTTTCTATCTGATGATAGTTTAGCAATTTTATAGAAGTAAAATCTTCATCTCCTTTTAGTTCTATATTTCCTTGCATTCTTTCGAATATATAGGTAGGTTTATTTGTCCATAAAGATTTAAATTTGGACTGAGGTTTATATACCTCTTCTTGTTTAGCATGTGGTATTGAAAATTTTAATCTTTCAATATCTTCATCAGTTACTTCATAATGTATTCTTATAATCAGATCTAAGTAAATTTCTATAGACTGATATCTTCTTATGCTATAATGATTGTTAGCATATAGAATATGTCCTGGAATTTTTAATGATTCCCTTTTGGGTAATATAGTAGTTTTAGTCAGGGGTATGACTTGCACAAAATGGTATGTTTTATTTAAAGTTAACATGTTTATATTAAATTCTTCTGTTTCAGAAGAGTCTGAATTTAAAGGACTTTCTTCATATATGGTTTCTATCTCGTATATAGAAGAGTTATCACTAAGGACTTCTTCTATGGTTCCAGTATGGATGTCATACTTTTCTAAATCATTTAACCATATTGTTTTGATGTTTACTCTACATTCAGTAGCATAATGTCCTTGCTTTCCACATTTAAAACATGTACAATTCTTTTTCATACCTGTTTGATTTGTTTTAATAAACTTTCGTTTACTAAATTTCTTTGAACTTTTGTATTTTTCCTTATTTTCAGGTTTCCATTTTTTTCTGGATACCTTATAGTTTTTCTTTTTATGCTTTTTGAATCTAGATTTATAGTCTTTGGATTTTTTCCCATATTTTGTTTTCCTGGGAAAGAATGGTTTGTTAAACCCATATACTGGAGGACAACCAAACTGATAATTGATATCTGGATCATACTTAGGACAACAAGAAGTTTTAATGTCGGACTTATGTATGTATTTGGAGAGATGATTATTTGCTTTTTGTAGCTGGCAAGTTTTCTTAACAGTTTCCATACAAGCTTTCTTTAAAGCTCCTGTATTGTGTGGAATTCCTCCAGCTCTAAGACTGTTATATTTTTTCTCTATCATGGTATCCCATGGTATAGGCAACTTAGAAAAGAAGGCTGTTAGCCAAAAGATTTTCTTATCTAAGGTATTCAACTTAAAAATATAACTAATGTATAGATTAGCAACTTCAAATATTTCTGATAATCAATTTCATCTAAGTTTGTTTCTTTCAAACTTTTAGAAGATGTTTTTATCATCCTAATAGATCCAAGTTTTTCTTTTGAAGATGAAGAATAAGTTGGAAAACTTAAGAAGGTTTGCAAAGTAGTTAGTTTTTTTGAAACTAAATAGATTTGATCACTTAAATAGTTTAGCAAACTATTTTGTTGTTCTATTGTACCATTACTAGGAAGATGAATACTATGTTCATGAGTATTTAGACTGAAAGGACATTCATATGTTTCAGGAAGAACTAAAGCACGAGACATCCTTTAGAAGATGTTCTTATGAACTTAGACACGTTATTTCCTTCCTTTCTTTTACTAAGTTAGATAACAGTATCGCTTTGACCCTGATCTCTCCGGCTATGTAACCTCTAGGGGTGGCTTTCTCCCTAGAGTTAGGCAGCCATAACTGAAGCGTCCCTTCCGGACATATAGTCAACCACAAGCACTATTACAAGCTTCAGAGAGACAGAGCACAGCCATGTTTCGTTTCCTACCTCATGGCGTAAGATACTATTACCTAAAATAGCTTAAGAAATTAAGGAAATAACATGCCTAATTAGTTTAGCCAGACATGGCTAAGTTAAGGATACTTACAAAAAAAGAAAGAACGGAACTGCACAAGGCTCTGATACCAGTTGCAGGAGAGCTTCTGCTCCAGTACAAAGCGCTACTAATTATTCACACTATTTTAAACTAAGAAGCAGATCAGAGGAAGAAATATTTTTAAGAAAAAAAGAAGTTCGGAAAGGCTCTCTGCCTCCTCCCTTCATCTGATGTCTTTATTTATAATGTTTCAAAAGACGTCCTTCAGATAGGAAGGAATCTTTTACAAAGTTTCTTTACAAAAGATGTACAGAAAAGAAGGACTGAATTATTGTCCTTTGTACAGTAAAAAGGTTACATTATTGTCCTTCATAGGGTCCCACCTTGCTGATTGATGTCCTTTTGTCTGTTGGGGAGATAAGAAGGAATCTTTGGATGAGTAGATGCTGAGTGGAATGGGCCCACCATGCTTTTAGTCCTGCATGATATTTTGTAGAGCATTTTCATCAAGGACTTCATCCGGATCATGGTCTTCATCAAGAGGGTCTTGGTTGTCATTTGTACCAAGATCTTCATTTTCCAGATCTTCATAGAATTCTTCTTTTGCTTTGGAGCCTATTTTGCCTAGTTGTGTAGAGTTTAAAAAGGACAAAACTCTGGAGGTTTTATTTTCTGCAGGATCGAATGGTCCTACAAAATCATAAAACAGGACATTGTCTTCTATTTTGATAGAATGAGCTCCATTGATGACTTTGCTATATGCTTCATCAAAGAATTCTTTTGCTGCCTTCTTGGTTTCTTCTTCTAGATCAAGTACAGGCAGTGTTTCACATGTGGGAGAGGGAACATAATTGAGGTTATGAAGTTCCCATATTTGATAGGAAGGATAGACCTTAATATACTTTCTTTCTTCCCAGGTAGTCCAGATACGAAAGAAGAATGTAGTCTGGTACCAGGTTGTATAGGCCTTGATAATCTTTAGACAAATAGGTGGAATGATATCTTGGAACTCTTCTGGATGAGATGAATTAAGGTAGAGTTCATGGACAAGACCTAATTTAATGGCCTTGGCACACTGTCTTATTTCTTGAAAGCCAGTAATAATTCGTGGAGAATTATTCTTGTTGAGTAGTTTGATGTCTCTTTCCTTGTTTATAGATATAGGAATCTACATAGTTTTCATCTGTATCTCTATGATACATAGTTTCTTCAGTAGTATTAGGATGTGGTGGATTTTGTCTACCTGTAGAAATCATTTGGGTAGATGATTCCCCACGTTCCATATTTATATTATATAAATACTGCTCCTCGTTAGAGGGTATATTTGGTATATGATAGTCCTCGTTAGAGGGTATGTTGTATGATTCCTCTGACCAAGAGGCTTCCTCGTTAGAGGGTTGTGATAATAGGTCAACACCACCATACTCCTCATTAGAGGGTATTTCATCATCAACAATATCATCATATTCAGATAATTCATCATCAAAAGAATCAGATGCAGAGATATAACTTTCATTATCAGAAGAACTTTTTGAATAATATTTTATAGAAGCAGAATTTTCTTCATAAAATTTGAAAATCTCTTTAGAAGTAATTTTTCCTTCTATTTCTTCAACTAATAAAGTTTTATACTTCAAATATTTCTGATAATCAATTTCATCTAAGTTTGTTTCTTTCAAACTTTTAGAAGATGTTTTTATCATCCTAATAGATCCAAGTTTTTCTTTTGAAGATGAAGAATAAGTTGGAAAACTTAAGAAGGTTTGCAAAGTAGTTAGTTTTTTTGAAACTAAATAGATTTGATCACTTAAATAGTTTAGCAAACTATTTTGTTGTTCTATTGTACCATTACTAGGAAGATGAATACTATGTTCATGAGTATTTAGACTGAAAGGACATTCATATGTTTCAGGAAGAACTAAAGCACGAGACATCCTTTAGAAGATGTTCTTATGAACTTAGACACGTTATTTCCTTCCTTTCTTTTACTAAGTTAGATAACAGTATCGCTTTGACCCTGATCTCTCCGGCTATGTAACCTCTAGGGGTGGCTTTCTCCCTAGAGTTAGGCAGCCATAACTGAAGCGTCCCTTCCGGACATATAGTCAACCACAAGCACTATTACAAGCTTCAGAGAGACAGAGCACAGCCATGTTTCGTTTCCTACCTCATGGCGTAAGATACTATTACCTAAAATAGCTTAAGAAATTAAGGAAATAACATGCCTAATTAGTTTAGCCAGACATGGCTAAGTTAAGGATACTTACAAAAAAAGAAAGAACGGAACTGCACAAGGCTCTGATACCAGTTGCAGGAGAGCTTCTGCTCCAGTACAAAGCGCTACTAATTATTCACACTATTTTAAACTAAGAAGCAGATCAGAGGAAGAAATATTTTTAAGAAAAAAAGAAGTTCGGAAAGGCTCTCTGCCTCCTCCCTTCATCTGATGTCTTTATTTATAATGTTTCAAAAGACGTCCTTCAGATAGGAAGGAATCTTTTACAAAGTTTCTTTACAAAAGATGTACAGAAAAGAAGGACTGAATTATTGTCCTTTGTACAGTAAAAAGGTTATATTATTGTCCTCTATGGGGTCCCACCTTTGCTGAGTGATGTCCCTTTGTTGGTAGAGGGGATGAGGAGGAATCTTTTGGCGTGGCATGGGCCCACCACGCTTTTTATGCTATTTGGAAAAGTCCTTCTTTGCTGCAATTATTCCTCGCCTTTTGTCCAATCCTCCCAAGGTTAATATTGGTAAGAAAAGGAATGACTTTTCCTATTTTTACTTGAACAGATTCAATGGCTGAAAGATGATCATAGAGCATAATGTTTTTACTGATAGTAATAGATCTGGCTCCGCAAAGGCTGTCAGTCATTGCTTCTGTAAAAAATTCTCTAGCAGCTTCATAAGCTTGTTCTTCATAATTAAATTCCTGCTTAGGATAAATTCCCCATCCATGGGCAAATTGTTGACTTTCATCATGGAGTTCCCATATCTGGAAAGAAGAGAATAACTGGTATAGGTTCCTTTCTTCCCATATGCTCCATATTCGGAACCAGAAACCAGTCTCCCAGAAATGCTGCTTAGAATAAAATGAAACTCGGTCACTGCATATTTGTGGAATGTGATCGAGATAATCTTCTGGATGTAAGGTGCTTAAATAAAGATTATGAACAATCCCAAGCTGGAGAGCTTTGGCAGATTCAGGAATATCTCCTAAATAGACAGATAATCTTGGGCGTTCATACTTGTTTTTGATTAAAGCATCTTCTTTAAGTAGAAGCTGGGTAATTTCTGTAGCCTCCAACTGCTGAAAAAAGAGGAGGAGTTGCTCATGGGATAGACAGTTCTGCTGATGTAGATTTACCATTGTGTTCACAATGGCTTCTGCCTTGAATTGTTTTGCCCTTTCAGAGTCAACTTCTAAAATTGATAGGAGCTGGTAGAAATCTGTATTTGGACAGATTACTATGTCTGAAAGGTTGCTTCTGGAGACAATGGTTTTGAGTTCTTGTTCTTCAGGTAAAGAACCACAGAACCAGTTTTTCTCCTTTTGCTTCATTTCTTGAGATTTAGAAAGAACAGAGACCTGGCATAGCTGTCTGGCAAGATTTTGCAGGTCAGTAAGCTTTTGTTGTAGCCTTCTGAATTTGACCAAGATATGTTCTGGAGGGCTTTCAGGCTGTCCTGAAAGGTGATGGCTTTCAGTCTGTCCTGAAAGGAGAATCTTTGAAGAACTTGGATCTTCTCTTTTTCGTCTAAGCATAGCCCTTTGTCTTTTGTCACCCATTATTTGGTCTGGATAATAAGTCTGCAAGAACATTTGTAAATCCAGGAATATATTTAACATCATATTGGTATATTTCAAGGTATAAGGCAATTCTTATTCTCCTGATGTTTTCTTCAGGATTATTAACAGTTCGTTTTTTCAAGAATTGGGATACTGCTTTGTTATCAGTTTCTATGATGAACTGCCTATTGAGTAAATATATTTTTAAACTCTTTATTGCTAATTTAATAGCCAGTAATTCTTTATCATAAGTGGAATATCTTTGTTGGGGTTTATTAAATTTTCCCGAGGTATATGCTATAATTTCTTTTTGTTTAATTATTATAACTCCTGCCCAAAACATATCTGATGCATCTGTTTGGAGGGTTACTAGGTCATTTTCTTTGGGAAAATATAGTATTGTTTGGTGAGTAATTAGCTCCTTTATCTGTTTTATCTCTTTTTCCTCTTCAGGAGTGAGCTGGATTCCTATTTTGTCTGTATTCCATTTTCTTGGTTGTTCACCATTTTCCACTTTATATTTAGATTGTTCTATAGTCAATTTTTCTTGTAAATTTTTGACTAGTTGGGATAGGTGGGGAATAAATTTCCTCCCATAATTTAAAAGACCCAAGAAACTCTGTAATTGTTTTAGAGTTTTAAATGTGTTAGAGAATTCCTTTATCTTGGAATATATATGTTGTTGTAATTCTATTTGGCCTTCTCTTATATATTTCCCAAGGAATTCTATTTCCTTTTTGAATAGATGGATTTTTGTAGGGCTTAAAATAATTCCGTTATCAAGTAGTATTTTTGCTACTTGAAGTAAGTGTTGTTTATGTTCTTCCATAGTAGAAGAAAAAACTAGTATATCATCTATGTAAACTACTACAAAATGGAGATGTCCGAACATAGAATTCATCCATTTTTGGAATATTTGTGGGGCATTTTTCAAACCAAATGGCATTACTAACCACTCATAGTGTCCTTGGGGACAACTAAAGGCAGTTAATTCTATAGTTTCTTTATTGGCTAGTTTTACTTGCCAAAACCCAGATTTAGCATCAAATTTACTATAGTATTTGGATCCTTGTATCTGCTTTATTAACTGTTCTGCAGCAGGTATAAAATATCCATCAAATTTTGTATAACTGTTTAATTTTCTATAATTAATGACCATTCTGGCTTTTCCTCTTTTTTGTTCTGCATGTTTTCTGACTAGAAAAGCAGGTGATGAATGAGGACTGCTGCTAGGCTGTATTAGTTTAAGAGATAAAAGCTCGTTTATTTGAGCAGAAAATTCTTGTTTATCTAAAGGGGATACCATTATACTGTTTGATCTTACATTAGTATTTTTATATTGATCAAGTAATGTAAGGGTACAGTACCTTGGTGCCCTATCAAAGTGTAATAAAGGATTATTTGAATATAAAGGCTTAAGCATACTGTGTATGATTTCTTCTGTATTAGAGAAGATAGTAAGAGGATAGGTGCAGTTGTTTTGGGTGGAAATAAGTCGTTCACCACGTTGGGCTGCAGTATAAGATGAAGCGAGGGGTACCGGAAAAGGAACCCGTGGAATTTGATGATTATCAAATAGAAAAATTTGAGAATTGAAAGGGGCATAATGTCGTAAGTTATTCATACCAACTAAGCAATCGACATTGAAATCAATTGGTAATAAAGCGAATTCAAAAGTATAGTGATGAGAGATATTATGAATATCGGTAATTGAGATATTTGCTTTATGAGTAATAATGACAGGTCTGCCCATAAAGTCATTTAAGCTTGCTTGCTTTTCTAGGGCTAACCATAATTGCTTAGGGATAAATTTTTCATGTATAAGACTAGTTTCAGCACCTGAATCTAGTAAAGTGTGTAACGTAAGACAAGAGTCATCAGGAAATAATAATGTCATGGGAATGTATATGTGTAATTGAGGTTTTTTCTTAAGAAGATCCGACATTTGATAAACCAAATGAACTAGATGGTAATCTTATAATATGTTGGTCTTCCGATTTTTTTTGGAGATCAAGGATTCTTTGAGTCCTTCCTTCAAGAGGGGTATTTTCTAAGGCAGACAGACTAGGTCTGGCTTGTTCAACCAAAATATTGGAATCTCGATATCCAGTGGTACTAAGACTTCTTGGAATAATTGGATTTATAATCGTGGTAGAAATAGTATTGCCAGAAGCAATAAATGTTTCTATAGGCAGATGCTTCTTTGGTTTTAAAGTTTTCAAGAATATTTGCATCTCATTATCATATCGCAGATGTCTTATATTGACCAATTTTGGTTGGATTATTTTTCCATTCCCAACCTCAAAGAGTTTAATAAACTGTGTAGGTGTAATAGATCTAAAAGTAGATGTTTCGTTTAGTGCCAAACAATGTTCCCATTGTATTCCTAATACTTGAGATCCAGGAAGCATTTCGATTCCTTTTAAATTTATAGAAAGAGTACAAGCTTTTTCTATATTTGTATCATGTAAGCTGATGCAAAAATCAGGATGTATATTTACTCCAAATATTCTATTTGCCAGATTTGACTTTGCTCCTCCTAATATACTATTTAGAGGATTATTGATGATTCTTTCATCACAACATATTATCATAATGGGTGTGTCTATTCCGGATCTGAATAGACCAGTAATCTTTATTTGGATTAACCCAATGTGCAAATATTTTTTCTTAGGATATTTTTGCTTCAGGTTTTCTATCTGATGATAGTTTAGCAATTTTATAGAAGTAAAATCTTCATCTCCTTTTAGTTCTATATTTCCTTGCATTCTTTCGAATATATAGGTAGGTTTATTTGTCCATAAAGATTTAAATTTGGACTGAGGTTTATATACCTCTTCTTGTTTAGCATGTGGTATTGAAAATTTTAATCTTTCAATATCTTCATCAGTTACTTCATAATGTATTCTTATAATCAGATCTAAGTAAATTTCTATAGACTGATATCTTCTTATGCTATAATGATTGTTAGCATATAGAATATGTCCTGGAATTTTTAATGATTCCCTTTTGGGTAATATAGTAGTTTTAGTCAGGGGTATGACTTGCACAAAATGGTATGTTTTATTTAAAGTTAACATGTTTATATTAAATTCTTCTGTTTCAGAAGAGTCTGAATTTAAAGGACTTTCTTCATATATGGTTTCTATCTCGTATATAGAAGAGTTATCACTAAGGACTTCTTCTATGGTTCCAGTATGGATGTCATACTTTTCTAAATCATTTAACCATATTGTTTTGATGTTTACTCTACATTCAGTAGCATAATGTCCTTGCTTTCCACATTTAAAACATGTACAATTCTTTTTCATACCTGTTTGATTTGTTTTAATAAACTTTCGTTTACTAAATTTCTTTGAACTTTTGTATTTTTCCTTATTTTCAGGTTTCCATTTTTTTCTGGATACCTTATAGTTTTTCTTTTTATGCTTTTTGAATCTAGATTTATAGTCTTTGGATTTTTTCCCATATTTTGTTTTCCTGGGAAAGAATGGTTTGTTAAACCCATATACTGGAGGACAACCAAACTGATAATTGATATCTGGATCATACTTAGGACAACAAGAAGTTTTAATGTCGGACTTATGTATGTATTTGGAGAGATGATTATTTGCTTTTTGTAGCTGGCAAGTTTTCTTAACAGTTTCCATACAAGCTTTCTTTAAAGCTCCTGTATTGTGTGGAATTCCTCCAGCTCTAAGACTGTTATATTTTTTCTCTATCATGGTATCCCATGGTATAGGCAACTTAGAAAAGAAGGCTGTTAGCCAAAAGATTTTCTTATCTAAGGTATTCAACTTAAAAATATAACTAATGTATAGATTAGCAACTTCAAATATTTCTGATAATCAATTTCATCTAAGTTTGTTTCTTTCAAACTTTTAGAAGATGTTTTTATCATCCTAATAGATCCAAGTTTTTCTTTTGAAGATGAAGAATAAGTTGGAAAACTTAAGAAGGTTTGCAAAGTAGTTAGTTTTTTTGAAACTAAATAGATTTGATCACTTAAATAGTTTAGCAAACTATTTTGTTGTTCTATTGTACCATTACTAGGAAGATGAATACTATGTTCATGAGTATTTAGACTGAAAGGACATTCATATGTTTCAGGAAGAACTAAAGCACGAGACATCCTTTAGAAGATGTTCTTATGAACTTAGACACGTTATTTCCTTCCTTTCTTTTACTAAGTTAGATAACAGTATCGCTTTGACCCTGATCTCTCCGGCTATGTAACCTCTAGGGGTGGCTTTCTCCCTAGAGTTAGGCAGCCATAACTGAAGCGTCCCTTCCGGACATATAGTCAACCACAAGCACTATTACAAGCTTCAGAGAGACAGAGCACAGCCATGTTTCGTTTCCTACCTCATGGCGTAAGATACTATTACCTAAAATAGCTTAAGAAATTAAGGAAATAACATGCCTAATTAGTTTAGCCAGACATGGCTAAGTTAAGGATACTTACAAAAAAAGAAAGAACGGAACTGCACAAGGCTCTGATACCAGTTGCAGGAGAGCTTCTGCTCCAGTACAAAGCGCTACTAATTATTCACACTATTTTAAACTAAGAAGCAGATCAGAGGAAGAAATATTTTTAAGAAAAAAAGAAGTTCGGAAAGGCTCTCTGCCTCCTCCCTTCATCTGATGTCTTTATTTATAATGTTTCAAAAGACGTCCTTCAGATAGGAAGGAATCTTTTACAAAGTTTCTTTACAAAAGATGTACAGAAAAGAAGGACTGAATTATTGTCCTTTGTACAGTAAAAAGGTTACATTATTGTCGTTCATAGGGTCCCACCTTGCTGATTGATGTCCTTTTGTCTGTTGGGGAGATAAGAAGGAATCTTTGGATGAGTAGATGCTGAGTGGAATGGGCCCACCATGCTTTTAGTCCTGCATGATATTTTGTAGAGCATTTTCATCAAGGACTTCATCCGGATCATGGTCTTCATCAAGAGGGTCTTGGTTGTCATTTGTACCAAGATCTTCATTTTCCAGATCTTCATAGAATTCTTCTTTTGCTTTGGAGCCTATTTTGCCTAGTTGTGTAGAGTTTAAAAAGGACAAAACTCTGGAGGTTTTATTTTCTGCAGGATCGAATGGTCCTACAAAATCATAAAACAGGACATTGTCTTCTATTTTGATAGAATGAGCTCCATTGATGACTTTGCTATATGCTTCATCAAAGAATTCTTTTGCTGCCTTCTTGGTTTCTTCTTCTAGATCAAGTACAGGCAGTGTTTCACATGTGGGAGAGGGAACATAATTGAGGTTATGAAGTTCCCATATTTGATAGGAAGGATAGACCTTAATATACTTTCTTTCTTCCCAGGTAGTCCAGATACGAAAGAAGAATGTAGTCTGGTACCAGGTTGTATAGGCCTTGATAATCTTTAGACAAATAGGTGGAATGATATCTTGGAACTCTTCTGGATGAGATGAATTAAGGTAGAGTTCATGGACAAGACCTAATTTAATGGCCTTGGCACACTGTCTTATTTCTTGAAAGCCAGTAATAATTCGTGGAGAATTATTCTTGTTGAGTAGTTTGATGTCTCTTTCCTTGTTTATAGATATAGGAATCTACATAGTTTTCATCTGTATCTCTATGATACATAGTTTCTTCAGTAGTATTAGGATGTGGTGGATTTTGTCTACCTGTAGAAATCATTTGGGTAGATGATTCCCCACGTTCCATATTTATATTATATAAATACTGCTCCTCGTTAGAGGGTATATTTGGTATATGATAGTCCTCGTTAGAGGGTATGTTGTATGATTCCTCTGACCAAGAGGCTTCCTCGTTAGAGGGTTGTGATAATAGGTCAACACCACCATACTCCTCATTAGAGGGTATTTCATCATCAACAATATCATCATATTCAGATAATTCATCATCAAAAGAATCAGATGCAGAGATATAACTTTCATTATCAGAAGAACTTTTTGAATAATATTTTATAGAAGCAGAATTTTCTTCATAAAATTTGAAAATCTCTTTAGAAGTAATTTTTCCTTCTATTTCTTCAACTAATAAAGTTTTATACTTCAAATATTTCTGATAATCAATTTCATCTAAGTTTGTTTCTTTCAAACTTTTAGAAGATGTTTTTATCATCCTAATAGATCCAAGTTTTTCTTTTGAAGATGAAGAATAAGTTGGAAAACTTAAGAAGGTTTGCAAAGTAGTTAGTTTTTTTGAAACTAAATAGATTTGATCACTTAAATAGTTTAGCAAACTATTTTGTTGTTCTATTGTACCATTACTAGGAAGATGAATACTATGTTCATGAGTATTTAGACTGAAAGGACATTCATATGTTTCAGGAAGAACTAAAGCACGAGACATCCTTTAGAAGATGTTCTTATGAACTTAGACACGTTATTTCCTTCCTTTCTTTTACTAAGTTAGATAACAGTATCGCTTTGACCCTGATCTCTCCGGCTATGTAACCTCTAGGGGTGGCTTTCTCCCTAGAGTTAGGCAGCCATAACTGAAGCGTCCCTTCCGGACATATAGTCAACCACAAGCACTATTACAAGCTTCAGAGAGACAGAGCACAGCCATGTTTCGTTTCCTACCTCATGGCGTAAGATACTATTACCTAAAATAGCTTAAGAAATTAAGGAAATAACATGCCTAATTAGTTTAGCCAGACATGGCTAAGTTAAGGATACTTACAAAAAAAGAAAGAACGGAACTGCACAAGGCTCTGATACCAGTTGCAGGAGAGCTTCTGCTCCAGTACAAAGCGCTACTAATTATTCACACTATTTTAAACTAAGAAGCAGATCAGAGGAAGAAATATTTTTAAGAAAAAAAGAAGTTCGGAAAGGCTCTCTGCCTCCTCCCTTCATCTGATGTCTTTATTTATAATGTTTCAAAAGACGTCCTTCAGATAGGAAGGAATCTTTTACAAAGTTTCTTTACAAAAGATGTACAGAAAAGAAGGACTGAATTATTGTCCTTTGTACAGTAAAAAGGTTACATTATTGTCGTTCATAGGGTCCCACCTTGCTGATTGATGTCCTTTTGTCTGTTGGGGAGATAAGAAGGAATCTTTGGATGAGTAGATGCTGAGTGGAATGGGCCCACCATGCTTTTAGTCCTGCATGATATTTTGTAGAGCATTTTCATCAAGGACTTCATCCGGATCATGGTCTTCATCAAGAGGGTCTTGGTTGTCATTTGTACCAAGATCTTCATTTTCCAGATCTTCATAGAATTCTTCTTTTGCTTTGGAGCCTATTTTGCCTAGTTGTGTAGAGTTTAAAAAGGACAAAACTCTGGAGGTTTTATTTTCTGCAGGATCGAATGGTCCTACAAAATCATAAAACAGGACATTGTCTTCTATTTTGATAGAATGAGCTCCATTGATGACTTTGCTATATGCTTCATCAAAGAATTCTTTTGCTGCCTTCTTGGTTTCTTCTTCTAGATCAAGTACAGGCAGTGTTTCACATGTGGGAGAGGGAACATAATTGAGGTTATGAAGTTCCCATATTTGATAGGAAGGATAGACCTTAATATACTTTCTTTCTTCCCAGGTAGTCCAGATACGAAAGAAGAATGTAGTCTGGTACCAGGTTGTATAGGCCTTGATAATCTTTAGACAAATAGGTGGAATGATATCTTGGAACTCTTCTGGATGAGATGAATTAAGGTAGAGTTCATGGACAAGACCTAATTTAATGGCCTTGGCACACTGTCTTATTTCTTGAAAGCCAGTAATAATTCGTGGAGAATTATTCTTGTTGAAGATGAGTTTGCTTTCCTGAAAGATGGAGATAACATCTGTAGCTTCCAATTGTCTAAAAAAATCCCTTAACTGGTTGTCTGGGATCATGTGTTGTTGGTTTAAGCCGATCATCTTGTGGACTGTAATCTCGGCTTCCAACTGTCTGGTTTTCTCTGTTTGTATTTTACAAAGTTCTAGTAATTTGTAAAACTCAGGTAAAGGATGGTATACCTGATCAGAGATTTCCAAATCTTGGATTATATTTCTTAGAAATGTCTGGTCTTGAGTAGAGCCTTGGAACCAAGTTCCCTTTCTCTGCTCTAGATCTGCACTTTGAGCTGTGAGGGTGTAGCTGCATAAGTCTTGGACTGTTTTTGTAATGTCCTGCTTCTCTGTCTTCTCTTGTAGGTAATGGTTATACATCGAGAGCACCATTTGCTCAATCTGAGATAACCAATATTTAGAAGAGTGGAAGTCATTGGATTGAATGGCACGGTAGCATCCATTCAATTTGTCATAGATATTGGAATTGGTCGTCTTGAGGTCGGTATTGTACCAATCTCGTACAACTGCTGCTGCTGTAGGTCTTGCTGGTTGTCCTGTCTGGACTCTTCTTTGGGCTGAAATAATGTTGCTGTATGTTGGAGTAGAATTGTTGACTGGTAGAACAGTCATTCCCAGAGGGGGGAATGGTTTTGCCTCGGTAGAGGTGCCAGTTTCCTGGGTTGTAGTAGTGTTTGCTCCTTTTTCAGGGGCCTTCCTTAGGTTGTTACCTCCCGTTTGTGACGGGGTCTTTTTGCTTGCTTCAATGGTAATCCATTTGGCTTTTTCAGCCATAGATTTGAGCCTTTTCAGGCATTCGTCGTCCATTGTTTGGACACCTAACAGATCTGCAATAGGTTTAGTATACTTGAGGAATATATATCTCAAGAGGAAGAGGTACCAATTCTTCTTCTTTAGTAAAAAGAGATTGTTTGTATGTAAGGCATAATAATGTTCTCCTATTGTAGGAGGAAAGACTAGCATATCATTTATGTAGACTACTACAAAATGTCCAAATATAGAATTCATCCGTTTTTGGAATATTTGTGGTGTATTTTTTAAACCAAATGGCATTACTAACCACTCATAGTGTCCTTGGGGACAACTAAAGGCAGTTAATTCTATAGTTTCTTTATTGGCTAGTTTTACTTGCCAAAACCCAGATTTAGCATCAAAATTACTATAGTATTTGGATCCTTGTATCTGCTCTATTAACTGTTTAATTTTCTATAATTAATGACCATTCTGGCTTTTCCTCTTTTTTGTTCTGCATGTTTTCTGACTAGAAAAGCAGGTGATGAATGAGGACTGCTGCTAGGCTGTTTAAGAGATAAAAGCTCGTTTATTTGAGCAGAAAATTCTTGTTTATCTAAAGGGGATACCATTATACTGTTTGATCTTACATTAGTATTTTTATATTGATCGAGTAATGTAAGGGTACAGTACCTTGGTGCCCTATCAAAGTATAATAAAGGATTATTTGAATATAAAGGCGTAAGCATACTGTGTATGATTTCTTCTGTATTAGAGAAGATAGTAAGAGGATAGGTGCAGTTGTTTTGGGTGGAAATAAGTCGTTCACCACGTTGGGCTGCAGTATAAGATGAAGCTAGGGGTACCGGAAAAGGAACCCGTGGAATTTGATAATTATCAAATAGAAAAATTTGAGAATTGAAAGGGGCATAATGTCGTAAGTTATTCATGCCAACTAAGCAATCGTCATTGAAATCAATTGGTAATAAAGCGAATTCAAAAGTATAGTGATGAGAGATATTATGAATATCGGGAATTGAGATATTTGCTTTATGAGTAATAATGACAGGTCTGCCCATAAAGTCATTTAAGCTTGCTTGCTTTTCTAGGGCTAACCATAATTGCTTAGGGATAAATTTTTCATGTATAAGACTAGTTTCAGCACCTGAATCTAGTAAAGTGTGTAACGTAAGACAAGAGTCATCAGGAAATAATAATGTCATGGGAATGTATATGTGTAATTGAGGTTTTTTCTTAAGAAGATCCGACATTTGATAAACCAAATGAACTAGATGGTAATCTTATAATATGTTGGTCTTCCGATTTTTTTTGGAGATCAAGGATTCTTTGAGTCCTTCCTTCAAGAGGGGTATTTTCTAAGGCAGACAGACTAGGTCTGGCTTGTTCAACCAAAATATTGGAATCTCGATATCCAGTGGTACTAAGACTTCTTGGAATAATTGGATTTATAATCGTGGTAGAAATAGTATTGCCAGAAGCAATAAATGTTTCTATAGGCAGATGCTTCTTTGGTTTTAAAGTTTTCAAGAATATTTGCATCTCATTATCATATCGCAGATGTCTTATATTGACCAATTTTGGTTGGATTATTTTTCCATTCCCAACCTCAAAGAGTTTAATAAACTGTGTAGGTGTAATAGATCTAAAAGTAGATGTTTCGTTTAGTGCCAAACAATGTTCCCATTGTATTCCCAATACTTGAGATCCAGGAAGCATTTCGATTCCTTTTAAATTTATAGAAAGAGTACAAGCTTTTTCTATATTTGTATCATGTAAGCTGATGCAAAAATCAGGATGTATATTTACTCCAAATATTCTATTTGCCAGATTTGACTTTGCTCCTCCTAATATACTATTTAGAGGATTATTGATGATTCTTTCATCACAACATATTATCATAATGGGTGTGTCTATTCCGGATCTGAATAGACCAGTAATCTTTATTTGGATTAACCCAATGTGCAAATATTTTTTCTTAGGATATTTTTGCTTCAGGTTTTCTATCTGATGATAGTTTAGCAATTTTATAGAAGTAAAATCTTCATCTCCTTTTAGTTCTATATTTCCTTGCATTCTTTCGAATATATAGGTAGGTTTATTTGTCCATAAAGTTTTAAATTTGGACTGAGGTTTATATACCTCTTCTTGTTTAGCATGTGGTATTGAAAGTTTTAATCTTTCAATATCTTCATCAGTTACTTCATAATGTTCCCCTTGGCTGTTTTCAATACTTGTATTATGAATCTCTTGAGGTTCTATTTCCTTCAATGTATTCATATATACTTTGTATTCAAACATAGATTCTTTTGAAGATTGTCCAGGGGTAAATTTTGGACTAAGAGGTGGAGATGTTGAAAGTAAAATATCTTGATCAACTTTTACCAATGCTAGATCTTCGTATTTATTGATTATAAGTATTCCTATAGGAGTACCTAAAGGAATTTGATATGGATTATCATCTAAACTTGTACTTTTCATTATTACGCTTAGGTTTTGATCTGTCATAGATTCTATAATTCCATAAGTAATGAAAATATTTCTAAGAGCATGATGTCTTAGGTTTTTGATTTCTCCATAATATCCATAAGGTATTCTTATAATCAGATCTAAGTAAATTTCTATAGACTGATATCTTCTTATGCTATAATGATTGTTAGCATATAGAATATGTCCTGGAAATTTTAATGATTCCCTTTTGGGTAATATAGTAGTTTTAGTCAGGGGTATGACTTGCACAAAATGGTATGTTTTATTTAAAGTTAACATGTTTATATTAAATTCTTCTGTTTCAGAAGAGTCTGAATTTAAAGGACTTTCTTCATATATGGTTTCTATCTCGTATATAGAAGAGTTATCACTAAGGACTTCTTCTATGGTTCCAGTATGGATGTCATACATTTCTAAATCATTTAACCATATTGTTTTGATGTTTACTCTACATTCAGTAGCATAATGTCCTTGTTTTCCACATTTAAAACATGTACAATTCTTTTTCATACCTGTTTGATTTGTTTTAATAAACTTTCGTTTACTAAATTTCTTTGAACTTTTGTATTTTTCCTTATTTTCAGGTTTCCATTTTTTTCTGGATACCTTATAGTTTTTCTTTTTATGCTTTTTGAATCTAGATTTATAGTCTTTGGATTTTTTCCCATATTTTGTTTTCCTGGGAAAGAATGGTTTGTTAAACCCATATACTGGAGGACAACCAAACTGATAATTGATATCTGGATCATACTTAGGACAACAAGAAGTTTTAATGTCGGACTTATGTATGTATTTGGAGAGATGATTATTTGCTTTTTGTAGCTGGCAAGTTTTCTTAACAGTTTCCATACAAGCTTTCTTTAAAGCTCCTGTATTGTGTGGAATTCCTCCAGCTCTAAGACTGTTATATTTTTTCTCTATCATGGTATCCCATGGTATAGGCAACTTAGAAAAGAAGGCTGTTAGCCAAAAGATTTTCTTATCTAAGGTATTCAACTTAAAAATATAACTAATGTATAGATTAGCAAATTCTTCTAAGTAACAGATGTTACACAACCTTAGTTTTAGAAGGATATTTTCATCTATGCCTTCAGCATTAATATCTTCTCCAGTTAAGTCTCCATATAGACTTTTACAAATACTATGTAAAGCTGTTCTTCTAGATTCATGGCTATTTAAAGCTATTATCTCAGTTGGGTATAATTTTTCATATTGTGTTAGCCATCTCAAGGCTATTCCTTGCCAATATCCGCAAGCTAATATTACAAAATCTTGGTGAGAGATTCCCTGTGGCATTAGGGTATTTGTCCCAACCATTAATTGTTCCCAATTGAGTATATAATCTCTTAAATCATTTGTTGGTATATTATCAACATTAAATATTAATCCTGAAGTAGCTTTCCCTGAGTTGCGTCGAGCTTGAACGAGAACATGATCCCCACCTCGATGACCAAGCCAAAGAAAGGGACCTACTCTGAGACACGGAGTTTTTCGATCGGCTATTAAAGATAGATATCTATTTGTCGAATCCACTGTGCTTGAGAACATTGCCAGTTCCACTGTACTTGGCTTAAGCACTGTGCCTGAGAAGAAAGACATAAATATATATTGGTTTTTGGACGGAGTGTCGAGAGCCTAGAACAGAGGATAGAGAGCCGACACATAGGGGAAAGGGGCATCACGATTGAGTTGGGGAATCCACAGACAGAGATGGCACGCTAGCAAAAAGATGGTGATACTCTACTCTCGATATAGAAACGGTCTCGGAAGAGTCTTTCAGATGTCATGCATCCAACGAGTCGGTCAGGTGCGAAGCGTGGTTATATACATATTCCGACTCGTCGGTCATTATAGATCAGGAGGCATGGCGAGACGAAGGGATTGGATTTGAACTATGATCAAATTAGTTGATGTTGACTTTTGACGCTCATTTCTTAGTAGGCCAGGGTTTTTGGAGCTACTCCCAGCTCACACTGTAGTGACGGAGGTGCCACCGTGAAGATCTAGGAGTGTGAGCAGCATGAGCAGAAAGGCTCGCATATTGTTTGGAGGGCAGAGGCATAGATGCCAAATGTCACCCCTATTAATCATCGTAGAAGAAATTCTTATTTGGAGGGTAGAGGTATAGATGCGAAATGTCACCCCTATTAATCGTCATAGAAGCAGTTCCTTTGAAAGATTATGGTTCTTGGGTATCCAATCAATTAATCCTCAAAACCAACTAAACCGGGGAAGCTGAAGCAGAAATGAAATGGGAAATTGGGTGAGGGAATAGGAAAGCTCGACGGAAGGCTTCGATCGCTCAATTCGCTCGGAAGCTCATTTAGTAGACAACGAGTAGAGGGCGTAGCAATAGTGCAGTCACTGAATTAGGGTTTTTCTAGAAAGCGTCGTCACTACACGAGCTCATAAGTTAAGTATGGATTGAGCCTTGTCTACGAAGCTTCGCTTCCTCGTCGTTGCTTGTTTCTGGCAAAGCTTGACGCGCACTAAAATATAGGCATTCTGGTATGGTAGGAAGACTACTTTTAACGGCCATAGGAGCGATAGCAAAGCCGACGTCGTCAAATCAAAAGGCAAGTAGTCCTTATAGCAATAGCAAACCAAATAACCAACTTATAGCCCTCTTTTCGTATTCTGTTTAGTCGCTACTGAGCTATTGAAGTCCAAAATTCGACCGTTCCATGAGACGTCCTTCACCCCAACCTGTGGCCTTCTCTTCTTGTTTAGTCTTTTCATTTTACATCTAAGCGCAAGAAGTGCAAATAAGCTTACAGTTCGTAAGTAGGAAGTTAACAGTTGTGAAAGAAGTAGGCTTTTTTTCATTTTCTCCCGCACTCGTCTAGGTAAGCACTTGTTCATGGCTTTCAGTCTGCAAGCGTCTAGTAAGAGTCTTGTAGTATAATGTGTACTTTTGCATTTACCATTCGACACAGGTGGATCACATAATCATTCGTCATTCTATTAGTGAGTATCGGGACTCTATTCAACGTTTCGAGGGGCGGGAGGCTTTGATTCTGTGATCCGATACGCTTTCCCTGAGTTGCGTCGAGCTTGAACGAGAACATGATCCCCACCTCGATGACCAAGCCAAAGAAAGGGACCTAGTCTGAGACACGGAGTTTTTCGATCGGCTTTTAAAGATAGATATCTATTTGTCGAATCCACTATGCTTGAGAACATTGCCAGTTCCACTGTACTTGGCTTAAGCACTGTGCCTGAGAAGAAAGACATAAATAGATATTGGTTTTTGGACGGAGTGTCGAGAGCCTAGAACAGAGGATAGAGAGCCGACACATAGGGGAAAGGGACATCACGATTGAGTTGGGGAATCCACAGACAGAGATGGCACGCTAGCAAAAAGATGGTGATACTCTACTCTCGATATAGAAACGGTCTCGAAAGAGTCTTTCAGATGTCATGCATCCAACGAGTCGGTCAGGTGCGAAGCGTGGTTATATACATATTCCGACTCGTCGGTCATTATAGATCAGGAGGCATGGCGAGACGAAGGGATTGGATTTGAACTATGATCAAATTAGTTGATGTTGACTTTTGACGCTCATTTCTTAGTAGGCCAGGGATTTTGGAGCTACTCCCAGCTCACACTGTAGTGACGGAGGTGCCACCGTGAAGATCTAGGAGTGTGAGCAGCATGAGCAGAAAGGCTCGCATATTGTTTGGAGGGCAGAGGCATAGATGCCAAATGTCACCCCTATTAATCATCGTAGAAGAAATTCTTATTTGGAGGGTAGAGGTATAGATGCTAAATGTCACCCCTATTAATCGTCATAGAAGCAGTTCCTTTGAAAGATTATGGTTCTTGGGTATCCAATCAATTAATCCTCAAAACCAACTAAACCGGGGAAGCTGAAGCAGAAATGAAATGGGAAATTGGGTGAGGGAATAGGAAAGCTCGACGGAAGGCTTCGATCGCTCAATTCGCTCGGAAGCTCGTTTAGTAGACAACGAGTAGAGGGCGTAGCAACAGTGCAGTCACTGAATTAGGGTTTTTCTAGAAAGCGTCGTCACTACACGAGCTAATAAGTTAAGTATGGATTGAGCCTTGTCTACGAAGCTTCGCTTCCTCGTCGTTGCTTGCTTCTGGCAAAGCTTGACGCGCACTAAAATATAGGCATTCTGGTATGGTAGGAAGACTACTTTTGACGGCCATAGGAGCGATAGCAAAGCCGACGTCGTCAAATCAAAAGGCAAGTAGTCCTTATAGCAATAGCAAACCAAATAACCAACTTATAGCCCTCTTTTCGTATTCTGTTTAGTCGCTACTGAGCTATTGAAGTCCAAAATTCGACCGTTCCATGAGACGTCCTTCACCCCAACCTGTGGCCTTCTCTTCTTGTTTAGTCTTTTCATTTTACATCTAAGCGCAAGAAGTGCAAATAAGCTTACAGTTCGTAAGTAGGAAGTTAACAGTTGTGAAAGAAGTAGGCTTTTTTTCATTTTCTCCCGCACTCGTCTAGGTAAGCACTTGTTCATGGCTTTCAGTCTGCAAGCGTCTAGTAAGAGTCTTGTAGTATAATGTGTACTTTTGCATTTACCATTCGACACAGGTGGATCACATAATCATTCGTCATTCTATTAGTGAGTATCGGGACTCTATTCAACGTTTCGAGGGGCGGGAGGCTTTGATTCTGTGATCCGATACGCTTTCCCTGAGTTGCGTCGAGCTTGAACGAGAACATGATCCCCACCTCGATGACCAAGCCAAAGAAAGGGACCTACTCTGAGACACGGAGTTTTTCGATCGGCTATTAAAGATAGATATCTATTTGTCGAATCCACTATGCTTGAGAACATTGCCAGTTCCACTGTACTTGGCTTAAGCACTGTGCCTGAGAAGAAAGACATAAATAGATATTGGTTTTTGGACGGAGTGTCGAGAGCCTAGAACAGAGGATAGAGAGCCGACACATAGGGGAAAGGGACATCACGATTGAGTTGGGGAATCCACAGACAGAGATGGCACGCTAGCAAAAAGATGGTGATACTCTACTCTTGATATAGAAACGGTCTCGAAAGAGTCTTTCAGATGTCATGCATCCAACGAGTCGGTCAGGTGCGAAGCGTGGTTATATACATATTCCGACTCGTCGGTCATTATAGATCAGGAGGCATGGCGAGACGAAGGGATTGGATTTGAACTATGATCAAATTAGTTGATGTTGACTTTTGACGCTCATTTCTTAGTAGGCCAGGGATTTTGGAGCTACTCCCAGCTCACACTGTAGTGACGGAGGTGCCACCGTGAAGATCTAGGAGTGTGAGCAGCATGAGCAGAAAGGCTCGCATATTGTTTGGAGGGCAGAGGCATAGATGCCAAATGTCACCCCTATTAATCATCGTAGAAGAAATTCTTATTTGGAGGGTAGAGGTATAGATGCTAAATGTCACCCCTATTAATCGTCATAGAAGCAGTTCCTTTGAAAGATTATGGTTCTTGGGTATCCAATCAATTAATCCTCAAAACCAACTAAACCGGGGAAGCTGAAGCAGAAATGAAATGGGAAATTGGGTGAGGGAATAGGAAAGCTCGACGGAAGGCTTCGATCGCTCAATTCGCTCGGAAGCTCGTTTAGTAGACAACGAGTAGAGGGCGTAGCAACAGTGCAGTCACTGAATTAGGGTTTTTCTAGAAAGCGTCGTCACTACACGAGCTAATAAGTTAAGTATGGATTGAGCCTTGTCTACGAAGCTTCGCTTCCTCGTCGTTGCTTGCTTCTGGCAAAGCTTGACGCGCACTAAAATATAGGCATTCTGGTATGGTAGGAAGACTACTTTTGACGGCCATAGGAGCGATAGCAAAGCCGACGTCGTCAAATCAAAAGGCAAGTAGTCCTTATAGCAATAGCAAACCAAATAACCAACTTATAGCCCTCTTTTCGTATTCTGTTTAGTCGCTACTGAGCTATTGAAGTCCAAAATTCGACCGTTCCATGAGACGTCCTTCACCCCAACCTGTGGCCTTCTCTTCTTGTTTAGTCTTTTCATTTTACATCTAAGCGCAAGAAGTGCAAATAAGCTTACAGTTCGTAAGTAGGAAGTTAACAGTTGTGAAAGAAGTAGGCTTTTTTTCATTTTCTCCCGCACTCGTCTAGGTAAGCACTTGTTCATGGCTTTCAGTCTGCAAGCGTCTAGTAAGAGTCTTGTAGTATAATGTGTACTTTTGCATTTACCATTCGACACAGGTGGATCACATAATCATTCGTCATTCTATTAGGGAGTATCGGGACTCTATTCAACGTTTCGAGGGGCTGGAGGCTTTGATTCTGTGATCCGATACGCTTTCCCTGAGTTGCGTCGAGCTTGAACGAGAACATGATCCCCACCTCGATGACCAAGCCAAAGAAAGGGACCTACTCTGAGACACGGAGCTTTTCGATCGGCTATTAAAGATAGATATCTATTTTTCGAATCCACTGTGCTTGAGAACATTGCCTGTTCCACTGTACTTGGCTTAAGCACTGTGCCTGAGAAGAAAGACATAAATAGATATTGGTTTTTGGACGGAGTGTCGAGAGCCTAGAACAGAGGATAGAGAGCCGACACATAGGGGAAATGGGCATCACGATTGAGTTGGGGAATCCACAGACAGAGATGGCACGCTAGCAAAAAGATGGTGATACTCTACTCTCGATATAGAAACGGTCTCGGAAGAGTCTTTCAGATGTCATGCATCCAACGAGTCGGTCAGGTGCGAAGCGTGGTTATATACATATTCCGACTCGTCGGTCATTATAGATCAGGAGGCATGGCGAGACGAAGGGATTGGATTTGAACTATGATCAAATTAGTTGATGTTGACTTTTGACGCTCATTTCTTAGTAGGCCAGGGTTTTTGGAGCTACTCCCAGCTCACACTGTAGTGACGGAGGTGCCACCGTGAAGATCTAGGAGTGTGAGCAGCATGAGCAGAAAGGCTCGCATATTGTTTGGAGGGCAGAGGCATAGATGCCAAATGTCACCCCTATTAATCATCGTAGAAGAAATTCTTATTTGGAGGGTAGAGGTATAGATGCGAAATGTCACCCCTATTAATCGTCATAGAAGCAGTTCCTTTGAAAGATTATGGTTCTTGGGTATCCAATCAATTAATCCTCAAAACCAACTAAACCGGGGAAGCTGAAGCAGAAATGAAATGGGAAATTGGGTGAGGGAATAGGAAAGCTCGACGGAAGGCTTCGATCGCTCAATTCGCTCGGAAGCTCGTTTAGTAGACAACGAGTAGAGGGCGTAGCAACAGTGCAGTCACTGAATTAGGGTTTTTCTAGAAAGCGTCATCACTACACGAGCTAATAAGTTAAGTATGGATTGAGCCTTGTCGACGAAGCTTCGCTTCCTCGTCGTTGCTTGCTTCTGGCAAAGCTTGACGCGCACTAAAATATAGGCATTCTGGTATGGTAGGAAGACTACTTTTGACGGTCATAGGAGCGATAGCAAAGCCGACGTCGTCAAATCAAAAGGCAAGTAGTCCTTATAGCAATAGCAAACCAAATAACCAACTTATAGCCCTCTTTTCGTATTCTGTTTAGTCGCTACTGAGCTATTGAAGTCCAAAATTCGACCGTTCCATGAGACGTCCTTCACCCCAACCTATGGCCTTCTCTTCTTGTTTAGTCTTTTCATTTTACATCTAAGCGCAAGAAGTGCAAATAAGCTTACAGTTCGTAAGTAGGAAGTTAACAGTTGTGAAAGAAGTAGGCTTTTTTTTCATTTTCTCCCGCACTCGTCTAGGTAAGCACTTGTTCATGGCTTTCAGTCTGCAAGCGTCTAGTAAGAGTCTTGTAGTATAATGTGTACTTTTGCATTTACCATTCGACACAGGTGGATCACATAATCATTCGTCATTCTATTAGTGAGTATCGGGACTCTATTCAACGTTTCGAGGGGCGGGAGGCTTTGATTCTGTGATCCGATACGCTTTCCCTGAGTTGCGTCGAGCTTGAACGAGAACATGATCCCCACCTCGATGACCAAGCCAAAGAAAGGGACCTACTCTGAGACACGGAGTTTTTCGATCGGCTATTAAAGATAGATATCTATTTTTCGAATCCACTGTGCTTGAGAACATTGCCTGTTCCACTGTACTTGGCTTAAGCACTGTGCCTGAGAAGAAAGACATAAATAGATATTGGTTTTTGGACGGAGTGTCGAGAGCCTAGAACAGAGGATAGAGAGCCGACACATAGGGGAAAGGGGCATCACGATTGAGTTGGGGAATCCACAGACAGAGATGGCACGCTAGCAAAAAGATGGTGATACTCTACTCTCGATATAGAAACGGTCTCGGAAGAGTCTTTCAGATGTCATGCATCCAACGAGTCGGTCAGGTGCGAAGCGTGGTTATATACGTATTCCGACTCGTCGGTCATTATAGATCAGGAGGCATGGCGAGACGAAGGGATTGGATTTGAACTATGATTAAATTAGTTGATGTTGACTTTTGACGCTCATTTCTTAGTAGGCCAGGGTTTTTGGAGCTACTCCCAGCTCACACTGTAGTGACGGAGGTGCCACCGTGAAGATCTAGGAGTGTGAGCAGCATGAGCAGAAAGGCTCGCATATTGTTTGGAGGGCAGAGGCATAGATGCCAAATGTCACCCCTATTAATCATCGTAGAAGAAATTCCTATTTGGAGGGTAGAGGTATAGATGCGAAATGTCACCCCTATTAATCGTCATAGAAGCAGTTCCTTTGAAAGATTATGGTTCTTGGGTATCCAATCAATTAATCCTCAAAACCAACTAAACCGGGGAAGCTGAAGCAGAAATGAAATGGGAAATTGGGTGAGGGAATAGGAAAGCTCGACGGAAGGCTTCGATCGCTCAATTCGCTCGGAAGCTCGTTTAGTAGACAACGAGTAGAGGGCGTAGCAACAGTGCAGTCATTGAATTAGGGTTTTTCTAGAAAGCGTCGTCACTACACGAGCTCATAAGTTAAGTATGGATTGAGCCTTGTCTACGAAGCTTCGCTTCCTCGTCGCTGCTTGCTTCTGGCAAAGCTTGACGCGCACTAAAATATAGGCATTCTGGTATGGTAGGAAGACTACTTTTGACGGCCATAGGAGCGATAGCAAAGCCGACGTCATCAAATCAAAAGGCAAGTAGTCCTTATAGCAATAGCAAACCAAATAACCAACTTATAGCCCTCTTTTCGTATTCTGTTTAGTCGCTACTGAGCTATTGAAGTCCAAAATTCGACCGTTCCATGAGACGTCCTTCACCCCAACCTGTGGCCTTCTCTTCTTGTTTAGTCTTTTCATTTTACATCTAAGCGCAAGAAGTGCAAATAAGCTTACAGTTCGTAAGTAGGAAGTTAACAGTTGTGGAAGAAGTAGGCTTTTTTTCATTTTCTCCCGCACTCGTCTAGGTAAGCACTTGTTCATGGCTTTCAGTCTGCAAGCGTCTAGTAAGAGTCTTGTAGTATAATGTGTACTTTTGCATTTACCATTCGACACAGGTGGATCACATAATCATTCGTCATTCTATTAGTGAGTATCGGGACTCTATTCAACGTTTCGAGGGGCGGGAGGCTTTGATTCTGTGATCCGATACGCTTTCCCTGAGTTGCGTCGAGCTTGAACGAGAACATGATCCCCACCTCGATGACCAAGCCAAAGAAAGGGACCTACTCTGAGACACGGAGTTTTTCGATCGGCTATTAAAGATAGATATCTATTTGTCGAATCCACTGTGCTTGAGAACATTGCCTGTTCCACTGTACTTGGCTTAAGCACTGTGCCTGAGAAGAAAGACTTATATATTGGTTTTTGGACGGAGTGTCGAGAGCCTAGAACAGAGGATAGAGAGCCGACACATAGGGGAAAGGGGCATCACGATTGAGTTGGGGAATCCACAGACAGAGATGGCTCGCTAGCAAAAAGATGGTGATACTCTACTCTCGATATAGAAACGGTCTCGGAAGAGTCTTTCAGATGTCATGCATCCAACGAGTCGGTCAGGTGCGAAGCGTGGTTATATTACATATTCCGACTCGTCGGTCATTATAGATCAGGAGGCATGGCGAGACGAAGGGATTCGATTTGAACTATGATCAAATTAGTTGATGTTGACTTTTGACGCTCATTTCTTAGTAGGCCAGGGTTTTTGGAGCTACTCCCAGCTCACACTGTAGTGACGGAGGTGCCACCGTGAAGATCTAGGAGTGTGAGCAGCATGAGCAGAAAGGCTCGCATATTGTTTGGAGGGCAGAGGCATAGATGCCAAATGTCACCCCTATTAATCATCGTAGAAGCAATTCCTATTTGGAGGGTAGAGGTATAGATGCGAAATGTCACCCCTATTAATCGTCATAGAAGCAGTTCCTTTGAAAGATTATGGTTCTTGGGTATCCAATCAATTAATACTCAAAACCAACTAAACCGGGGAAGCTGAAGCAGAAATGAAATGGGAAATTGGGTGAGAGAATAGGAAAGCTCGACGGAAGGCTTCGATCGCTCAATTCGCTCGGAAGCTCATTTAGTAGACAACGAGTAGAGGGCGTAGCAACAGTGCAGTCATTGAATTAGGGTTTTTCTAGAAAGCGTCGTCACTACACGAGCTCATAAGTTAAGTATGAATTGAGCCTTGTCTACGAAGCTTCGCTTCCTCGTCGCTGCTTGCTTCTGGCAAAGCTTGACGCGCACTAAAATATAGGCATTCTGGTATGGTAGGAAGACTACTTTTGACGGTCATAGGAGCGATAGCAAAGCCGACGTCGTCAAATCAAAAGGCAAGTAGTCCTTATAGCAATAGCAAACCAAATAACCAACTTATAGCCCTCTTTTCGTATTCTGTTTAGTCGCTACTGAGCTATTGAAGTCCAAAATTCGACCGTTCCATGAGACGTCCTTCACCCCAACCTGTGGCCTTCTCTTCTTGTTTAGTCTTTTCATTTTATATCTAAGCGCAAGAAGTGCAAATAAGCTTACAGTTCGTAAGTAGGAAGTTAACAGTTGTGAAAGAAGTAGGCTTTTTTTCATTTTCTCCCGCACTCGTCTAGGTAAGAACTTGTTCATGGCTTTCAGTCTGCAAGCGTCTAGTAAGAATCTTGTAGTATAATGTGTACATTTGCATTTACCATTCGACACAGGTGGATCACATAATCATTCGTCATTCTATTAGTGAGTATCGGGACTCTATTCAACGTTTCGAGGGGCAGGAGGCTTTGATTCTGTGATCCGATACGCTTTCCCTGAGTTGCGTCGAGCTTGAACGAGAACATGATCCCCACCTCGATGACCAAGCCAAAGAAAGGGACCTACTCTGAGACACGGAGCTTTTCGATCGGCTATTAAAGATAGATATCTATTTGTCGAATCCACTGTGCTTGAGAACATTGCCTGTTCCACTGTACTTGGCTTACGCACTGTGCCTGAGAAGAAAGACATAAATAGATATTGGTTTTTGTACGGAGTGTCGAGAGCCTAGAACAGAGGATAGAGAGCCGACACATAGGAGAAAGGGGCATCACGATTGAGTTGGGGAATCCACAGACAGAGATGGCACGCTAGCAAAAAGATGGTGATACTCTACTCTCGATATAGAAACGGTCTCGGAAGAGTCTTTCAGATGTCATACATCCAACGAGTCGGTCAGGTGCGAAGCGTGGTTATATACATATTCCGACTCGTCGGTCATTATAGATCAGGAGGCATGGCGAGACGAAGGGATTGGATTTGAACTATGATCAAATTAGTTGATGTTGACTTTTGACGCTCATTTCTTAGGAGGCCAGGGGTTTTGGAGCTACTCCCAGCTCACACTGTAGTGACGGAGGTGCCACCGTGAAGATCTAGGAGTGTGAGCAGCATGAGCAGAAAGGCTCGCATATTGTTTGGAGGGCAGAGGCATAGATGCCAAATGTCACCCCTATTAATCATCGTAGAAGAAATTCCTATTTGGAGGGTAGAGGTATAGATGCGAAATGTCACCCCTATTAATCGTCATAGAAGCAGTTCCTTTGAAAGATTAGGGTTCTTGGGTATCCAATCAATTAATCCTCAAAACCAACTAAACCGGGGAAGCTGAAGCAGAAATGAAATGGGAAATTGGGTGAGGGAATAGGAAAGCTCGACGGAAGGCTTCGATCGCTCAATTAGCTCGGAAGCTCGTTTAGTAGACAACGAGTAGAGGGCGTAGCAACAGTGCAGTCATTGAATTAGGGTTTTTCTAGAAAGCGTCGTCACTACACGAGCTCATAAGTTAAGTATGGATTGAGCCTTGTCTACGAAGCTTCGCTTCCTCGTCGCTGCTTGCTTCTGGCAAAGCTTGACGCGCACTAAAATATAGGCATTCTGGTATGGTAGGAAGACTACTTTTGACGGCCATAGGAGCGATAGCAAAGCCGACGTCGTCAAATCAAAAGGCAAGTAGTCCTTATAGCAATAGCAAACCAAATAACCAACTTATAGCCCTCTTTTCGTATTCTGTTTAGTCGCTACTGAGCTATTGAAGTCCAAAATTCGACCGTTCCATGAGACGTCCTTCACCCCAACCTGTGGCCTTCTCTTCTTGTTTAGTCTTTTCATTTTACATCTAAGCGCAAGAAGTGCAAATAAGCTTACAGTTCGTAAGTAGGAAGTTAACAGTTGTGAAAGAAGTAGGCTTTTTTTCATTTTCTCCCGCACTCGTCTAGGTAAGCACTTGTTCATGGCTTTCAGTCTGCAAGCGTCTAGTAAGAGTCTTGTAGTATAATGTGTACATTTGCATTTACCATTCGACACAGGTGGATCACATAATCATTCGTCATTCTATTAGTGAGTATCGGGACTCTATTCAACGTTTCGAGGGGCAGGAGGCTTTGATTCTGTGATCCGATACGCTTTCCCTGAGTTGCGTCGAGCTTGAACGAGAACATGATCCCCACCTCGATGACCAAGCCAAAGAAAGGGACCTACTCTGAGACACGGAGCTTTTCGATCGGCTATTAAAGATAGATATCTATTTGTCGAATCCACTGTGCTTGAGAACATTGCCTGTTCCACTGTACTTGGCTTACGCACTGTGCCTGAGAAGAAAGACATAAATAGATATTGGTTTTTGGACGGAGTGTCGAGAGCCTAGAACAGAGGATAGAGAGCCGACACATGGGGGAAAGGGGCATCACGATTGAGTTGGGGAATCCACAGACAGAGATGGCACGCTAGCAAAAAGATGGTGATACTCTACTCTCGATATAGAAACGGTCTCGGAAGAGTCTTTCAGATGTCATGCATCCAACGGTCGGTCTGGTGCGAAGCGTGGTTATATACATATTCCGACTCGTCGGTCATTATAGATCAGGAGGCATGGCGAGACGAAGGGATTGGATTTGAACTATGATCAAATTAGTTGATGTTGACTTTTGACGCTCATTTCTTAGTAGGCCAGGGTTTTTGGAGCTACTCCCAGCTCACACTGTAGTGACGGAGGTGCCACCGTGAAGATCTAGGAGTGTGAGCAGCATGAGCAGAAAGGCTCGCATATTGTTTGGAGGGCAGAGGCATAGATGCCAAATGTCACCCCTATTAATCATCGTAGAAGCAATTCCTATTTGGAGGGTAGAGGTATAGATGCGAAATGTCACCCCTATTAATCGTCATAGAAGCAGTTCCTTTGAAAGATTAGGGTTCTTGGGTATCCAATCAATTAAGCCTCGACGGAAGGCTTCGATCGCTCAATTAGCTCGGAAGCTCGTTTAGTAGACAACGAGTAGAGGGCGTAGCAACAGTGCAGTCACTGAATTAGGGTTTTTCTAGAAAGCGTCGTCACTACACGAGCTCATAAGTTAAGTATGGATTGAGCCTTGTCTACGAAGCTTCGCTTCCTCGTCGCTGCTTGCTTCTGGCAAAGCTTGACGCGCACTAAAATATAGGCATTCTGGTATGGTAGGAAGACTACTTTTGACGGCCATAGGAGCGATAGCAAAGCCGACGTCGTCAAATCAAAAGGCAAGTAGTCCTTATAGCAATAGCAAACCAAATAACCAACTTATAGCCCTCTTTTCGTATTCTGTTTAGTCGCTACTGAGCTATTGAAGTCCAAAATTCGACCGTTCCATGAGACGTCCTTCACCCCAACCTGTGGCCTTCTCTTCTTGTTTAGTCTTTTCATTTTACATCTAAGCGCAAGAAGTGCAAATAAGCTTACAGTTCGTAAGTAGGAAGTTAACAGTTGTGAAAGAAGTAGGCTTTTTTTCATTTTCTCCCGCACTCGTCTAGGTAAGCACTTGTTCATGGCTTTCAGTCTGCAAGCGTCTAGTAAGAGTCTTGTAGTATAATGTGTACTTTTGCATTTACCATTCGACACAGGTGGATCACATAATCATTCGTCATTCTATTAGGGAGTATCGGGACTCTATTCAACGTTTCGAGGGGCGGGAGGCTTTGATTCTGTGATCCGATACGCTTTCCCTGAGTTGCGTCGAGCTTGAACGAGAACATGATCCCCACCTCGATGACCAAGCCAAAGAAAGGGACCTACTCTGAGACACGGAGTTTTTCGATCGGCTATTAAAGATAGATATCTATTTGTCGAATCCACTGTGCTTGAGAACATTGCCTGTTCCACTGTACTTGGCTTACGCACTGTGCCTGAGAAGAAAGACATAAATAGATATTGGTTTTTGGACGGAGTGTCGAGAGCCTAGAACAGAGGATAGAGAGCCGACACATAGGGGAAAGGGGCATCACGATTGAGTTGGGGAATCCACAGACAGAGATGGCACGCTAGCAAAAAGATGGTGATACTCTACTCTCGATATAGAAACGGTCTCGGAAGAGTCTTTCAGATGTCATGCATCCAACGGTCGGTCTGGTGCGAAGCGTGGTTATATACATATTCCGACTCGTCGGTCATTATAGATCAGGAGGCATGGCGAGACGAAGGGATTGGATTTGAACTATGATCAAATTAGTTGATGTTGACTTTTGACGCTCATTTCTTAGTAGGCCAGGGTTTTTGGAGCTACTCCCAGTTCACACTGTAGTGACGGAGGTGCCACCGTGAAGATCTAGGAGTGTGAGCAGCATGAGCAGAAAGGCTCGCATATTGTTTGGAGGGCAGAGGCATAGATGCCAAATGTCACCCCTATTAATCATCGTAGAAGCAATTCCTATTTGGAGGGTAGAGGTATAGATGCGAAATGTCACCCCTATTAATCGTCATAGAAGCAGTTCCTTTGAAAGATTATGGTTCTTGGGTATCCAATCAATTAATCCTCAAAACCAACTAAACCGGGGAAGCTGAAGCAGAAATGAAATGGGAAATTGGGTGAGGGAATAGGAAAGCTCGACGGAAGGCTTCGATCGCTCAATTCGCTCGGAAGCTCGTTTAGTAGACAACGAGTAGAGGGCGTAGCAACAGTGCAGTCATTGAATTAGGGTTTTTCTAGAAAGCGTCGTCACTACACGAGCTCATAAGTTAAGTATGGATTGAGCCTTGTCTACGAAGCTTCGCTTCCTCGTCGCTGCTTGCTTCTGGCAAAGCTTGACGCGCACTAAAATATAGGCATTCTGGTATGGTAGGAAGACTACTTTTGACGGCCATAGGAGCGATAGCAAAGCCGACGTCGTCAAATCAAAAGGCAAGTAGTCCTTATAGCAATAGCAAACCAAATAACCAACTTATAGCCCTCTTTTCGTATTCTGTTTAGTCGCTACTGAGCTATTGAAGTCCAAAATTCGACCGTTCCATGAGACGTCCTTCACCCCAACCTGTGGCCTTCTCTTCTTGTTTAGTCTTTTCATTTTACATCTAAGCGCAAGAAGTGCAAATAAGCTTACAGTTCGTAAGTAGGAAGTTAACAGTTGTGAAAGAAGTAGGCTTTTTTTCATTTTCTCCCGCACTCGTCTAGGTAAGCACTTGTTCATGGCTTTCAGTCTGCAAGCGTCTAGTAAGAGTCTTGTAGTATAATGTGTACTTTTGCATTTACCATTCGACACAGGTGGATCACATAATCATTCGTCATTCTATTAGGGAGTATCGGGACTCTATTCAACGTTTCGAGGGGCGGGAGGCTTTGATTCTGTGATCCGATACGCTTTCCCTGAGTTGCGTCGAGCTTGAACGAGAACATGATCCCCACCTCGATGACCAAGCCAAAGAAAGGGACCTACTCTGAGACACGGAGTTTTTCGATCGGCTATTAAAGATAGATATCTATTTGTCGAATCCACTGTGCTTGAGAACATTGCCTGTTCCACTGTACTTGGCTTACGCACTGTGCCTGAGAAGAAAGACATAAATAGATATTGGTTTTTGGACGGAGTGTCGAGAGCCTAGAACAGAGGATAGAGAGCCGACACATAGGGGAAAGGGGCATCACGATTGAGTTGGGGAATCCACAGACAGAGATGGCACGCTAGCAAAAAGATGGTGATACTCTACTCTCGATATAGAAACGGTCTCGGAAGAGTCTTTCAGATGTCATGCATCCAACGGTCGGTCTGGTGCGAAGCGTGGTTATATACATATTCCGACTCGTCGGTCATTATAGATCAGGAGGCATGGCGAGACGAAGGGATTGGATTTGAACTATGATCAAATTAGTTGATGTTGACTTTTGACGCTCATTTCTTAGTAGGCCAGGGTTTTTGGAGCTACTCCCAGTTCACACTGTAGTGACGGAGGTGCCACCGTGAAGATCTAGGAGTGTGAGCAGCATGAGCAGAAAGGCTCGCATATTGTTTGGAGGGCAGAGGCATAGATGCCAAATGTCACCCCTATTAATCATCGTAGAAGCAATTCCTATTTGGAGGGTAGAGGTATAGATGCGAAATGTCACCCCTATTAATCGTCACAGAAGCAGTTCCTTTGAAAGATTATGGTTCTTGGGTATCCAATCAATTAATCCTCAAAACCAACTAAACCGGGGAAGCTGAAGCAGAAATGAAATGGGAAATTGGGTGAGGGAATAGGAAAGCTCGACGGAAGGCTTCGATCGCTCAATTCGCTCGGAAGCTCGTTTAGTAGACAACGAGTAGAGGGCGTAGCAACAGTGCAGTCATTGAATTAGGGTTTTTCTAGAAAGCGTCGTCACTACACGAGCTCATAAGTTAAGTATGGATTGAGCCTTGTCTACGAAGCTTCGCTTCCTCGTCGTTGCTTGCTTCTGGCAAAGCTTGACGCGCACTAAAATATAGGCATTCTGGTATGGTAGGAAGACTACTTTTGACGGCCATAGGAGCGATAGCAAAGCCGACGTCGTCAAATCAAAAGGCAAGTAGTCCTTATAGCAATAGCAAACCAAATAACCAACTTATAGCCCTCTTTTCGTATTCTGTTTAGTCGCTACTGAGCTATTGAAGTCCAAAATTCGACCGTTCCATGAGACGTCCTTCACCCCAACCTGTGGCCTTCTCTTCTTGTTTAGTCTTTTCATTTTACATCTAAGCGCAAGAAGTGCAAATAAGCTTACAGTTCGTAAGTAGGAAGTTAACAGTTGTGAAAGAAGTAGGCTTTTTTCATTTTCTCCCGCACTCGTCTAGGTAAGCACTTGTTCATGTCTTTCAGTCTGCAAGCGTCTAGTAAGAGTCTTGTAGTATAATGTGTACTTTTGCATTTACCATTCGACACAGGTGGATCACATAATCATTCGTCATTCTATTAGTGAGTATCGGGACTCTATTCAACGTTTCGAGGGGCGGGAAGCTTTGATTCTGTGATCCGATACGCTTTCCCTGAGTTGCGTCGAGCTTGAACGAGAACATGATCCCCACCTCGATGACCAAGCCAAAGAAAGGGACCTACTCTGAGACACGGAGCTTTTCGATCGGCTATTAAAGATAGATATCTATTTGTCGAATCCACTGTGCTTGAGAACATTGCCTGTTCCACTGTACTTGGCTTAAGCACTGTGCCTGAGAAGAAAGACATAAATAGATATTGGTTTTTGGACGGAGTGTCGAGAGCCTAGAACAGAGGATAGAGAGCCGACACATAGGGGAAAGGGGCATCACGATTGAGTTGGGGAATCCATAGACAGAGATGGCACGCTAGCAAAAAGATGGTGATACTCTACTCTCGATATAGAAACGGTCTCGGAAGAGTCTTTCAGATGTCATGCATCCAACGAGTCGGTCAGGTGCGAAGCGTGGTTATATACATATTCCGACTCGTCGGTCATTATAGATCAGGAGGCATGACGAGATGAAGGGATTGGATTTGAACTATGATCAAATTAGTTGATGTTGACTTTTGACGCTCATTTCTTAGTAGGCCAGGATTTTTGGAGCTACTCCCAGCTCACACTGTAGTGACGGAGGTGCCACCGTGAAGATCTAGGAGTGTGAGCAGCATGAGCAGAAAGGCTCGCATATTGTTTGGAGGGCAAAGGCATAGATGCCAAATGTCACCCCTATTAATCATCGTAGAAGAAATTCCTATTTGGAGGGTAGAGGTATAGATGCGTAATGTCACCCCTATTAATCGTCATAGAAGCAGTTCCTTTGAAAGATTATGGTTCTTGGTTATCCAATCAATTAATCCTCAAAACCAACTAAACCGGGGAAGCTGAAGTAGAAATGAAATGGGAAATTGGGTGAGGGAATAGGAAAGCTCGACGGAAGGCTTCGATCGCTCAATTCGCTCGGAAGCTCGTTTAGTAGACAACGAGTAGAGGGCGTAGCAACAGTGCAGTCACTGAATTAGGGGTTTTCTAGAAAGCGTCGTCACTACACGAGCTCATAAGTTAAGTATGGATTGAGCCTTGTCTACGAAGCTTCGCTTCCTCGTCGTTGCTTGCTTCTGGCAAAGCTTGACGCGCACTAAAATATAGGCATTCTGGTATGGTAGGAAGACTACTTTTGACGGCCATAGGAGCGATAGCAAAGCCGACGTCGTCAAATCAAAAGGCAAGTAGTCCTTATAGCAATAGCAAACCAAATAACCAACTTATAGCCCTCTTTTCGTATTCTGTTTAGTCGCTACTGAGCTATTGAAGTCCAAAATTCGACCGTTCCATGAGACGTCCTTCACCCCAACCTGTGGCCTTCTCTTCTTGTTTAGTCTTTTCATTTTACATCTAAGCGCAAGAAGTGCAAATAAGCTTACAGTTCGTAAGTAGGAAGTTAACAGTTGTGAAAGAAGTAGGCTTTTTTTCATTTTCTCCCGCACTCGTCTAGGTAAGCACTTGTTCATGGCTTTCAGTCTGCAAGCGTCTAGTAAGAGTCTTGTAGTATAATGTGTACTTTTGCATTTACCATTCGACACAGGTGGATCACATAATCATTCGTCATTCTATTAGTGAGTATCGGGACTCTATTCAACGTTTCGAGGGGCGGGAGACTTTGATTCTGTGATCCGATACGCTTTCCCTGAGTTGCGTCGAGCTTGAACGAGAACATGATCCCCACCTCGATGACCAAGCCAAAGAAAGGGACCTACTCTGAGACACGGAGCTTTTCGATCGGCTATTAAAGATAGATATCTATTTGTCGAATCCACTGTGCTTGAGAACATTGCCTGTTCCACTGTACTTGGCTTACGCACTGTGCCTGAGAAGAAAGACATAAATAGATATTGGTTTTTGGACGGAGTGTCGAGAGCCTAGAACAGAGGATAGAGAGCCGACACATAGGAGAAAGGGGCATCACGATTGAGTTGGGGAATCCACAGACAGAGATGGCACGCTAGCAAAAAGATGGTGATACTCTACTCTCGATATAGAAACGGTCTCGGAAGAGTCTTTCAGATGTCATGCATCCAACGAGTCGGTCAGGTGCGAAGCGTGGTTATATACATATTCCGACTCGTCGGTCATTATAGATCAGGAGGCATGGCGAGACGAAGGGATTGGATTTGAACTATGATCAAATTAGTTGATGTTGACTTTTGACGCTCATTTCTTAGTAGGCCAGGGTTTTTGGAGCTACTCCCAGCTCACACTGTAGTGACGGAGGTGCCACCGTGAAGATCTAGGAGTGTGAGCAGCATGAGCAGAAAGGCTCGCATATTGTTTGGAGGGCAGAGGCATAGATGCCAAATGTCACCCCTATTAATCATCGTAGAAGAAATTCCTATTTGGAGGGTGGAGGTATAGATGCGAAATGTCACCCCTATTAATCGTCATAGAAGCAGTTCCTTTGAAAGATTATGGTTCTTGGGTATCCAATCAATTAATCCTCAAAACCAACTAAACCGGGGAAGCTGAAGCAAAAATGAAATGGGAAATTGGGTGAGGGAATAGGAAAGCTCGACGGAAGGCTTCGATCGCTCAATTCGCTCGGAAGCTCGTTTAGTAGACAACGAGTAGAGGGCGTAGCAACAGTGCAGTCACTGAATTAGGGTTTTTCTAGAAAGCGTCGTCACTACACGAGCTCATAAGTTAAGTATGGATTGAGCCTTGTCTACGAAGCTTCGCTTCCTCGTCGTTGCTTGCTTCTGGCAAAGCTTGACGCGCACTAAAATATAGGCATTCTGGTATGGTAGGAAGACTACTTTTGACGGCCATAGGAGCGATAGCAAAGCCGACGTCGTCAAATCAAAAGGCAAGTAGTCCTTATAGCAATAGCAAACCAAATAACCAACTTATAGCCCTCTTTTCGTATTCTGTTTAGTCGCTACTGAGCTATTGAAGTCCAAAATTCGACCGTTCCATGAGACGTCCTTCACCCCAACCTGTGGCCATCTCTTCTTGTTTAGTCTTTTCATTTTACATCTAAGCGCAAGAAGTGAAAAATAAGCTTACAGTTCGTAAGTAGGAAGTTAACAGTTGTGAAAGAAGTAGGCTTTTTTTCATTTTCTCCCGCACTCGTCTAGGTAAGCACTTGTTCATGGCTTTCAGTCTGCAAGCGTCTAGTAAGAGTCTTGTAGTATAATGTGTACTTTTGCATTTACCATTCGACACAGGTGGATCACATAATCATTCGTCATTCTATTAGTGAGTATCGGGACTCTATTCAACGTTTCGAGGGGCGGGAAGCTTTGATTCTGTGATCCGATACGCTTTCCCTGAGTTGCGTCGAGCTTGAACGAGAACATGATCCCCACCTCGATGAGCAAGCCAAAGAAAGGGACCTACTCTGAGACACGGAGCTTTTCGATCGGCTATTAAAGATAGATATCTATTTGTCGAATCCACTGTGCTTGAGAACATTGCCTGTTCCACTGTACTTGGCTTAAGCACTGTGCCTGAGAAGAAAGACATAAATAGATATTGGTTTTTGGACGGAGTGTCGAGAGCCTAGAACAGAGGATAGAGAGCCGACACATAGGGGAAAGGGGCATCACGATTGAGTTGGGGAATCCACAGACAGAGATGGCACGCTAGCAAAAAGATGGTGATACTCTACTCTCGATATAGAAACGGTCTCGGAAGAGTCTTTCAGATGTCATGCATCCAACGAGTCGGTCAGGTGCGAAGCGTGGTTATATACATATTCCGACTCGTCGGTCATTATAGATCAGGAGGCATGACGAGACGAAGGGATTGGATTTGAACTATGATCAAATTAGTTGATGTTGACTTTTGACGCTCATTTCTTAGTAGGCCAGGATTTTTGGAGCTACTCCCAGCTCACACTGTAGTGACGGAGGTGCCACCGTGAAGATCTAGGAGTGTGAGCAGCATGAGCAGAAAGGCTCGCATATTGTTTGGAGGGCAAAGGCATAGATGCCAAATGTCACCCCTATTAATCATCGTAGAAGAAATTCCTATTTGGAGGGTAGAGGTATAGATGCGAAATGTCACCCCTATTAATCGTCATAGAAGCAGTTCCTTTGAAAGATTATGGTTCTTGGGTATCCAATCAATTAATCCTCAAAACCAACTAAACCGGGGAAGCTGAAGCAGAAATGAAATGGGAAATTGGGTGAGGGAATAGGAAAGCTCGACGGAAGGCTTCGATCGCTCAATTCGCTCGGAAGCTCGTTTAGTAGACAACGAGTAGAGGGCGTAGCAACAGTGCAGTCACTGAATTAGGGGTTTTCTAGAAAGCGTCGTCACTACACGAGCTCATAAGTTAAGTATGGATTGAGCCTTGTCTACGAAGCTTCGCTTCCTCGTCGTTGCTTGCTTCTGGCAAAGCTTGACGCGCACTAAAATATAGGCATTCTGGTATGGTAGGAAGACTACTTTTGACGGCCATAGGAGCGATAGCAAAGCCGACGTCGTCAAATCAAAAGGCAAGTAGTCCTTATAGCAATAGCAAACCAAATAACCAACTTATAGCCCTCTTTTCGTATTCTGTTTAGTCGCTACTGAGCTATTGAAGTCCAAAATTCGACCGTTCCATGAGACGTCCTTCACCCCAACCTGTGGCCTTCTCTTCTTGTTTAGTCTTTTCATTTTACATCTAAGCGCAAGAAGTGCAAATAAGCTTACAGTTCGTAAGTAGGAAGTTAACAGTTGTGAAAGAAGTAGGCTTTTTTTCATTTTCTCCCGCACTCGTCTAGGTAAGCACTTGTTCATGGCTTTCAGTCTGCAAGCGTCTAGTAAGAGTCTTGTAGTATAATGTGTACTTTTGCATTTACCATTCGACACAGGTGGATCACATAATCATTCGTCATTCTATTAGTGAGTATCGGGACTCTATTCAACGTTTCGAGGGGCGGGAGGCTTTGATTCTGTGATCCGATACGCTTTCCCTGAGTTGCGTCGAGCTTGAACGAGAACATGATCCCCACCTCGATGACCAAGCCAAAGAAAGGGACCTACTCTGAGACACGGAGCTTTTCGATCGGCTATTAAAGATAGATATCTATTTGTCGAATCCACTGTGCTTGAGAACATTGCCTGTTCCACTGTACTTGGCTTACGCACTGTGCCTGAGAAGAAAGACATAAATAGATATTGGTTTTTGGACGGAGTGTCGAGAGCCTAGAACAGAGGATAGAGAGCCGACACATAGGAGAATGGGGCATCACGATTGAGTTGGGGAATCCACAGACAGAGATGGCACGCTAGCAAAAAGATGGTGATACTCTACTCTCGATATAGAAACGGTCTCGGAAGAGTCTTTCAGATGTCATGCATCCAACGAGTCGGTCAGGTGCGAAGCGTGGTTATATACATATTCCGACTCGTCGGTCATTATAGATCAGGAGGCATGGCGAGACGAAGGGATTGGATTTGAACTATGATCAAATTAGTTGATGTTGACTTTTGACGCTCATTTCTTAGTAGGCCAGGGTTTTTGGAGCTACTCCCAGCTCACACTGTAGTGACGGAGGTGCCACCGTGAAGATCTAGGAGTGTGAGCAGCATGAGCAGAAAGGCTCGCATATTTTTTGGAGGGCAGAGGCATAGATGCCAAATGTCACCCCTATTAATCATCGTAGAAGAAATTCCTATTTGGAGGGTAGAGGTATAGATGCGAAATGTCACCCCTATTAATCGTCATAGAAGCAGTTCCTTTGAAAGATTATGGTTCTTGGGTATCCAATCAATTAATCCTCAAAACCAACTAAACCGGGGAAGCTGAAGCAAAAATGAAATGGGAAATTGGGTGAGGGAATAGGAAAGCTCGACGGAAGGCGGAAGGCTTCGATCGCTCAATTCGCTCGGAAGCTCGTTTAGTAGACAACGAGTAGAGGGCGTAGCAACAGTGCAGTCACTGAATTAGGGTTTTTCTAGAAAGCGTCGTCACTACACGAGCTCATAAGTTAAGTATGGATTGAGCCTTGTCTACGAAGCTTCGCTTCCTCGTCGTTGCTTGCTTCTGGCAAAGCTTGACGCGCACTAAAATATAGGCATTCTGGTATGGTAGGAAGACTACTTTTGACGGCCATAGGAGCGATAGCAAAGCCGACGTCGTCAAATCAAAAGGCAAGTAGTCCTTATAGCAATAGCAAACCAAATAACCAACTTATAGCCCTCTTTTCGTATTCTGTTTAGTCGCTACTGAGCTATTGAAGTCCAAAATTCGACCGTTCCATGAGACGTCCTTCACCCCAACCTGTGGCCTTCTCTTCTTGTTTAGTCTTTTCATTTTACATCTAAGCGCAAGAAGTGAAAAATAAGCTTACAGTTCGTAAGTAGGAAGTTAACAGTTGTGAAAGAAGTAGGCTTTTTTTCATTTTCTCCCGCACTCGTCTAGGTAAGCACTTGTTCATGGCTTTCAGTCTACAAGCGTCTAGTAAGAGTCTTGTAGTATAATGTGTACTTTTGCATTTACCATTCGACACAGGTGGATCACATAATCATTCGTCATTCTATTAGTGAGTATCGGGACTCTATTCAACGTTTCGAGGGGCGGGAAGCTTTGATTCTGTGATCCGATACGCTTTCCCTGAGTTGCGTCGAGCTTGAACGAGAACATGATCCCCACCTCGATGACCAAGCCAAAGAAAGGGACCTACTCTGAGACACGGAGCTTTTCGATCGGCTATTAAAGATAGATATCTATTTGTCGAATCCACTGTGCTTGAGAACATTGCCTGTTCCACTGTACTTGGCTTAAGCACTGTGCCTGAGAAGAAAGACATAAATAGATATTGGTTTTTGGACGGAGTGTCGAGAGCCTAGAACAGAGGATAGAGAGCCGACACATAGGGGAAAGGGGCATCACGATTGAGTTGGGGAATCCACAGACAGAGATGGCACGCTAGCAAAAAGATGGTGATACTCTACTCTCGATATAGAAACGGTCTCGGAAGAGTCTTTCAGATGTCATGCATCCAACGAGTCGGTCAGGTGCGAAGCGTGGTTATATACATATTCCGACTCGTCGGTCATTATAGATCAGGAGGCATGACGAGACGAAGGGATTGGATTTGAACTATGATCAAATTAGTTGATGTTGACTTTTGACGCTCATTTCTTAGTAGGCCAGGATTTTTGGAGCTACTCCCAGCTCACACTGTAGTGACGGAGGTGCCACCGTGAAGATCTAGGAGTGTGAGCAGCATGAGCAGAAAGGCTCGCATATTGTTTGGAGGGCAAAGGCATAGATGCCAAATGTCACCCCTATTAATCATCGTAGAAGAAATTCCTATTTGGAGGGTAGAGGTATAGATGCGAAATGTCACCCCTATTAATCGTCATAGAAGCAGTTCCTTTGAAAGATTATGGTTCTTGGGTATCCAATCAATTAATCCTCAAAACCAACTAAACCGGGGAAGCTGAAGCAGAAATGAAATGGGAAATTGGGTGAGGGAATAGGAAAGCTCGACGGAAGGCTTCGATCGCTCAATTCGCTCGGAAGCTCGTTTAGTAGACAACGAGTAGAGGGCGTAGCAACAGTGCAGTCACTGAATTAGGGGTTTTCTAGAAAGCGTCGTCACTACACGAGCTCATAAGTTAAGTATGGATTGAGCCTTGTCTACGAAGCTTCGCTTTTTCGTCGTTGCTTGCTTCTGGCAAAGCTTGACGCGCACTAAAATATAGGCATTCTGGTATGGTAGGAAGACTACTTTTGACGGCCATAGGAGCGATAGCAAAGCCGACGTCGTCAAATCAAAAGGCAAGTAGTCCTTATAGCAATAGCAAACCAAATAACCAACTTATAGCCCTCTTTTCGTATTCTGTTTAGTCGCTACTGAGCTATTGAAGTCCAAAATTCGACCGTTCCATGAGACGTCCTTCACCCCAACCTGTGGCCTTCTCTTCTTGTTTAGTCTTTTCATTTTACATCTAAGCGCAAGAAGTGCAAATAAGCTTACAGTTCGTAAGTAGGAAGTTAACAGTTGTGAAAGAAGTAGGCTTTTTTTCATTTTCTCCCGCACTCGTCTAGGTAAGCACTTGTTCATGGCTTTCAGTCTGCAAGCGTCTAGTAAGAGTCTTGTAGTATAATGTGTACTTTTGCATTTACCATTCGACACAGGTGGATCACATAATCATTCGTCATTCTATTAGTGAGTATCGGGACTCTATTCAACGTTTCGAGGGGCGGGAGGCTTTGATTCTGTGATCCGATACGCTTTCCCTGAGTTGCGTCGAGCTTGAACGAGAACATGATCCCCACCTCGATGACCAAGCAAAAGAAAGGGACCTACTCTGAGACACGGAGCTTTTCGATCGGCTATTAAAGATAGATATCTATTTGTCGAATCCACTGTGCTTGAGAACATTGCCTGTTCCACTGTACTTGGCTTACGCACTGTGCCTGAGAAGAAAGACATAAATAGATATTGGATTTTGGACGGAGTGTCGAGAGCCTAGAACAGAGGATAGAGAGCCGACACATAGGAGAAAGGGGCATCACGATTGAGTTGGGGAATCCACAGACAGAGATGGCACGCTAGCAAAAAGATGGTGATACTCTACTCTCGATATAGAAACGGTCTCGGAAGAGTCTTTCAGATGTCATGCATCCAACGAGTCGGTCAGGTGCGAAGCGTGGTTATATACATATTCCGGCTCGTCGGTCATTATAGATCAGGAGGCATGGCGAGACGAAGGGATTGGATTTGAACTATGATCAAATTAGTTGATGTTGACTTTTGACGCTCATTTCTTAGTAGGCCAGGGTTTTTGGAGCTACTCCCAGCTCACACTGTAGTGACGGAGGTGCCACCGTGAAGATCTAGGAGTGTGAGCAGCATGAGCAGAAAGGCTCGCATATTGTTTGGAGGGCAGAGGCATAGATGCCAAATGTCACCCCTATTAATCATCGTAGAAGAAATTCCTATTTGGAGGGTAGAGGTATAGATGCGAAATGTCACCCCTATTAATCGTCATAGAAGCAGTTCCTTTGAAAGATTATGGTTCTTGGGTATCCAATCAATTAATCCTCAAAACCAACTAAACCGGGGAAGCTGAAGCAAAAATGAAATGGGAAATTGGGTGAGGGAATAGGAAAGCTCGACGGAAGGCTTCGATCGCTCAATTCGCTCGGAAGCTCGTTTAGTAGACAACGAGTAGAGGGCGTAGCAACAGTGCAGTCACTGAATTAGGGTTTTTCTAGAAAGCGTCGTCACTACACGAGCTCATAAGTTAAGTATGGATTGAGCCTTGTCTACGAAGCTTCGCTTCCTCGTCGTTGCTTGCTTCTGGCAAACCTTGACGCGCACTAAAATATAGGCATTCTGGTATGGTAGGAAGACTACTTTTGACGGCCATAGGAGCGATAGCAAAGCCGACGTCGTCAAATCAAAAGGCAAGTAGTCCTTATAGCAATAGCAAACCAAATAACCAACTTATAGCCCTCTTTTCGTATTCTGTTTAGTCGCTACTGAGCTATTGAAGTCCAAAATTCGACCGTTCCATGAGACGTCCTTCACCCCAACCTGTGGCCTTCTCTTCTTGTTTAGTCTTTTCATTTTACATCTAAGCGCAAGAAGTGAAAAATAAGCTTACAGTTCGTAAGTAGGAAGTTAACAGTTGTGAAAGAAGTAGGCTTTTTTTCATTTTCTCCCGCACTCGTCTAGGTAAGCACTTGTTCATGGCTTTCAGTCTGCAAGCGTCTAGTAAGAGTCTTGTAGTATAATGTGTACTTTTGCATTTACCATTCGACACAGGTGGATCACATAATCATTCGTCATTCTATTAGTGAGTATCGGGACTCTATTCAACGTTTCGAGGGGCGGGAAGCTTTGATTCTGTGATCCGATACGCTTTCCCTGAGTTGCGTCGAGCTTGAACGAGAACATGATCCCCACCTCGATGACCAAGCCAAAGAAAGGGACCTACTCTGAGACACGGAGCTTTTCGATCGGCTATTAAAGATAGATATCTATTTGTCGAATCCACTGTGCTTGAGAACATTGCCTGTTCCACTGTACTTGGCTTAAGCACTGTGCCTGAGAAGAAAGACATAAATAGATATTGGTTTTTGGACGGAGTGTCGAGAGCCTAGAACAGAGGATAGAGAGCCGACACATAGGGGAAAGGGGCATCACGATTGAGTTGGGGAATCCACAGACAGAGATGGCACGCTAGCAAAAAGATGGTGATACTCTACTCTCGATATAGAAACGGTCTCGGAAGAGTCTTTCAGATGTCATGCATCCAACGAGTCGGTCAGGTGCGAAGCGTGGTTATATACATATTCCGGCTCGTCGGTCATTATAGATCAGGAGGCATGGCGAGACGAAGGGATTGGATTTGAACTATGATCAAATTAGTTGATGTTGACTTTTGACGCTCATTTCTTAGTAGGCCAGGGTTTTTGGAGCTACTCCCAGCTCACACTGTAGTGACGGAGGTGCCACCGTGAAGATCTAGGAGTGTGAGCAGCATGAGCAGAAAGGCTCGCATATTGTTTGGAGGGCAGAGGCATAGATGCCAAATGTCACCCCTATTAATCATCGTAGAAGAAATTCCTATTTGGAGGGTAGAGGTATAGATGCGAAATGTCACCCCTATTAATCGTCATAGAAGCAGTTCCTTTGAAAGATTATGGTTCTTGGGTATCCAATCAATTAATCCTCAAAACCAACTAAACCGGGGAAGCTGAAGCAAAAATGAAATGGGAAATTGGGTGAGGGAATAGGAAAGCTCGACGGAAGGCTTCGATCGCTCAATTCGCTCGGAAGCTCGTTTAGTAGACAACGAGTAGAGGGCGTAGCAACAGTGCAGTCACTGAATTAGGGTTTTTCTAGAAAGCGTCGTCACTACACGAGCTCATAAGTTAAGTATGGATTGAGCCTTGTCTACGAAGCTTCGCTTCCTCGTCGTTGCTTGCTTCTGGCAAACCTTGACGCGCACTAAAATATAGGCATTCTGGTATGGTAGGAAGACTACTTTTGACGGCCATAGGAGCGATAGCAAAGCCGACGTCGTCAAATCAAAAGGCAAGTAGTCCTTATAGCAATAGCAAACCAAATAACCAACTTATAGCCCTCTTTTCGTATTCTGTTTAGTCGCTACTGAGCTATTGAAGTCCAAAATTCGACCGTTCCATGAGACGTCCTTCACCCCAACCTGTGGCCTTCTCTTCTTGTTTAGTCTTTTCATTTTACATCTAAGCGCAAGAAGTGCAAATAAGCTTACAGTTCGTAAGTAGGAAGTTAACAGTTGTGAAAGAAGTAGGCTTTTTTTCATTTTCTCCCGCACTCGTCTAGGTAAGCACTTGTTCATGGCTTTCAGTCTGCAAGCGTCTAGTAAGAGTCTTGTAGTATAATGTGTACTTTTGCATTTACCATTCGACACAGGTGGATCACATAATCATTCGTCATTCTATTAGTGAGTATCGGGACTCTATTCAACGTTTCGAGGGGCGGGAGGCTTTGATTCTGTGATCCGATACGCTTTCCCTGAGTTGCGTCGAGCTTGAACGAGAACATGATCCCCACCTCGATGACCAAGCCAAAGAAAGGGACCTACTCTGAGACACGGAGCTTTTCGATCGGCTATTAAAGATAGATATCTATTTGTCGAATCCACTGTGCTTGAGAACATTGCCTGTTCCACTGTACTTGGCTTACGCACTGTGCCTGAGAAGAAAGACATAAATAGATATTGGTTTTTGGACGGAGTGTCGAGAGCCTAGAACAGAGGATAGAGAGCCGACACATAGGAGAAAGGGGCATCACGATTGAGTTGGGGAATCCACAGACAGAGATGGCACGCTAGCAAAAAGATGGTGATACTCTACTCTCGATATAGAAACGGTCTCGGAAGAGTCTTTCAGATGTCATGCATCCAACGAGTCGGTCAGGTGCGAAGCGTGGTTATATACATATTCCGGCTCGTCGGTCATTATAGATCAGGAGGCATGGCGAGACGAAGGGATTGGATTTGAACTATGATCAAATTAGTTGATGTTGACTTTTGACGCTCATTTCTTAGTAGGCCAGGGTTTTTGGAGCTACTCCCAGCTCACACTGTAGTGACGGAGGTGCCACCGTGAAGATCTAGGAGTGTGAGCAGCATGAGCAGAAAGGCTCGCATATTGTTTGGAGGGCAGAGGCATAGATGCCAAATGTCACCCCTATTAATCATCGTAGAAGAAATTCCTATTTGGAGGGTAGAGGTATAGATGCGAAATGTCACCCCTATTAATCGTCATAGAAGCAGTTCCTTTGAAAGATTATGGTTCTTGGGTATCCAATCAATTAATCCTCAAAACCAACTAAACCGGGGAAGCTGAAGCAAAAATGAAATGGGAAATTGGGTGAGGGAATAGGAAAGCTCGACGGAAGGCTTCGATCGCTCAATTCGCTCGGAAGCTCGTTTAGTAGACAACGAGTAGAGGGCGTAGCAACAGTGCAGTCACTGAATTAGGGTTTTTCTAGAAAGCGTCGTCACTACACGAGCTCATAAGTTAAGTATGGATTGAGCCTTGTCTACGAAGCTTCGCTTCCTCGTCGTTGCTTGCTTCTGGCAAAGCTTGACGCGCACTAAAATATAGGCATTCTGGTATGGTAGGAAGACTACTTTTGACGGCTATAGGAGCGATAGCAAAGCCGACGTCGTCAAATCAAAAGGCAAGTAGTCCTTATAGCAATAGCAAACCAAATAACCAACTTATAGCCCTCTTTTCGTATTCTGTTTAGTCGCTACTGAGCTATTGAAGTCCAAAATTCGACCGTTCCATGAGACGTCCTTCACCCCAACCTGTGGCCATCTCTTCTTGTTTAGTCTTTTCATTTTACATCTAAGCGCAAGAAGTGAAAAATAAGCTTACAGTTCGTAAGTAGGAAGTTAACAGTTGTGAAAGAAGTAGGCTTTTTTTCATTTTCTCCCGCACTCGTCTAGGTAAGCACTTGTTCATGGCTTTCAGTCTGCAAGCGTCTAGTAAGAGTCTTGTAGTATAATGTGTACTTTTGCATTTACCATTCGACACAGGTGGATCACATAATCATTCGTCATTCTATTAGTGAGTATCGGGACTCTATTCAACGTTTCGAGGGGCGGGAAGCTTTGATTCTGTGATCCGATACGCTTTCCCTGAGTTGCGTCGAGCTTGAACGAGAACATGATCCCCACCTCGATGAGCAAGCCAAAGAAAGGGACCTACTCTGAGACACGGAGCTTTTCGATCGGCTATTAAAGATAGATATCTATTTGTCGAATCCACTGTGCTTGAGAACATTGCCTGTTCCACTGTACTTGGCTTAAGCACTGTGCCTGAGAAGAAAGACATAAATAGATATTGGTTTTTGGACGGAGTGTCGAGAGCCTAGAACAGAGGATAGAGAGCCGACACATAGGGGAAAGGGGCATCACGATTGAGTTGGGGAATCCACAGACAGAGATGGCACGCTAGCAAAAAGATGGTGATACTCTACTCTCGATATAGAAACGGTCTCGGAAGAGTCTTTCAGATGTCATGCATCCAACGAGTCGGTCAGGTGCGAAGCGTGGTTATATACATATTCCGACTCGTCGGTCATTATAGATCAGGAGGCATGACGAGACGAAGGGATTGGATTTGAACTATGATCAAATTAGTTGATGTTGACTTTTGACGCTCATTTCTTAGTAGGCCAGGATTTTTGGAGCTACTCCCAGCTCACACTGTAGTGACGGAGGTGCCACCGTGAAGATCTAGGAGTGTGAGCAGCATGAGCAGAAAGGCTCGCATATTGTTTGGAGGGCAAAGGCATAGATGCCAAATGTCACCCCTATTAATCATCGTAGAAGAAATTCCTATTTGGAGGGTAGAGGTATAGATGCGAAATGTCACCCCTATTAATCGTCATAGAAGCAGTTCCTTTGAAAGATTATGGTTCTTGGGTATCCAATCAATTAATCCTCAAAACCAACTAAACCGGGGAAGCTGAAGCAGAAATGAAATGGGAAATTGGGTGAGGGAATAGGAAAGCTCGACGGAAGGCTTCGATCGCTCAATTCGCTCGGAAGCTCGTTTAGTAGACAACGAGTAGAGGGCGTAGCAACAGTGCAGTCACTGAATTAGGGGTTTTCTAGAAAGCGTCGTCACTACACGAGCTCATAAGTTAAGTATGGATTGAGCCTTGTCTACGAAGCTTCGCTTCCTCGTCGTTGCTTGCTTCTGGCAAAGCTTGACGCGCACTAAAATATAGGCATTCTGGTATGGTAGGAAGACTACTTTTGACGGCCATAGGAGCGATAGCAAAGCCGACGTCGTCAAATCAAAAGGCAAGTAGTCCTTATAGCAATAGCAAACCAAATAACCAACTTATAGCCCTCTTTTCGTATTCTGTTTAGTCGCTACTGAGCTATTGAAGTCCAAAATTCGACCGTTCCATGAGACGTCCTTCACCCCAACCTGTGGCCTTCTCTTCTTGTTTAGTCTTTTCATTTTACATCTAAGCGCAAGAAGTGCAAATAAGCTTACAGTTCGTAAGTAGGAAGTTAACAGTTGTGAAAGAAGTAGGCTTTTTTTCATTTTCTCCCGCACTCGTCTAGGTAAGCACTTGTTCATGGCTTTCAGTCTGCAAGCGTCTAGTAAGAGTCTTGTAGTATAATGTGTACTTTTGCATTTACCATTCGACACAGGTGGATCACATAATCATTCGTCATTCTATTAGTGAGTATCGGGACTCTATTCAACGTTTCGAGGGGCGGGAGGCTTTGATTCTGTGATCCGATACGCTTTCCCTGAGTTGCGTCGAGCTTGAACGAGAACATGATCCCCACCTCGATGACCAAGCCAAAGAAAGGGACCTACTCTGAGACACGGAGCTTTTCGATCGGCTATTAAAGATAGATATCTATTTGTCGAATCCACTGTGCTTGAGAACATTGCCTGTTCCACTGTACTTGGCTTACGCACTGTGCCTGAGAAGAAAGACATAAATAGATATTGGTTTTTGGACGGAGTGTCGAGAGCCTAGAACAGAGGATAGAGAGCCGACACATAGGAGAAAGGGGCATCACGATTGAGTTGGGGAATCCACAGACAGAGATGGCACGCTAGCAAAAAGATGGTGATACTCTACTCTCGATATAGAAACGGTCTCGGAAGAGTCTTTCAGATGTCATGCATCCAACGAGTCGGTCAGGTGCGAAGCGTGGTTATATACATATTCCGACTCGTCGGTCATTATAGATCAGGAGGCATGGCGAGACGAAGGGATTGGATTTGAACTATGATCAAATTAGTTGATGTTGACTTTTGACGCTCATTTCTTAGTAGGCCAGGGTTTTTGGAGCTACTCCCAGCTCACACTGTAGTGACGGAGGTGCCACCGTGAAGATCTAGGAGTGTGAGCAGCATGAGCAGAAAGGCTCGCATATTTTTTGGAGGGCAGAGGCATAGATGCCAAATGTCACCCCTATTAATCATCGTAGAAGAAATTCCTATTTGGAGGGTAGAGGTATAGATGCGAAATGTCACCCCTATTAATCGTCATAGAAGCAGTTCCTTTGAAAGATTATGGTTCTTGGGTATCCAATCAATTAATCCTCAAAACCAACTAAACCGGGGAAGCTGAAGCAAAAATGAAATGGGAAATTGGGTGAGGGAATAGGAAAGCTCGACGGAAGGCGGAAGGCTTCGATCGCTCAATTCGCTCGGAAGCTCGTTTAGTAGACAACGAGTAGAGGGCGTAGCAACAGTGCAGTCACTGAATTAGGGTTTTTCTAGAAAGCGTCGTCACTACACGAGCTCATAAGTTAAGTATGGATTGAGCCTTGTCTACGAAGCTTCGCTTCCTCGTCGTTGCTTGCTTCTGGCAAAGCTTGACGCGCACTAAAATATAGGCATTCTGGTATGGTAGGAAGACTACTTTTGACGGCCATAGGAGCGATAGCAAAGCCGACGTCGTCAAATCAAAAGGCAAGTAGTCCTTATAGCAATAGCAAACCAAATAACCAACTTATAGCCCTCTTTTCGTATTCTGTTTAGTCGCTACTGAGCTATTGAAGTCCAAAATTCGACCGTTCCATGAGACGTCCTTCACCCCAACCTGTGGCCTTCTCTTCTTGTTTAGTCTTTTCATTTTACATCTAAGCGCAAGAAGTGAAAAATAAGCTTACAGTTCGTAAGTAGGAAGTTAACAGTTGTGAAAGAAGTAGGCTTTTTTTCATTTTCTCCCGCACTCGTCTAGGTAAGCACTTGTTCATGGCTTTCAGTCTACAAGCGTCTAGTAAGAGTCTTGTAGTATAATGTGTACTTTTGCATTTACCATTCGACACAGGTGGATCACATAATCATTCGTCATTCTATTAGTGAGTATCGGGACTCTATTCAACGTTTCGAGGGGCGGGAAGCTTTGATTCTGTGATCCGATACGCTTTCCCTGAGTTGCGTCGAGCTTGAACGAGAACATGATCCCCACCTCGATGACCAAGCCAAAGAAAGGGACCTACTCTGAGACACGGAGCTTTTCGATCGGCTATTAAAGATAGATATCTATTTGTCGAATCCACTGTGCTTGAGAACATTGCCTGTTCCACTGTACTTGGCTTAAGCACTGTGCCTGAGAAGAAAGACATAAATAGATATTGGTTTTTGGACGGAGTGTCGAGAGCCTAGAACAGAGGATAGAGAGCCGACACATAGGGGAAAGGGGCATCACGATTGAGTTGGGGAATCCACAGACAGAGATGGCACGCTAGCAAAAAGATGGTGATACTCTACTCTCGATATAGAAACGGTCTCGGAAGAGTCTTTCAGATGTCATGCATCCAACGAGTCGGTCAGGTGCGAAGCGTGGTTATATACATATTCCGACTCGTCGGTCATTATAGATCAGGAGGCATGACGAGACGAAGGGATTGGATTTGAACTATGATCAAATTAGTTGATGTTGACTTTTGACGCTCATTTCTTAGTAGGCCAGGATTTTTGGAGCTACTCCCAGCTCACACTGTAGTGACGGAGGTGCCACCGTGAAGATCTAGGAGTGTGAGCAGCATGAGCAGAAAGGCTCGCATATTGTTTGGAGGGCAAAGGCATAGATGCCAAATGTCACCCCTATTAATCATCGTAGAAGAAATTCCTATTTGGAGGGTAGAGGTATAGATGCGAAATGTCACCCCTATTAATCGTCATAGAAGCAGTTCCTTTGAAAGATTATGGTTCTTGGGTATCCAATCAATTAATCCTCAAAACCAACTAAACCGGGGAAGCTGAAGCAGAAATGAAATGGGAAATTGGGTGAGGGAATAGGAAAGCTCGACGGAAGGCTTCGATCGCTCAATTCGCTCGGAAGCTCGTTTAGTAGACAACGAGTAGAGGGCGTAGCAACAGTGCAGTCACTGAATTAGGGGTTTTCTAGAAAGCGTCGTCACTACACGAGCTCATAAGTTAAGTATGGATTGAGCCTTGTCTACGAAGCTTCGCTTTTTCGTCGTTGCTTGCTTCTGGCAAAGCTTGACGCGCACTAAAATATAGGCATTCTGGTATGGTAGGAAGACTACTTTTGACGGCCATAGGAGCGATAGCAAAGCCGACGTCGTCAAATCAAAAGGCAAGTAGTCCTTATAGCAATAGCAAACCAAATAACCAACTTATAGCCCTCTTTTCGTATTCTGTTTAGTCGCTACTGAGCTATTGAAGTCCAAAATTCGACCGTTCCATGAGACGTCCTTCACCCCAACCTGTGGCCTTCTCTTCTTGTTTAGTCTTTTCATTTTACATCTAAGCGCAAGAAGTGCAAATAAGCTTACAGTTCGTAAGTAGGAAGTTAACAGTTGTGAAAGAAGTAGGCTTTTTTTCATTTTCTCCCGCACTCGTCTAGGTAAGCACTTGTTCATGGCTTTCAGTCTGCAAGCGTCTAGTAAGAGTCTTGTAGTATAATGTGTACTTTTGCATTTACCATTCGACACAGGTGGATCACATAATCATTCGTCATTCTATTAGTGAGTATCGGGACTCTATTCAACGTTTCGAGGGGCGGGAGGCTTTGATTCTGTGATCCGATACGCTTTCCCTGAGTTGCGTCGAGCTTGAACGAGAACATGATCCCCACCTCGATGACCAAGCAAAAGAAAGGGACCTACTCTGAGACACGGAGCTTTTCGATCGGCTATTAAAGATAGATATCTATTTGTCGAATCCACTGTGCTTGAGAACATTGCCTGTTCCACTGTACTTGGCTTACGCACTGTGCCTGAGAAGAAAGACATAAATAGATATTGGATTTTGGACGGAGTGTCGAGAGCCTAGAACAGAGGATAGAGAGCCGACACATAGGAGAAAGGGGCATCACGATTGAGTTGGGGAATCCACAGACAGAGATGGCACGCTAGCAAAAAGATGGTGATACTCTACTCTCGATATAGAAACGGTCTCGGAAGAGTCTTTCAGATGTCATGCATCCAACGAGTCGGTCAGGTGCGAAGCGTGGTTATATACATATTCCGGCTCGTCGGTCATTATAGATCAGGAGGCATGGCGAGACGAAGGGATTGGATTTGAACTATGATCAAATTAGTTGATGTTGACTTTTGACGCTCATTTCTTAGTAGGCCAGGGTTTTTGGAGCTACTCCCAGCTCACACTGTAGTGACGGAGGTGCCACCGTGAAGATCTAGGAGTGTGAGCAGCATGAGCAGAAAGGCTCGCATATTGTTTGGAGGGCAGAGGCATAGATGCCAAATGTCACCCCTATTAATCATCGTAGAAGAAATTCCTATTTGGAGGGTAGAGGTATAGATGCGAAATGTCACCCCTATTAATCGTCATAGAAGCAGTTCCTTTGAAAGATTATGGTTCTTGGGTATCCAATCAATTAATCCTCAAAACCAACTAAACCGGGGAAGCTGAAGCAAAAATGAAATGGGAAATTGGGTGAGGGAATAGGAAAGCTCGACGGAAGGCTTCGATCGCTCAATTCGCTCGGAAGCTCGTTTAGTAGACAACGAGTAGAGGGCGTAGCAACAGTGCAGTCACTGAATTAGGGTTTTTCTAGAAAGCGTCGTCACTACACGAGCTCATAAGTTAAGTATGGATTGAGCCTTGTCTACGAAGCTTCGCTTCCTCGTCGTTGCTTGCTTCTGGCAAAGCTTGACGCGCACTAAAATATAGGCATTCTGGTATGGTAGGAAGACTACTTTTGACGGCCATAGGAGCGATAGCAAAGCCGACGTCGTCAAATCAAAAGGCAAGTAGTCCTTATAGCAATAGCAAACCAAATAACCAACTTATAGCCCTCTTTTCGTATTCTGTTTAGTCGCTACTGAGCTATTGAAGTCCAAAATTCGACCGTTCCATGAGACGTCCTTCACCCCAACCTGTGGCCATCTCTTCTTGTTTAGTCTTTTCATTTTACATCTAAGCGCAAGAAGTGAAAAATAAGCTTACAGTTCGTAAGTAGGAAGTTAACAGTTGTGAAAGAAGTAGGCTTTTTTTCATTTTCTCCCGCACTCGTCTAGGTAAGCACTTGTTCATGGCTTTCAGTCTGCAAGCGTCTAGTAAGAGTCTTGTAGTATAATGTGTACTTTTGCATTTACCATTCGACACAGGTGGATCACATAATCATTCGTCATTCTATTAGTGAGTATCGGGACTCTATTCAACGTTTCGAGGGGCGGGAAGCTTTGATTCTGTGATCCGATACGCTTTCCCTGAGTTGCGTCGAGCTTGAACGAGAACATGATCCCCACCTCGATGACCAAGCCAAAGAAAGGGACCTACTCTGAGACACGGAGCTTTTCGATCGGCTATTAAAGATAGATATCTATTTGTCGAATCCACTGTGCTTGAGAACATTGCCTGTTCCACTGTACTTGGCTTAAGCACTGTGCCTGAGAAGAAAGACATAAATAGATATTGGTTTTTGGACGGAGTGTCGAGAGCCTAGAACAGAGGATAGAGAGCCGACACATAGGGGAAAGGGGCATCACGATTGAGTTGGGGAATCCACAGACAGAGATGGCACGCTAGCAAAAAGATGGTGATACTCTACTCTCGATATAGAAACGGTCTCGGAAGAGTCTTTCAGATGTCATGCATCCAACGAGTCGGTCAGGTGCGAAGCGTGGTTATATACATATTCCGGCTCGTCGGTCATTATAGATCAGGAGGCATGGCGAGACGAAGGGATTGGATTTGAACTATGATCAAATTAGTTGATGTTGACTTTTGACGCTCATTTCTTAGTAGGCCAGGGTTTTTGGAGCTACTCCCAGCTCACACTGTAGTGACGGAGGTGCCACCGTGAAGATCTAGGAGTGTGAGCAGCATGAGCAGAAAGGCTCGCATATTGTTTGGAGGGCAGAGGCATAGATGCCAAATGTCACCCCTATTAATCATCGTAGAAGAAATTCCTATTTGGAGGGTAGAGGTATAGATGCGAAATGTCACCCCTATTAATCGTCATAGAAGCAGTTCCTTTGAAAGATTATGGTTCTTGGGTATCCAATCAATTAATCCTCAAAACCAACTAAACCGGGGAAGCTGAAGCAAAAATGAAATGGGAAATTGGGTGAGGGAATAGGAAAGCTCGACGGAAGGCTTCGATCGCTCAATTCGCTCGGAAGCTCGTTTAGTAGACAACGAGTAGAGGGCGTAGCAACAGTGCAGTCACTGAATTAGGGTTTTTCTAGAAAGCGTCGTCACTACACGAGCTCATAAGTTAAGTATGGATTGAGCCTTGTCTACGAAGCTTCGCTTCCTCGTCGTTGCTTGCTTCTGGCAAACCTTGACGCGCACTAAAATATAGGCATTCTGGTATGGTAGGAAGACTACTTTTGACGGCCATAGGAGCGATAGCAAAGCCGACGTCGTCAAATCAAAAGGCAAGTAGTCCTTATAGCAATAGCAAACCAAATAACCAACTTATAGCCCTCTTTTCGTATTCTGTTTAGTCGCTACTGAGCTATTGAAGTCCAAAATTCGACCGTTCCATGAGACGTCCTTCACCCCAACCTGTGGCCTTCTCTTCTTGTTTAGTCTTTTCATTTTACATCTAAGCGCAAGAAGTGCAAATAAGCTTACAGTTCGTAAGTAGGAAGTTAACAGTTGTGAAAGAAGTAGGCTTTTTTTCATTTTCTCCCGCACTCGTCTAGGTAAGCACTTGTTCATGGCTTTCAGTCTGCAAGCGTCTAGTAAGAGTCTTGTAGTATAATGTGTACTTTTGCATTTACCATTCGACACAGGTGGATCACATAATCATTCGTCATTCTATTAGTGAGTATCGGGACTCTATTCAACGTTTCGAGGGGCGGGAGGCTTTGATTCTGTGATCCGATACGCTTTCCCTGAGTTGCGTCGAGCTTGAACGAGAACATGATCCCCACCTCGATGACCAAGCCAAAGAAAGGGACCTACTCTGAGACACGGAGCTTTTCGATCGGCTATTAAAGATAGATATCTATTTGTCGAATCCACTGTGCTTGAGAACATTGCCTGTTCCACTGTACTTGGCTTACGCACTGTGCCTGAGAAGAAAGACATAAATAGATATTGGTTTTTGGACGGAGTGTCGAGAGCCTAGAACAGAGGATAGAGAGCCGACACATAGGAGAAAGGGGCATCACGATTGAGTTGGGGAATCCACAGACAGAGATGGCACGCTAGCAAAAAGATGGTGATACTCTACTCTCGATATAGAAACGGTCTCGGAAGAGTCTTTCAGATGTCATGCATCCAACGAGTCGGTCAGGTGCGAAGCGTGGTTATATACATATTCCGGCTCGTCGGTCATTATAGATCAGGAGGCATGGCGAGACGAAGGGATTGGATTTGAACTATGATCAAATTAGTTGATGTTGACTTTTGACGCTCATTTCTTAGTAGGCCAGGGTTTTTGGAGCTACTCCCAGCTCACACTGTAGTGACGGAGGTGCCACCGTGAAGATCTAGGAGTGTGAGCAGCATGAGCAGAAAGGCTCGCATATTGTTTGGAGGGCAGAGGCATAGATGCCAAATGTCACCCCTATTAATCATCGTAGAAGAAATTCCTATTTGGAGGGTAGAGGTATAGATGCGAAATGTCACCCCTATTAATCGTCATAGAAGCAGTTCCTTTGAAAGATTATGGTTCTTGGGTATCCAATCAATTAATCCTCAAAACCAACTAAACCGGGGAAGCTGAAGCAAAAATGAAATGGGAAATTGGGTGAGGGAATAGGAAAGCTCGACGGAAGGCTTCGATCGCTCAATTCGCTCGGAAGCTCGTTTAGTAGACAACGAGTAGAGGGCGTAGCAACAGTGCAGTCACTGAATTAGGGTTTTTCTAGAAAGCGTCGTCACTACACGAGCTCATAAGTTAAGTATGGATTGAGCCTTGTCTACGAAGCTTCGCTTCCTCGTCGTTGCTTGCTTCTGGCAAACCTTGACGCGCACTAAAATATAGGCATTCTGGTATGGTAGGAAGACTACTTTTGACGGCCATAGGAGCGATAGCAAAGCCGACGTCGTCAAATCAAAAGGCAAGTAGTCCTTATAGCAATAGCAAACCAAATAACCAACTTATAGCCCTCTTTTCGTATTCTGTTTAGTCGCTACTGAGCTATTGAAGTCCAAAATTCGACCGTTCCATGAGACGTCCTTCACCCCAACCTGTGGCCTTCTCTTCTTGTTTAGTCTTTTCATTTTACATCTAAGCGCAAGAAGTGAAAAATAAGCTTACAGTTCGTAAGTAGGAAGTTAACAGTTGTGAAAGAAGTAGGCTTTTTTTCATTTTCTCCCGCACTCGTCTAGGTAAGCACTTGTTCATGGCTTTCAGTCTGCAAGCGTCTAGTAAGAGTCTTGTAGTATAATGTGTACTTTTGCATTTACCATTCGACACAGGTGGATCACATAATCATTCGTCATTCTATTAGTGAGTATCGGGACTCTATTCAACGTTTCGAGGGGCGGGAGGCTTTGATTCTGTGATCCGATACGCTTTCCCTGAGTTGCGTCGAGCTTGAACGAGAACATGATCCCCACCTCGATGACCAAGCAAAAGAAAGGGACCTACTCTGAGACACGGAGCTTTTCGATCGGCTATTAAAGATAGATATCTATTTGTCGAATCCACTGTGCTTGAGAACATTGCCTGTTCCACTGTACTTGGCTTACGCACTGTGCCTGAGAAGAAAGACATAAATAGATATTGGATTTTGGACGGAGTGTCGAGAGCCTAGAACAGAGGATAGAGAGCCGACACATAGGAGAAAGGGGCATCACGATTGAGTTGGGGAATCCACAGACAGAGATGGCACGCTAGCAAAAAGATGGTGATACTCTACTCTCGATATAGAAACGGTCTCGGAAGAGTCTTTCAGATGTCATGCATCCAACGAGTCGGTCAGGTGCGAAGCGTGGTTATATACATATTCCGACTCGTCGGTCATTATAGATCAGGAGGCATGGCGAGACGAAGGGATTGGATTTGAACTATGATCAAATTAGTTGATGTTGACTTTTGACGCTCATTTCTTAGTAGGCCAGGGTTTTTGGAGCTACTCCCAGCTCATACTGTAGTGACGGAGGTGCCACCGTGAAGATCTAGGAGTGTGAGCAGCATGAGCAGAAAGGCTCGCATATTGTTTGGAGGGCAGAGGCATAGATGCCAAATGTCACCCCTATTAATCATCGTAGAAGAAATTCCTATTTGGAGGGTAGAGGTATAGATGCGAAATGTCACCCCTATTAATCGTCATAGAAGCAGTTCCTTTGAAAGATTATGGTTCTTGGGTATCCAATCAATTAATCCTCAAAACCAACTAAACCGGGGAAGCTGAAGCAGAAATGAAATGGGAAATTGGGTGAGGGAATAGGAAAGCCCGACGGAAGGCTTCGATCGCTCAATTCGCTCGGAAGCTCGTTTAGTAGACAACGAGTAGAGGGCGTAGCAACAGTGCAGTCACTGAATTAGGGTTTTTCTAGAAAGCGTCGTCACTACACGAGCTCATAAGTTAAGTATGGATTGAGCCTTGTCTACGAAGCTTCGCTTCCTCGTCGTTGCTTGCTTCTGGCAAAGCTTGACGCGCACTAAAATATAGGCATTCTGGTATGGTAGGAAGACTACTTTTGACGGCCATAGGAGCGATAGCAAAGCCGACGTCGTCAAATCAAAAGGCAAGTAGTCCTTATAGCAATAGCAAACCAAATAACCAACTTATAGCCCTCTTTTCGTATTCTATTTAGTCGCTACTGAGCTATTGAAGTCCAAAATTCGACCGTTCCATGAGACGTCCTTCACCCCAACCTGTGGCCTTCTCTTCTTGTTTAGTCTTTTCATTTTACATCTAAGCGCAAGAAGTGCAAATAAGCTTACAGTTCGTAAGTAGGAAGTTAACAGTTGTGAAAGAAGTAGGCTTTTTTTCATTTTCTCCCGCACTCGTCTAGGTAAGCACTTGTTCATGGCTTTCAGTCTGCAAGCGTCTAGTAAGAGTCTTGTAGTATAATGTGTACTTTTGCATTTACCATTCGACACAGGTGGATCACATAATCATTCGTCATTCTATTAGTGAGTATCGGGACTCTATTCAACGTTTCGAGGGGCGGGAGGCATTGATTCTGTGATCCGATACGCTTTCCCTAAGTTGCATCGAGCTTGAACGAGAACATGATCCCCACCTCGATGACCAAGCAAAAGAAAGGGACCTACTCTGAGACACGGAGCTTTTCGATCGGCTATTAAAGATAGATATCTATTTGTCGAATCCACTGTGCTTGAGAACATTGCCTGTTCCACTGTACTTGGCTTACGCACTGTGCCTGAGAAGAAAGACATAAATAGATATTAGATTTTGGACGGAGTGTCGAGAGCCTAGAACAGAGGATAGAGAGCCGACACATAGGAGAAAGGGACATCACGATTGAGTTGGGGAATCCACAGACAGAGATGGCACGCTAGCAAAAAGATGGTGATACTCTACTCTCGATATAGAAACGGTCTCGGAAGAGTCTTTCAGATGTCATGCATCCAACAAGTCGGTCAGGTGCGAAGCGTGGTTATATACATATTCCGACTCGCCGGTCATTATAGATCAGGAGGCATGGCGAGACGAAGGGATTGGATTTGAACTATGATCAAATTAGTTGATGTTGACTTTTGACGCTCATTTCTTAGTAGGCCAGGATTTTTGGAGCTACTCTCAGCTCACACTGTAGTGACGGAGGTGCCACCGTGAAGATCTAGGAGTGTGAGCAGCATGAGCAGAAAGGCTCGCATATTGTTTGGAGGGCAGAGTCATAGATGCCAAATGTCACCCCTATTAATCATCGTAGAAGAAATTCCTATTTGGAGGGTAGAGGTATAGATGCGAAATGTCACCCCTATTAATCGTCATAGAAGCAGTTCCTTTGAAAGATTATGGTTCTTGGGTATCCAATCAATTAATCCTCAAAACCAACTAAACCGGGGAAGCTGAAGCAGAAATGAAATGGGAAATTGGGTGAGGGAATAGGAAAGCTCGACGGAAGGCTTCGATCGCTCAATTCGCTCGGAAGCTCGTTTAGTAGACAACGAGTAGAGGGCGTAGCAACAGTGCAGTCACTGAATTAGGATTTTTCTAGAAAGCGTCGTCACTACACGAGCTCATAAGTTAAGTATGGATTCAGCCTTGTCTACGAAGCTTCGCTTCCTCGTCGTTGCTTGCTTCTGGCAAAGCTTGACGCGCACTAAAATATAGTCATTCTGGTATGGTAGGAAGACTACTTTTGACGGCCATAGGAGCGATAGCAAAGCCGACGTCGTCAAATCAAAAGGCAAGTAGTCCTTATAGCAATAGCAAACCAAATAACCAACTTATAGCCCTCTTTTCGTATTCTATTTAGTCGCTACTGAGCTATTGAAGTCCAAAATTCGACCGTTCCATGAGACGTCCTTCACCCCAACCTGTGGCCTTCTCTTCTTGTTTAGTCTTTTCATTTTACATCTAAGCGCAAGAAGTGCAAATAAGCTTACAGTTCGTAAGTAGGAAGTTAACAGTTGTGAAAGAAGTAGGCTTTTTTTCATTTTCTCCCGCACTCGTCTAGGTAAGCACTTGTTCATGGCTTTCAGTCTGCAAGCGTCTAGTAAGAGTCTTGTAGTATAATGTGTACTTTTGCATTTACCATTCGACACAGGTGGATCACATAATCATTCGTCATTCTATTAGTGAGTATCGGGACTCTATTCAACGTTTCGAGGGGCAGGAGGCTTTGATTCTGTGATCCGATACGCTTTCCCTAAGTTGCATCGAGCTTGAACGAGAACATGATCCCCACCTCGATGACCAAGCCAAAGAAAGGGACCTACTCTGAGACACGGAGTTTTTCGATCGGCTATTAAAGATAGATATCAATTTGTCGAATCCACTGTGCTTGAGAACATTGCCAGTTCCACTGTACTTGGCTTAAGCACTGTGCCTGAGAAGAAAGACATAAATAGATATTGGTTTTTGGACGGAGTGTCGAGAGCCTAGAACAGAGGATAGAGAGCCGACACATAGGGGAAAGGGGCATCACGATTGAGTTGGGGAATCCACAAACAGAGATGGCACGCTAGCAAAAAGATGGTGATACTCTACTCTCGATATAGAAATGGTCTCGGAAGAGTCTTTCAGATGTCATGCATCCAACGAGTCGTCAGGTGCGAAGCGTGGTTATATACATATTCCGACTCGTCGGTCATTATAGATCAGGAGGCATGGCGAGACGAAGGGATTGGATTTGAACTATGATCAAATTAGTTGATGTTGACTTTTGACGCTCATTTCTTAGTAGGCCAGGGTTTTTGGAGCTACTCCCAGCTCACTCTGTAGTGACGGAGGTGCCACCGTGAAGATCTAGGAGTGTGAGCAGCATGAGCAGAAAGGCTCGCATATTGTTTGGAGGGCAGAGGCATAGATGCCAAATGTCACCCCTATTAATCATCGTAGAAGCAATTCCTATTTGGAGGGTAGAGGTATAGATGCGAAATGTCACCCCTATTAATCGTCATAGAAGCAGTTCCTTTGAAAGATTATGGTTCTTGGGTATCCAATCAATTAATCCTCAAAACCAACTAAACCGGGGAAGCTGAAGCAGAAATGAAATGGGAAATTGGATGAGGGAATAGGAAAGCTCGACGGAAGGCTTCGATCGCTCAATTCGCTCGGAAGCTCGTTTAGTAGACAACGAGTAGAGGGCGTAGCAACAGTGCAGTCACTGAATTAGGGTTTTTCTAGAAAGCGTCGTCACTACACGAGCTCATAAGTTAAGTATGGATTGAGCCTTGTCTACGAAGCTTCGCTTCCTCGTCGTTGCTTGCTTCTGGCAAAGCTTGACGCGCACTAAAATATAGGCATTCTGGTATGGTAGGAAGACTACTTTTGACGGCCATAGGAGCGATAGCAAAGCCGACGTCGTCAAATCAAAAGGCAAGTAGTCCTTATAGCAATAGCAAACCAAATAACCAACTTATAGCCCTCTTTTCGTATTCTGTTTAGTCGCTACTGAGCTATTGAAGTCCAAAATTCGACCGTTCCATGAGACGTCCTTCACCCCAACCTGTGGCCTTCTCTTCTTGTTTAGTCTTTTCATTTTACATCTAAGCGCAAGAAGTGAAAAATAAGCTTACAGTTCGTAAGTAGGAAGTTAACAGTTGTGAAAGAAGTAGGCTTTTTTTCATTTTCTCCCGCACTCGTCTAGGTAAGCACTTGTTCATGGCTTTCAGTCTGCAAGCGTCTAGTAAGAGTCTTGTAGTATAATGTGTACTTTTGCATTTACCATTCGACACAGGTGGATCACATAATCATTCGTCATTCTATTAGTGAGTATCGGGACTCTATTCAACGTTTCGAGGGGCGGGAGGCTTTGATTCTGTGATCCGATACGCTTTCCCTGAGTTGCGTCGAGCTTGAACGAGAACATGATCCCCACCTCGATGACCAAGCAAAAGAAAGGGACCTACTCTGAGACACGGAGCTTTTCGATCGGCTATTAAAGATAGATATCTATTTGTCGAATCCACTGTGCTTGAGAACATTGCCTGTTCCACTGTACTTGGCTTACGCACTGTGCCTGAGAAGAAAGACATAAATAGATATTGGATTTTGGACGGAGTGTCGAGAGCCTAGAACAGAGGATAGAGAGCCGACACATAGGAGAAAGGGGCATCACGATTGAGTTGGGTAATCCACAGACAGAGATGGCACGCTAGCAAAAAGATGGTGATACTCTACTCTCGATATAGAAACGGTCTCGGAAGAGTCTTTCAGATGTCATGCATCCAACGAGTCGGTCAGGTGCGAAGCGTGGTTATATACATATTCCGACTCGTCGGTCATTATAGATCAGGAGGCATGGCGAGACGAAGGGATTGGATTTGAATTATGATCAAATTAGTTGATGTTGACTTTTGACGCTCATTTCTTAGTAGGCCAGGATTTTTGGAGCTACTCTCAGCTCACACTGTAGTGACGGAGGTGCCACCGTGAAGATCTAGGAGTGTGAGCAGCATGAGCAGAAAGGCTCGCATATTGTTTGGAGGGCAGAGTCATAGATGCCAAATGTCACCCCTATTAATCATCGTAGAAGAAATTCCTATTTGGAGGGTAGAGGTATAGATGCGAAATGTCACCCCTATTAATCGTCATAGAAGCAGTTCCTTTGAAAGATTATGGTTCTTGGGTATCCAATCAATTAATCCTCAAAACCAACTAAACCGGGGAAGCTGAAGCAGAAATGAAATGGGAAATTGGATGAGGGAATAGGAAAGCTCGACGGAAGGCTTCGATCGCTCAATTCGCTCGGAAGCTCGTTTAGTAGACAACGAGTAGAGGGCGTAGCAACAGTGCAGTCACTGAATTAGGGTTTTTCTAGAAAGCGTCGTCACTACACGAGCTCATAAGTTAAGTATGGATTGAGCCTTGTCTACGAAGCTTCGCTTCCTCGTCGTTGCTTGCTTCTGGCAAAGCTTGACGCGCACTAAAATATAGGCATTCTGGTATGGTAGGAAGACTACTTTTGACGGCCATAGGAGCGATAGCAAAGCCGACGTCGTCAAATCAAAAGGCAAGTAGTCCTTATAGCAATAGCAAACCAAATAACCAACTTATAGCCCTCTTTTCGTATTCTGTTTAGTCGCTACTGAGCTATTGAAGTCCAAAATTCGACCGTTCCATGAGACGTCCTTCACCCCAACCTGTGGCCTTCTCTTTTGGTTTAGTCTTTTCATTTTACATCTAAGCGCAAGAAGTGCAAATAAGCTTACAGTTCGTAAGTAGGAAGTTAACAGTTGTGAAAGAAGTAGGCTTTTTTTCATTTTCTCCCGCACTCGTCTAGGTAAGCACTTGTTCATGGCTTTCAGTCTGCAAGCGTCTAGTAAGAATCTTGTAGTATAATGTGTACTTTTGCATTTACCATTCGACACAGGTGGATCACATAATCATTCGTCATTCTATTAGTGAGTATCGGGACTCTATTCAACGTTTCGAGGGGCATGAGGCTTTGATTCTGTGATCCGATACGCTTTCCCTGAGTTGCGTCGAGCTTGAACGAGAACATGATCCCCACCTCGATGACCAAGCCAAAGAAAGGGACCTACTCTGAGACACGGAGCTTTTCGATCGGCTATTAAAGATAGATATCTATTTGTCGAATCCACTGTGCTTGAGAACATTGCCTGTTCCACTGTACTTGGCTTACGCACTGTGCCTGAGAAGAAAGACATAAATAGATATTGGTTTTTGGACGGAGTGTCGAAAGCCTAGAACAGAGGATAGAGAGCCGACACATAGGAGAAAGGGGCATCACGATTGAGTTGGGGAATCCACAGACAGAGATGGCACGCTAGCAAAAAGATGGTGATACTCTACTCTCGATATAGAAACGGTCTCGGAAGAGTCTTTCAGATGTCATGCATCCAACGAGTCGGTCAGGTGCGAAGCGTGGTTATATACATATTCCGACTCGCCGGTCATTATAGATCAGGAGGCATGGCGAGACGAAGGGATTGGATTTGAACTATGATCAAATTAGTTGATGTTGACTTTTGACGCTCATTTCTTAGTAGGCCAGGGTTTTTGGAGCTACTCGCAGCTCACACTGTAGTGACGGAGGTGCCACCGTGAAGATCTAGGAGTGTGAGCAGCATGAGCAGAAAGGCTCACATATTGTTTGGAGGGCAGAGGCATAGATGCCAAATGTCACCCCTATTAATCATCGTAGAAGAAATTCCTATTTGGAGGGTAGAGGTATAGATGCGAAATGTCACCCCTATTAATCGTCATAGAAGCAGTTCCTTTGAAAGATTATGGTTCTTGGGTATCCAATCAAATAATCCTCAAAACCAACTAAACCGGGGAAGCTGAAGCAGAAATGAAATGGGAAATTGGATGAGGGAATAGGAAAGCTCGACGGAAGGCTTCGATCGCTCAATTCGCTCGGAAGCTCGTTTAGTAGACAACGAGTAGAGGGCGTAGCAACAGTGCAGTCACTGAATTAGGGTTTTTCTAGAAAGCGTCGTCACTACACGAGCTCATAAGTTAAGTATGGATTGAGCCTTGTCTACGAAGCTTCGCTTCCTCGTCGTTGCTTGCTTCTGGCAAAGCTTGACGCGCACTAAAATATAGGCATTCTGGTATGGTAGGAAGACTACTTTTGACGGCCATAGGAGCGATAGCAAAGCCGACGTCGTCAAATCAAAAGGCAAGTAGTCCTTATAGCAATAGCAAACCAAATAACCAACTTATAGCTCTCTTTTCGTATTCTGTTTAGTCGCTACTGAGCTATTGAAGTCCAAAATTCGACCGTTCCATGAGACGTCCTTCACCCCAACCTGTGGCCTTCTCTTCTTGTTTAGTCTTTTCATTTTACATCTAAGCGCAAGAAGTGCAAATAAGCTTACAGTTCGTAAGTAGGAAGTTAACAGTTGTGAAAGAAGTAGGCTTTTTTTCATTTTCTCCCGCACTCGTCTAGGTAAGCACTTGTTCATGGCTTTCAGTCTGCAAGCGTCTAGTAAGAATCTTGTAGTATAATGTGTACTTTTGCATTTACCATTCGACACAGGTGGATCACATAATCATTCGTCATTCTATTAGTGAGTATCGGGACTCTATTCAACGTTTCGAGGGGCATGAGGCTTTGATTCTGTGATCCGATACGCTTTCCCTGAGTTGCGTCGAGCTTGAACGAGAACATGATCCCCACCTCGATGACCAAGCCAAAGAAAGGGACCTACTCTGAGACACGGAGCTTTTCGATCGGCTATTAAAGATAGATATCTATTTGTCGAATCCACTGTGCTTGAGAACATTGCCTGTTCCACTGTACTTGGCTTACGCACTGTGCCTGAGAAGAAAGACATAAATAGATATTGGTTTTTGGACGGAGTGTCGAAAGCCTAGAACAGAGGATAGAGAGCCGACACATAGGAGAAAGGGGCATCACGATTGAGTTGGGGAATCCACAGACAGAGATGGCACGCTAGCAAAAAGATGGTGATACTCTACTCTCGATATAGAAACGGTCTCGGAAGAGTCTTTCAGATGTCATGCATCCAACGAGTCGGTCAGGTGCGAAGCGTGGTTATATACATATTCCGACTCGCCGGTCATTATAGATCAGGAGGCATGGCGAGACGAAGGGATTGGATTTGAACTATGATCAAATTAGTTGATGTTGACTTTTGACGCTCATTTCTTAGTAGGCCAGGGTTTTTGGAGCTACTCGCAGCTCACACTGTAGTGACGGAGGTGCCACCGTGAAGATCTAGGAGTGTGAGCAGCATGAGCAGAAAGGCTCACATATTGTTTGGAGGGCAGAGGCATAGATGCCAAATGTCACCCCTATTAATCATCGTAGAAGAAATTCCTATTTGGAGGGTAGAGGTATAGATGTGAAATGTCACCCCTATTAATCGTCATAGAAGCAGTTCCTTTGAAAGATTATGGTTCTTGGGTATCCAATCAATTAATTCTCAAAACCAACTAAACCGGGGAAGCTGAAGCAGAAATGAAATGGGAAATTGGGTGAGGGAATAGGAAAGCTCGACGGAAGGCTTCGATCGCTCAATTCGCTCGGAAGCTCGTTTAGTAGACAACGAGTAGAGGGCGTAGCAACAGTGCAGTCACTGAATTAGGGTTTTTCTAGAAAGCGTCGTCACTACACGAGCTCATAAGTTAAGTATGGATTGAGCCTTGTCTACGAAGTTTCGCTTCCTCGTCGTTGCTTGCTTCTGGCAAAGCTTGACGCGCACTAAAATATAGGTATTATGGTATGGTAGGAAGACTACTTTTGACGGCCATAGGAGCGATAGCAAAGCCGACGTCGTCAAATCAAAAGGCAAGTAGTCCTTATAGCAATAGCAAACCAAATAACCAACTTATAGCCCTCTTTTCGTATTCTATTTAGTCGCTACTGAGCTATTGAAGTCCAAAATTCGACCGTTCCATGAGACGTCCTTCACCCCAACCTGTGGCCTTCTCTTCTTGTTTAGTCTTTTCATTTTACATCTAAGCGCAAGAAGTGCAAATAAGCTTACAGTTCGTAAGTAGGAAGTTAACAGTTGTGAAAGAAGTAGGCTTTTTTTCATTTTCTCCCGCACTCGTCTAGGTAAGCACTTGTTCATGGCTTTCAGTCTGCAAGCGTCTAGTAAGAGTCTTGTAGTATAATGTGTACTTTTGCATTTACCATTCGACACAGGTGGATCACATAATCATTCGTCATTCTATTAGTGAGTATCGGGACTCTATTCAACGTTTCGAGGGGCAGGAGGCTTTGATTCTGTGATCCGATACGCTTTCCCTAAGTTGCATCGAGCTTGAACGAGAACATGATCCCCACCTCGATGACCAAGCCAAAGAAAGGGACCTACTCTGAGACACGGAGTTTTTCGATCGGCTATTAAAGATAGATATCAATTTGTCGAATCCACTGTGCTTGAGAACATTGCCAGTTCCACTGTACTTGGCTTAAGCACTGTGCCTGAGAAGAAAGACATAAATAGATATTGGTTTTTGGACGGAGTGTCGAGAGCCTAGAACAGAGGATAGAGAGCCGACACATAGGGGAAAGGGGCATCACGATTGAGTTGGGGAATCCACAAACAGAGATGGCACGCTAGCAAAAAGATGGTGATACTCTACTCTCGATATAGAAATGGTCTCGGAAGAGTCTTTCAGATGTCATGCATCCAACGAGTCGTCAGGTGCGAAGCGTGGTTATATACATATTCCGACTCGTCGGTCATTATAGATCAGGAGGCATGGCGAGACGAAGGGATTGGATTTGAACTATGATCAAATTAGTTGATGTTGACTTTTGACGCTCATTTCTTAGTAGGCCAGGGTTTTTGGAGCTACTCCCAGCTCACTCTGTAGTGACGGAGGTGCCACCGTGAAGATCTAGGAGTGTGAGCAGCATGAGCAGAAAGGCTCGCATATTGTTTGGAGGGCAGAGGCATAGATGCCAAATGTCACCCCTATTAATCATCGTAGAAGCAATTCCTATTTGGAGGGTAGAGGTATAGATGCGAAATGTCACCCCTATTAATCGTCATAGAAGCAGTTCCTTTGAAAGATTATGGTTCTTGGGTATCCAATCAATTAATCCTCAAAACCAACTAAACCGGGGAAGCTGAAGCAGAAATGAAATGGGAAATTGGATGAGGGAATAGGAAAGCTCGACGGAAGGCTTCGATGGCTCAATTCGCTCGGAAGCTCGTTTAGTAGACAACGAGTAGAGGGCGTAGCAACAGTGCAGTCACTGAATTAGGGTTTTTCTAGAAAGCGTCGTCACTACACGAGCTCATAAGTTAAGTATGGATTGAGCCTTGTCTACGAAGCTTCGCTTCCTCGTCGTTGCTTGCTTCTGGCAAAGCTTGACGCGCACTAAAATATAGGCATTCTGGTATGGTAGGAAGACTACTTTTGACGGCCATAGGAGCGATAGCAAAGCCGACATCGTCAAATCAAAAGGCAAGTAGTCCTTATAGCAATAGCAAACCAAATAACCAACTTATAGCCCTCTTTTCGTATTCTGTTTAGTCGCTACTGAGCTATTGAAGTCCAAAATTCGACCGTTCCATGAGACGTCCTTCACCCCAACCTGTGGCCTTCTCTTCTTGTTTAGTCTTTTCATTTTACATCTAAGCGCAAGAAGTGAAAAATAAGCTTACAGTTCGTAAGTAGGAAGTTAACAGTTGTGAAAGAAGTAGGCTTTTTTTCATTTTCTCCCGCACTCGTTTAGGTAAGCACTTGTTCATGGCTTTCAGTCTGCAAGCGTCTAGTAAGAGTCTTGTAGTATAATGTGTACTTTTGCATTTACCATTCGACACAGGTGGATCACATAATCATTCGTCATTCTATTAGTGAGTATCGGGACTCTATTCAACGTTTCGAGGGGCGGGAGGCTTTGATTCTGTGATCCGATACGCTTTCCCTGAGTTGCGTCGAGCTTGAACGAGAACATGATCCCCACCTCGATGACCAAGCAAAAGAAAGGGACCTACTCTGAGACACGGAGCTTTTCGATCGGCTATTAAAGATAGATATCTATTTGTCGAATCCACTGTGCTTGAGAACATTGCCTGTTCCACTGTACTTGGCTTACGCACTGTGCCTGAGAAGAAAGACATAAATAGATATTGGATTTTGGACGGAGTGTCGAGAGCCTAGAACAGAGGATAGAGAGCCGACACATAGGAGAAAGGGGCATCACGATTGAGTTGGGTAATCCACAGACAGAGATGGCACGCTAGCAAAAAGATGGTGATACTCTACTCTCGATATAGAAACGGTCTCGGAAGAGTCTTTCAGATGTCATGCATCCAACGAGTCGGTCAGGTGCGAAGCGTGGTTATATACATATTCCGACTCGTCGGTCATTATAGATCAGGAGGCATGGCGAGACGAAGGGATTGGATTTGAATTATGATCAAATTAGTTGATGTTGACTTTTGACGCTCATTTCTTAGTAGGCCAGGATTTTTGGAGCTACTCTCAGCTCACACTGTAGTGACGGAGGTGCCACCGTGAAGATCTAGGAGTGTGAGCAGCATGAGCAGAAAGGCTCGCATATTGTTTGGAGGGCAGAGTCATAGATGCCAAATGTCACCCCTATTAATCATCGTAGAAGAAATTCCTATTTGGAGGGTAGAGGTATAGATGCGAAATGTCACCCCTATTAATCGTCATAGAAGCAGTTCCTTTGAAAGATTATGGTTCTTGGGTATCCAATCAATTAATCATCAAAACCAACTAAACCGGGGAAGCTGAAGCAGAAATGAAATGGGAAATTGGATGAGGGAATAGGAAAGCTCGACGGAAGGCTTCGATCGCTCAATTCGCTCGGAAGCTCGTTTAGTAGACAACGAGTAGAGGGCGTAGCAACAGTGCAGTCACTGAATTAGGGTTTTTCTAGAAAGCGTCGTCACTACACGAGCTCATAAGTTAAGTATGGATTGAGCCTTGTCTACGAAGCTTCGCTTCCTCGTCGTTGCTTGCTTCTGGCAAAGCTTGACGCGCACTAAAATATAGGCATTCTGGTATGGTAGGAAGACTACTTTTGACGGCCATAGGAGCGATAGCAAAGCCGACGTCGTCAAATCAAAAGGCAAGTAGTCCTTATAGCAATAGCAAACCAAATAACCAACTTATAGCCCTCTTTTCGTATTCTGTTTAGTCGCTACTGAGCTATTGAAGTCCAAAATTCGACCGTTCCATGAGACGTCCTTCACCCCAACCTGTGGCCTTCTCTTTTGGTTTAGTCTTTTCATTTTACATCTAAGCGCAAGAAGTGCAAATAAGCTTACAGTTCGTAAGTAGGAAGTTAACAGTTGTGAAAGAAGTAGGCTTTTTTTCATTTTCTCCCGCACTCGTCTAGGTAAGCACTTGTTCATGGCTTTCAGTCTGCAAGCGTCTAGTAAGAATCTTGTAGTATAATGTGTACTTTTGCATTTACCATTCGACACAGGTGGATCACATAATCATTCGTCATTCTATTAGTGAGTATCGGGACTCTATTCAACGTTTCGAGGGGCATGAGGCTTTGATTCTGTGATCCGATACGCTTTCCCTGAGTTGCGTCGAGCTTGAACGAGAACATGATCCCCACCTCGATGACCAAGCCAAAGAAAGGGACCTACTCTGAGACACGGAGCTTTTCGATCGGCTATTAAAGATAGATATCTATTTGTCGAATCCACTGTGCTTGAGAACATTGCCTGTTCCACTGTACTTGGCTTACGCACTGTGCCTGAGAAGAAAGACATAAATAGATATTGGTTTTTGGACGGAGTGTCGAAAGCCTAGAACAGAGGATAGAGAGCCGACACATAGGAGAAAGGGGCATCACGATTGAGTTGGGGAATCCACAGACAGAGATGGCACGCTAGCAAAAAGATGGTGATACTCTACTCTCGATATAGAAACGGTCTCGGAAGAGTCTTTCAGATGTCATGCATCCAACGAGTCGGTCAGGTGCGAAGCGTGGTTATATACATATTCCGACTCGCCGGTCATTATAGATCAGGAGGCATGGCGAGACGAAGGGATTGGATTTGAACTATGATCAAATTAGTTGATGTTGACTTTTGACGCTCATTTCTTAGTAGGCCAGGGTTTTTGGAGCTACTCGCAGCTCACACTGTAGTGACGGAGGTGCCACCGTGAAGATCTAGGAGTGTGAGCAGCATGAGCAGAAAGGCTCACATATTGTTTGGAGGGCAGAGGCATAGATGCCAAATGTCACCCCTATTAATCATCGTAGAAGAAATTCCTATTTGGAGGGTAGAGGTATAGATGCGAAATGTCACCCCTATTAATCGTCATAGAAGCAGTTCCTTTGAAAGATTATGGTTCTTGGGTATCCAATCAAATAATCCTCAAAACCAACTAAACCGGGGAAGCTGAAGCAGAAATGAAATGGGAAATTGGATGAGGGAATAGGAAAGCTCGACGGAAGGCTTCGATCGCTCAATTCGCTCGGAAGCTCGTTTAGTAGACAACGAGTAGAGGGCGTAGCAACAGTGCAGTCACTGAATTAGGGTTTTTCTAGAAAGCATCGTCACTACACGAGCTCATAAGTTAAGTATGGATTGAGCCTTGTCTACGAAGCTTCGCTTCCTCGTCGTTGCTTGCTTCTGGCAAAGCTTGACGCGCACTAAAATATAGGCATTCTGGTATGGTAGGAAGACTACTTTTGACGGCCATAGGAGCGATAGCAAAGCCGACGTCGTCAAATCAAAAGGCAAGTAGTCCTTATAGCAATAGCAAACCAAATAACCAACTTATAGCTCTCTTTTCGTATTCTGTTTAGTCGCTACTGAGCTATTGAAGTCCAAAATTCGACCGTTCCATGAGACGTCCTTCACCCCAACCTGTGGCCTTCTCTTCTTGTTTAGTCTTTTCATTTTACATCTAAGCGCAAGAAGTGCAAATAAGCTTACAGTTCGTAAGTAGGAAGTTAACAGTTGTGAAAGAAGTAGGCTTTTTTTCATTTTCTCCCGCACTCGTCTAGGTAAGCACTTGTTCATGGCTTTCAGTCTGCAAGCGTCTAGTAAGAATCTTGTAGTATAATGTGTACTTTTGCATTTACCATTCGACACAGGTGGATCACATAATCATTCGTCATTCTATTAGTGAGTATCGGGACTCTATTCAACGTTTCGAGGGGCATGAGGCTTTGATTCTGTGATCCGATACGCTTTCCCTGAGTTGCGTCGAGCTTGAACGAGAACATGATCCCCACCTCGATGACCAAGCCAAAGAAAGGGACCTACTCTGAGACACGGAGCTTTTCGATCGGCTATTAAAGATAGATATCTATTTGTCGAATCCACTGTGCTTGAGAACATTGCCTGTTCCACTGTACTTGGCTTACGCACTGTGCCTGAGAAGAAAGACATAAATAGATATTGGTTTTTGGACGGAGTGTCGAAAGCCTAGAACAGAGGATAGAGAGCCGACACATAGGAGAAAGGGGCATCACGATTGAGTTGGGGAATCCACAGACAGAGATGGCACGCTAGCAAAAAGATGGTGATACTCTACTCTCGATATAGAAACGGTCTCGGAAGAGTCTTTCAGATGTCATGCATCCAACGAGTCGGTCAGGTGCGAAGCGTGGTTATATACATATTCCGACTCGCCGGTCATTATAGATCAGGAGGCATGGCGAGACGAAGGGATTGGATTTGAACTATGATCAAATTAGTTGATGTTGACTTTTGACGCTCATTTCTTAGTAGGCCAGGGTTTTTGGAGCTACTCGCAGCTCACACTGTAGTGACGGAGGTGCCACCGTGAAGATCTAGGAGTGTGAGCAGCATGAGCAGAAAGGCTCACATATTGTTTGGAGGGCAGAGGCATAGATGCCAAATGTCACCCCTATTAATCATCGTAGAAGAAATTCCTATTTGGAGGGTAGAGGTATAGATGTGAAATGTCACCCCTATTAATCGTCATAGAAGCAGTTCCTTTGAAAGATTATGGTTCTTGGGTATCCAATCAATTAATTCTCAAAACCAACTAAACCGGGGAAGCTGAAGCAGAAATGAAATGGGAAATTGGGTGAGGGAATAGGAAAGCTCGACGGAAGGCTTCGATCGCTCAATTCGCTCGGAAGCTCGTTTAGTAGACAACGAGTAGAGGGCGTAGCAACAGTGCAGTCACTGAATTAGGGTTTTTCTAGAAAGCGTCGTCACTAAACGAGCTCATAAGTTAAGTATGGATTGAGCCTTGTCTACGAAGCTTCGCTTCCTCGTCGTTGCTTGCTTCTGGCAAAGCTTGACGCGCACTAAAATATAGGTATTCTGGTATGGTAGGAAGACTACTTTTGACGGCCATAGGAGCGATAGCAAAGCCGACGTCGTCAAATCAAAAGGCAAGTAGTCCTTATAGCAATAGCAAACCAAATAACCAACTTATAGCCCTCTTTTCGTATTCTGTTTAGTCGCTACTGAGCTATTGAAGTCCAAAATTCGACCGTTCCATGAGACGTCCTTCACCCCAACCTGTGGCCTTCTCTTCTTATTTAGTCTTTTCATTTTACATCTAAGCGCAAGAAGTGCAAATAAGCTTACAGTTCGTAAGTAGGAAGTTAACAGTTGTGAAAGAAGTAGGCTTTTTTTCATTTTCTCCCGCACTCGTCTAGGTAAGCACTTGTTCATGGCTTTCAGTCTGCAAGCGTCTAGTAAGAGTCTTGTAGTATAATGTGTACTTTTGCATTTACCTTTCGACACAGGTGGATCACATAATCATTCGTCATTCTATTAGTGAGTATCGGGACTCTATTCAACGTTTCGAGGGGCGGGAGGCTTTGATTCTGTGATCCGATACGCTTTCCCTGAGTTGCGTCGAGCTTGAACGAGAACATGATCCCCACCTCGATGACCAAGCCAAAGAAAGGGACCTACTCTGAGACACGGAGTTTTTCGATCGGCTATTAAAGATAGATATCTATTTGTCGAATCCACTGTGCTTGAGAACATTGCCTGTTCCACTGTACTTGGCTTAAGCACTGTGCCTGAGAAGAAAGACATAAATAGATATTGGTTTTTGGACGGAGTATCGAGAGCCTAGAACAGAGGATAGAGAGCCGACACATAGGGGAAAGGGGCATCACGATTGAGGGCAGAGTCATAGATGCCAAATGTCACCCCTATTAATCATCGTAGAAGAAATTCCTATTTGGAGGGTAGAGGTATAGATGCGAAATGTCACCCCTATTAATCGTCATAGAAGCAGTTCCTTTGAAAGATTATGGTTCTTGGGTATCCAATCAATTAATCCTCAAAACCAACTAAACCGGGGAAGCTGAAGCAGAAATGAAATGGGAAATTGGGTGAGGGAATAGGAAAGCTCGACGGAAGGCTTCGATCGCTCAATTCGCTCGGAAGCTCGTTTAGTAGACAACGAGTAGAGGGCGTAGCAACAGTGCAGTCACTGAATTAGGGTTTTTCTAGAAAGCGTCGTCACTACACGAGCTCATAAGTTAAGTATGGATTGAGCCTTGTCTACGAAGCTTCGCTTCCTCGTCGTTGCTTGCTTCTGGCAAAGCTTGACGCGCACTAAAATATAGGCATTCTGGTATGGTAGGAAGACTACTTTTGACGGCCATAGGAGCGATAGCAAAGCCGACGTCGTCAAATCAAAAGGCAAGTAGTCCTTATAGCAATAGCAAACCAAATAACCAACTTATAGCCCTCTTTTCGTATTCTATTTAGTCGCTACTGAGCTATTGAAGTCCAAAATTCGACCGTTCCATGAGACGTCCTTCACCCCAACCTGTGGCCTTCTCTTCTTGTTTAGTCTTTTCATTTTACATCTAAGCGCAAGAAGTGCAAATAAGCTTACAGTTCGTAAGTAGGAAGTTAACAGTTGTGAAAGAAGTAGGCTTTTTTTCATTTTCTCCCGCACTCGTCTAGGTAAGCACTTGTTCATGGCTTTCAGTCTGCAAGCGTCTAGTAAGAGTCTTGTAGTATAATGTGTACTTTTGCATTTACCATTCGACACAGGTGGATCACATAATCATTCGTCATTCTATTAGTGAGTATCGGGACTCTATTCAACGTTTCGAGGGGCGGGAGGCTTTGATTCTGTGATCCGATACGCTTTCCCTAAGTTGCATCGAGCTTGAACGAGAACATGATCCCCACCTCGATGACCAAGCCAAAGAAAGGGACCTACTCTAAGACACGGAGTTTTTCGATCGGCTATTAAAGATAGATATCAATTTGTCGAATCCACTGTGCTTGAGAACATTGCCAGTTCCACTGTACTTGGCTTAAGCACTGTGCCTGAGAAGAAAGACATAAATAGATATTGGTTTTTGGACGGAGTGTCGAGAGCCTAGAACAGAGGATAGAGAGCCGACACATAGGGGAAAGGGGCATCACGATTGAGTTGGGGAATCCACAAACAGAGATGGCACGCTAGCAAAAAGATGGTGATACTCTACTCTCGATATAGAAATGGTCTCGGAAGAGTCTTTCAGATGTCATGCATCCAACGAGTCGTCAGGTGCGAAGCGTGGTTATATACATATTCCGACTCGTCGGTCATTATAGATCAGGAGGCATGGCGAGACGAAGGGATTGGATTTGAACTATGATCAAATTAGTTGATGTTGACTTTTGATGCTCATTTCTTAGTAGGCCAGGGTTTTTGGAGCTACTCCCAGCTCACACTGTAGTGACGGAGGTGCCACCGTGAAGATCTAGGAGTGTGAGCAGCATGAGCAGAAAGGCTCGCATATTGTTTGGAGGGCAGAGGCATAGATGCCAAATGTCACCCCTATTAATCATCGTAGAAGCAATTCCTATTTGGAGGGTAGAGGTATAGATGCGAAATGTCACCCCTATTAATCGTCATAGAAGCAGTTCCTTTGAAAGATTATGGTTCTTGGGTATCCAATCAATTAATCCTCAAAACCAACTAAACCGGGGAAGCTGAAGCAGAAATGAAATGGGAAATTGGATGAGGGAATAGGAAAGCTCGACGGAAGGCTTCGATCGCTCAATTCGCTCGGAAGCTCGTTTAGTAGACAACGAGTAGAGGGCGTAGCAACAGTGCAGTCATTGAATTAGGGTTTTTCTAGAAAGCGTCGTCACTACACGAGCTCATAAGTTAAGTATGGATTGAGCCTTGTCTACGAAGCTTCGCTTCCTCGTCGTTGCTTGCTTCTGGCAAAGCTTGACGCGCACTAAAATATAGGCATTCTGGTATGGTAGGAAGACTACTTTTGACGGCCATAGGAGCGATAGCAAAGCCGACGTCGTCAAATCAAAAGGCAAGTAGTCCTTATAGCAATAGCAAACCAAATAACCAACTTATAGCCCTCTATTCGTATTCTGTTTAGTCGCTACTGAGCTATTGAAGTCCAAAATTCGACCGTTCCATGAGACGTCCTTCACCCCAACCTGTGGCCTTCTCTTTTTGTTTAGTCTTTTCATTTTACATCTAAGCGCAAGAAGTGCAAATAAGCTTACAGTTCGTAAGTAGGAAGTTAACAGTTGTGAAAGAAGTAGGCTTTTTTTCATTTTCTCCCGCACTCGTCTAGGTAAGCACTTGTTCATGGCTTTCAGTCTGCAAGCGTCTAGTAAGAATCTTGTAGTATAATGTGTACTTTTGCATTTACCATTCGACACAGGTGGATCACATAATCATTCGTCATTCTATTAGTGAGTATCGGGACTCTATTCAACGTTTCGAGGGGCATGAGGCTTTGATTCTGTGATCCGATACGCTTTCCCTGAGTTGCGTCGAGCTTGAACGAGAACATGATCCCCACCTCGATGACCAAGCCAAAGAAAGGGACCTACTCTGAGACACGGAGCTTTTCGATCGGCTATTAAAGATAGATATCTATTTGTCGAATCCACTGTGCTTGAGAACATTGCCTGTTCCACTGTACTTGGCTTACGCACTGTGCCTGAGAAGAAAGACATAAATAGATATTGGTTTTTGGACGGAGTGACGAAAGCCTAGAACAGAGGATAGAGAGCCGACACATAGGAGAAAGGGGCATCACGATTGAGTTGGGGAATCCACAGACAGAGATGGCACACTAGCAAAAAGATGGTGATACTCTACTCTCGATATAGAAACGGTCTCGGAAGAGTCTTTCAGATGTCATGCATCCAACGAGTCGGTCAGGTGCGAAGCGTGGTTATATACATATTCCGACTCGCCGGTCATTATAGATCAGGAGGCATGGCGAGACGAAGGGATTGGATTTGAACTATGATCAAATTAGTTGATGTTGACTTTTGACGCTCATTTCTTAGTAGGCCAGGGTTTTTGGAGCTACTCGCAGCTCACACTGTAGTGACGGAGGTGCCACCGTGAAGATCTAGGAGTGTGAGCAGCATGAGCAGAAAGGCTCACATATTGTTTGGAGGGCAGAGGCATAGATGCCAAATGTCACCCCTATTAATCATCGTAGAAGAAATTCCTATTTGGAGGGTAGAGGTATAGATGTGAAATGTCACCCCTATTAATCGTCATAGAAGCAGTTCCTTTGAAAGATTATGGTTCTTGGGTATCCAATCAATTAATTCTCAAAACCAACTAAACCGGGGAAGCTGAAGCAGAAATGAAATGGGAAATTGGGTGAGGGAATAGGAAAGCTCGACGGAAGGCTTCGATCGCTCAATTCGCTCGGAAGCTCGTTTAGTAGACAACGAGTAGAGGGCGTAGCAACAGTGCAGTCACTGAATTAGGGTTTTTCTAGAAAGCGTCGTCACTACACGAGCTCATAAGTTAAGTATGGATTGAGCCTTGTCTACGAAGCTTCGCTTCCTCGTCGTTGCTTGCTTCTGGCAAAGCTTGACGCGCACTAAAATATAGGTATTCTGGTATGGTAGGAAGACTACTTTTGACGGCCATAGGAGCGATAGCAAAGCCGACGTCGTCAAATCAAAAGGCAAGTAGTCCTTATAGCAATAGCAAACCAAATAACCAACTTATAGCCCTCTTTTCGTATTCTGTTTAGTCGCTACTGAGCTATTGAAGTCCAAAATTCGACCGTTCCATGAGACGTCCTTCACCCCAACCTGTGGCCTTCTCTTCTTGTTTAGTCTTTTCATTTTACATCTAAGCGCAAGAAGTGCAAATAAGCTTACAGTTCGTAAGTAGGAAGTTAACAGTTGTGAAAGAAGTAGGCTTTTTTTCATTTTCTCCCGCACTCGTCTAGGTAAGCACTTGTTCATGGCTTTCAGTCTGCAAGCGTCTAGTAAGAGTCTTGTAGTATAATGTGTACTTTTGCATTTACCTTTCGACACAGGTGGATCACATAATCATTCGTCATTCTATTAGTGAGTATCGGGACTCTATTCAACGTTTCGAGGGGCGGGAGGCTTTGATTCTGTGATCCGATACGCTTTCCCTGAGTTGCGTCGAGCTTGAACGAGAACATGATCCCCACCTCGATGACCAAGCCAAAGAAAGGGACCTACTCTGAGACACGGAGTTTTTCGATCGGCTATTAAAGATAGATATCTATTTGTCGAATCCACTGTGCTTGAGAACATTGCCTGTTCCACTGTACTTGGCTTAAGCACTGTGCCTGAGAAGAAAGACATAAATAGATATTGGTTTTTGGACGGAGTGTCGAGAGCCTAGAACAGAGGATAGAGAGCCGACACATAGGGGAAAGGGGCATCACGATTGAGTTGGGGAATCCACAGACAGAGATGGCACGCTAGCAAAAAGATGGTGATACTCTACTCTCGATATAGAAACGGTCTCGGAAGAGTTTTTCAGATGTCATGCGTCCAACGAGTAGGACTTTTTGAGTGACAAAAGGCACGATCTCAAGGCAAGGGGAAGTGGAAGCACAGGGGGTAATAGAATCCGCAACAAGAAGTGAAAAGGCGATATGACGAGCCATTGAGTTGGCAAATTCACTACCCGAGAACACAGAAATAGGTCTTTATTTGAAAAAGACAAAGACAGAAAAGAGAAGATATTGAATAGGGAAAGTGAAGCCAATAAAAGACAATAATCCTGCCACTTTTCCATAAATGTTTCAACCCAAAATAGATGTGCAACTAAGTCTATCAGAATGAGAGACCGAGACAGAAATTAGGGTAAGCCAATGGGGTACCAAAAGGTAGGCAATCCGATAGAGAGATGTCATTCTTTTGTGCCCGCTCTTTGAGCTCCTACGACTCGAATCACAGAACCTGAGTGAAATTATAGCATACAATTCGATCAAACCTAAAGACGACGATGTTGATAGTACAAGCGTCAAAGTGTCCATAAGCGTTGAAGCATATAGGCGCATTGAAGCGTTGAAGCGTCCAAAATATGAGAGATTATCCTGCAGTGCGGATCTGCTAGCTCGACTAAGAAAAGATATACTCTGAAAAATAAGAGAAACGACGAGCGTTTGATCTACAAAGAACGGCATAAGAATAGCCCCTCTACTTTCATTTGCTCCGCAAGATGCATTTTTGAGATATAGTTATCCATACTCTCTCGTTTGGAGGACATCGAGCGTCGGTGACCTAGTCTCTATCTACTGAACCAATATTGATATATCTTCGTTGGGGGCTGCGGTACATTGTTATGCACGTCGAGAAATCCCATCTGAGTTGAAATCTCGGTGGCACAGCCCATTTGCTTGCCACATAAGTCAAAACAGTTCGAAAGGTCAGGAACAGCAAGCTCTCGACGTAACAACCTGAGAGACTTTTTCACAATCGTTGGAAGGAATGAAAGACTGGTCTATCATCAATCCTTTCCGGGATCAACCAAACCTGTCGGTATACCAAGTTCCCCAATAATGTTGCCTCACCCTTTTCCAACAATGTCTATCCAAAATATCCCGCTATGGTTTAGGTCTCCTCACTTCGGAAAGAGAAAGATCATCCGAGTGTACAAAATTTACCGATGTATGTTCTTAATACCTCATTCATCAGTCGCATAGACGGTACTCGGTGCATGCATGGGTGAGACCGAACAACATCACGAGCCACTCATACAGGCCCTTCGTCAGTGCTGAATGGCGTCTTCCATTTGTCTCCGCACCTGAAAAATACCATGGTTGTATCAACTTATCAAATCCACCATCTGAGAAAGTGCACCTACACCCACTCAGAATGTTGGGTATAGGGTCAAATTAATATAGTTCAATGCTCTACTCTTATTGCAGCCACTCCCATCCTTCTTTGGTGCAAAAACTACTGGAGTAGAGCAAAAGCATCATATATATCCTGTAATCTCGTAAACAATCATACTTGCTTACGAATCTCATCTCCACTTTTTCATCTAGGAGGCTCCACCAGATACATCCAGCGGTCGTCACATGCGTGCTATTGGGGAAAAAATGTTGATGTACAACCTTACTCACCAGTTGTAATCAACGTTGGGAATGGAGCAGGCATCACAATCATCAGAATGAATCCAATAATTTTGTCTACCTCCCTTTTTTTGAGTATTCAAATGCCTCCTAAAAACCTCCTTCGGTACTAAAACGTAGCACTCCTTCGCCCATGAACTAAAGAAAAAGAGTACATGTGCGGGAGCAGCTCACTTCGCTTCTTGGACACATCCATTTGGTGGAGTAATTGACAGTCCTTCCTTTTTGGGTCGGTTGTGGGTGAGGAGGGATTCCAACCCCCGATACGTGTTCATAGCTACGTGCTCTAATCCTCTATGCTACAGGCCCCACCCTATCTCTATTGGATCTGTTCCCGGGAGTACCCTAAAATGGAACCTCTCCTCAGCCATTTCGTTTAGTTTCGGGTTAATAAGATGTGAAAGCCCGTCTCGCTATATGAACAGTGCATTCTGAGGTGTGAGGCTATCGTCAGCTCGTGTCGTGAGATGTCGTGAGATTGTGTCTAGGTGCAGGTAGTCCGCATCTTCACAGTTATGTCTATTTCACTGAGCCTCTCTCTGAGATAGTGCCCAAATCGTTACGCCTTCTCGCGCCCCTTGGTATTCTCTGCCTACCCACCTGTGTTAGTTTCGGATATAGGTACCCTTTTGTTGAATGTCGTTCGAGCTTTTCCTTGGAGTATGGCATGGATTACTTCAGCATCGTAGCACCTCGTACTCGGACATTGGCTCGAGGCATTTCAAGCTTTTTCTTGGAGTATGGCATGGATTACTTCAGCATTGCAGCACCACGTACTCGGACATTAGCTCGAGGTATTTCCTCTACCCATTTTTACCCTGAAAAAACAAGCTCACGTTGCGTCTTTGAACCGATAACCATCTTTTAGCTATCCTAGCCTCCTCCATCCCTCAGAATCAATAAGGGGTAGTATAGTAATATTCACCTGTTATCCATCGACTATGCCTTTCAGCCTGATCGTCAGGGCCCTGACTCACCCTCCGTGGACAAACTGTCGCCGAGGAGCCCGTCAGGTTTTTAGGGCATTGGATTCTCACCAATGTTTGTATTACTCAAGCCGACATTCTCGCTTCCGCTTCATCCACACCTTCTTACGCGGGTGCTCCCCTACCGATGCATTTTGACATCCCACAACTTCGAACGATCGCTTAGCCCTGTTCATCTTCAGCACAAGACCACTTGATTAGTGAGTTATTACACACTCTTTCGATGGATGGCTGCTTCAAGGAAAACCTCCTTGCTTTCTCTTCACCCCTACCTCTGTCTATCACTGAGAAGTCATTTAGGGGCCGTCAGCTGGTGATTCGGGTTGTTTCTCTCTCGACGATAAAGCTTATCCCCCATCGTCTCACTGGCCGACTGTCGGCCCTTATAATTTTGGGGTCATATCGGGGATTTTGAGCTTGCCTCTATTTCGTACCGCTCTCGCTGCCGCACCGAAATAGTGCTTTACCTCTAGATGTCCAGTCAACTATTGCGCCTCAACGCTTTTCGGGGAGAACCAGCAAGATTTGGGTTCGAGTGGCATTTCACCCCTAATCACAACTCATCCGCTGATTCTTCAACATCAGTCTGTTCGGACCTCCACATCAGTTTTACCCGATGCTTCATCCTGATCATGGAAAGATCACCCAGGTTCGGGTCTATAAGTAGTGATAATTGCCCTATGAAGACTCGTTTTCGATATGGCTCCGGTGGGTTCCCTTAATTGACGCCACTGCCTATGAGTCACCGGCTCATTCTTTAACAGGAACGTGATTAGAGATCGAATTCTCCTCCCACTGCGTCGGGAGCTCACGGTTTCATGTTCGCCACTGCATCGGTAGCTTACGGGATCGCTTTTGCTTTCTTTTCCTCTGGCTACTCAGATGTTTTAGTTTGCCCGGTTATCTCTTGCTTGCCCATGGATTCAGCAGTAGTTCAAAATGTTGACCTATTCAGAAATCTCCGGATCTATGCTTATTTTCAACTCCTCGAAGCATTTTGTCGCATCATACGCCCTTCTTCATCTCTGGGTGCCTGGGTATCCACCCTGACGCCATTACTCGTTTGAACCTCGCCCTCCATTTCCAGACTATGCCATCCTAACGGTCCTACTAAATGGAAGGATGCTCCTCAACTTCCATGAATGAGAAATCATAGATCGAATTGACGAATTGGAAAAATTGGGTGTTATCATAGTATCAGCTGGCTCTCACAGGCAAGAGATAAGCGGACTAGAACCACTGACATCCGCCGTAGGGTAAACCAGTGCCTCTTAAGCCTCCTCAGCTGATTCTATCATAGAGGCCGATGATAGACAATAACTCCCCCCCAAACACAGCTTACAACTTTCATTGTACTGTGCTCTCCAAAGACCAACTCTTCTCATAATCTCAAAAGGTGCTGAGTTGGAATCACATTCATTCATTCTGTTGGATTCGTTGTCTTGTGGTTCTAGAGAATCTAGCTATAGGAGAACCAGAAACATAGAGCTCTCTCCCTTTTTCTGCCCGACTCTTTGGTCGTCAATGAATGCTTTGCGCTCCTTTCAATTGAAGCTGGTAGATGGTGGGGTGTTGACGGGCCTCCCGAGTTCAATAGCACTCCGAATTTGCCAAACGTTCTCTACTAAAAATAGTCAAGCTATCGCATGCGGGCGAAGGAGATGCAGTTCTTAATCATTCCAGACAGGAAGGTAGAGAAGATTCTTTAGACAAATGTTGTAATGGTGTGTTTTCCAATAGGAAAAGACTTCGCTTCGACTTCTAGACCCATATGTGTTTTTGACTTACTCTCGTGATGGTAGGCATATGTTCAAACTCTGATGACAAACTGGTGAAAGACAGCCGGCAGAATTCCTCCCTCCTTCAGTGCAAGAAAAAACATTTAGGTTTTACTGATAACTGATAGCGTGAGCAAAATCCATAAAATCATCACATTTAAAAGTGAATCCCCTTCCCGGTTCATCAACTCTGTCTTTTTCGATTTCTTCTACCACTCCAAAATCTGACAATTGCTTGTTGATTGAGTCAATTGGGACTAACTTTCCGTAGCTTTCCTCATTATGCCAAAGAAATCTTCTTTTCTTGTTTTATAGTTCACGAGATTAGTTCAGCTTTTCAGTCTTTCAAAGGTGGCAAAAACCCTCTTCTCTAAACTATCGAACATGACTGTCACTCGAAATCATTCACATTCCCCTACCCGTCATTCTTTTAAAGGGAAGGAAGTATATGGGAGGAACAAAGCCTTCGTCAATGTCCAAATGGCTGACCGATCTTTTCCCATGTCAGTGCACCCATCTGTATCCACTTCGTCCAATGCAAGAGATTCTTCTTATTCTTCCACGGGTTTCTTCTTCTATCTCAGGAGATTAATTATATTTGTATGGAGCCTAAAAGCAGTTATATACAGGTCTGGCGCTTCATCTTGCAAACGAAAGGCTCTTTCAATTAAATCAATAGGGCAGGACAGGCCAGAGGGGATCATCTCCCTCAAGCAGGATAGGCCGGAGGGTAGGACAAGCCGGCAAAGACTTCTCTTAAAAGAGAAGCTTATGAAGGTCGTTAGAGCTCTTTCTGGTAGTAGGAGGGAGAAAGAATAACTCGTTGGTAGCTACCGATTCAATTGCCAGATTAACTTTATGGGGTTCCACTGTAAGGATAGACGAACTAGGCTGACGGTAGCTGATGAAGGTGGGCCTGAAGTACTTGTCATGAATAACCGGAAATGATCGAGTAGATTGTGCTGCTTGTAAATGATGCGTCACTTCATGGAATATCATTCCACGCAAGGTGCATCGCGTAGGAGAACCAGAAACATAGAGCTCTCACCCTTTTTCTGCCCGACTCTTTGGTCGTCAATGAATGCTTTGCGCTCCTTTCAATTGAAGCTGGTAGATGGTGGGGTGTTGACGGGCCTCTCAAGTTCAATAGCACTCCGAATTTGCCAAACGTTCTCTACTAAAAAAAGTCAAGCTATCGCATGCGGGTGAAGGAGATGCAGTTCTTAATCATTCCAGACAGGAAGGTAGAGAAGATTCTTTAGACAAATGTTGTAATGGTGTGTTTTCCAATAGGAAAAGACTTCGCTTCAACTTCTAGACCCATATGTGTTTTTGACTTACTCTCGTGATGGTAGGCATATGTTCAAACTCTGATGCAAACTGGTGAAAGACAGCCGGCAGAATTCCTCCCTCCTTCAGTGCAAGAAAAAACATTTAGGTTTTACTGATAACTGATAGCGTGAGCAAAACCCATAAAATCATCACATTTAAAAGTGAATCCCTTTCCCGGTTCATCAACTCTGTCTTTTTCGATTTCTTCTACCACTCCAAAATCTGACAATTGCTTGTTGATTGAGTCAATTGGGACTAACTTTCCGTAGCTTTCCTCATTATGCCAAAGAAATCTTCTTTTCTTGTTTTATAGTTCACGAGATTGGTTCAGCTTTTCAGTCTTTCAAAGGTGGCAAAGACCCTCTTCTCTAAACTATCGATCATGACTGTCACTTGAAATCATTCACATTCCCCTACCCGTCATTCTTTTAAAGGGAAGGAAGTATATGGGAGGAACAAAGCCTTCATCAATGTCCAAATGGCTGACCGATCTTTTCCCATGTCAGTGCACCCGTCTGTATCCACTTCGTCCAATGCAAGAGATTCTTCTTATTCTTCCACGGGTTTCTTCTTCTGTCTCAGGAGATTAATTATATTTGCATGGAGCCTAAAAGCAGTTATATATAGGTCTGGCGCTTCATCTTGCAAACGAAAGGCTCTTTCAATTGAATCAACAGGGCAGGACAGGCCAGAGGGGATCATCTCCCTCAAGCAGGATAGGCCGGAGGGTAGGACAGGCCGGCAAAGACTTCTCTTAAAAGAGAAGCTTATGAAGGTCGTTAGAGCTCTTTCTGGTAGTAGGAGGGAGAAAGAACAGCTCGTTGGTAGCTACCGATTCAATTGCCAGATTAACTTTATGGGGTTCCACTGTAAGGATAGATGAACTAGGCTGACGGTAGCTGATGAAGGTGGGCCTGAAGTACTTGTCATGGATAACCGGAAATGATCGAGTAGATTGTGCTGCTTGTAAATGATGCGTCACTTCATGGAATATCATTCCACGCAAGGTGCATCACGTGGCTACTAGAAGGGGAAGCAATAAAAGAAGGTTGACTAGCATCTGTGATATCGACGTTCCTTTTATTATGATACTGTTAGAACTGGTTGGTTATACACGGACATGCTTCATATGAGGTGTTGGGACTCGTCAGTACGATGAGTTTTATGTGGAGAATGTACAAGGATTCGACTTTCTTCCACCATGGTAAAAAAATGATTCTAGGACTTCTAGTTCCTAGAAAGCATATCATAGAGAAATTTCATCTCCAGCTGTCTGAAGTCATGCTTATTGTTAGACTCGATGCTCTGTCTAAGTTTTCGACGAACATGGTTCATTCTCTATTGACATAAAAATTCTGTTTTTGAAATCGAAAGTGATACCCTCATTTTCTTTTAGAAGACTACCTCGACACCCTCCATTGAATGATTCGCTATGTTGATCTTTCAGAAAAGGGAGTAGATGACTCTTTGAAACACTGATGGTCCGGGTGAAGAAAGTCTTGATGAAAGGACAGAGGAGAATTCCTCATATTCAGCAGGGGAGAATCATTTTGTAGGAAATGGCAGTTGAGGGGCTTGGGTGATGGAAAGGAACAAAAATCAAAGAGTAGAGAGTATCCGGTAGGAATAGGGGCCTCGGTATGGGAACTATTCTTTTTTTAGGTCCCACTAGTGGTTGTTACTGGAGCTGAAAACAAATCATAAAGAAAGGCAAGTCAAAGTTGGCGAACTTATCAAGGGAAGCAGTGAAGAAAAGAAGGAACTCGAATAGGAAGGCACGTCGAGACATCACTGTAGAACGTCAAACCGGCACGACGTGCTAGAAAGTGACACGATTTCCACTTTTGACATGTCAACGACGGTCGTCATAGAATCCCTCATCAGCAGAAAGACGTATTGGTGGAAGAACTAAACTTATGGAATAAAGATTATGGGAGATTTTGGGGGTTCTCGAAGCTGGTTTTTGGGGAGGCTGAATAGAAATAGACGTTTAACGATCGAAGCCAAGATAGAAAAAAGAAATCCTATGTGCTTTGGCTACTAGAGATGGAATCAGATAGCTCTTTCATCCATGACTCGAGAGTCCCACCAATATGTCGGCCAGCTTTCGTTGGCAGGTTCACAGTCGAAAGTGGATCAGGCAGATCAATGCTTCGACGACTTTAAAACATAGATAATTTCTCGAAAGAGGGAGAGAGATTTGGCGAAGCCCTAAAAGGTACAGTCATCCGACGCGATGGTCATTTGAATTTCCGCAAGTGGTGGAAAGATTTTTGGAATTCGACGACTTCGGTAAGCCTGTTGGCCTTGCTTTCAACAATCCTCGATGAATAGCTCATGTTCTTTCCTCCGTTCCACTATGTTTGTCGATGCGGGTAGCCAAACGTGGAGCAGACTTAATCATCTCATCTCTTCACACTATCTCATCTGCGAGGTCCTTCTTCTTTCGCTCTAGTTCCTGATGTCACTTCCTCCCGCTGGACAATCAGCTGTAGAGACTTCTAAGCATTGCCTTCACAGAATGCCCTAAAAACCTGACGGGTTTTAAGTCGAATGCTCCATTCCCAACGTGTTGCGGACTTCTAACACTTGTGATGCCACCTCTCCTGATGTCACTTTCTCACCCTTTCATTTACAAGCAACACTTGTGATGCCTGCCTTGCCATATGAGACGATGGGGGATAAGCTTTATCGTCGAGAGAGAAACAACCCGAATCACCAGCTGACGGTCCCTAAATGACTTCTCAGTGATAGACAGAGGTAGGGGTGAAGAGAAAGCAAGGAGGTTTTCCTTGAAGCAGCCATCCATCGAAAGAGTGTGTAATAACTCACTAATCAAGTGGTCTTGTGCTGAAGATGAACAGGGCTAAGCGATCGTTCGAAGTTGTGGGATGTCAAATTGCATCGGTAGGGGAGCACCCGCATAAGAAGGTGTGGATGAAGCGGAAGCGAGAATGTCGGCTTGAGTAATGCAAACATTGGTGAGAATCCAATGCCCTAAAAACCTGACGGGCTCCTCGGCGACAGTTTGTCCACAGAGGGTGAGTCAGGGCCCTGACGATCAGGCTAAAAGGCATAGTCGATGGATAACAGGTGTTGCGTGGAAGTGCAACACCTGTTATCAGAGCTAGGGCCTTATAATAGAGTTTAGGTGAAGGTAGTCCGCATCACAATGCCCTAAAAACCTGACGCCTGTATGAATCGAGTCGTGACTTTACCACCTCCCCTTTGAAAGACTACCTCTCATATGGCAGGGCAGGCCGGAGGTAGACAAAATTGTTGGATTCATTCTGATGATTGTGATGCCTGCTCCATTCCCAACGTCGATTACAACTAGTGAGTAAGGTTGTACATCAACATTTTTTCCCCAGTAGCACGCATGTGACGACCGCTGGATGTATCTGGTGGAGCCTCCTAGATGAAAAAGTGGAGATGAGATTCGTAAGCAAGTATGATTGTTTACGAGATGACAGGATATATATGATGCTTTTGCTCTACTCCAGCAGTTTTTGCACCAAAGAAGGATGGGAGTGGCTGCTATAAGAGTAGAGCATTGAACTATATTAATTTGACCCTATGCCCAACATTCTGAGTGGGTGTAGGTGCACTTTCTCAGATGGTGGATTTGATAAGTGGATACAACCATGGTATTTTTCAGGTGCGGAGACAAATGGAAGACGCCGTTCAGCATTGACGAAGGGCCTGTATGAGTGGCTCGTGATGTTGTTCGGTCTCACCCATGCATGCACCGAGTACCGTCTATGCGACTGATGAATGAGGTATTAAGAACATACATCGGTAAATTTTGTACACTCGGATGATCTTTCTCTTTCCGAAGTGAGGAGACCTAAACCATAGCGGGATATTTTGGATAGACATTGTTGGAAAAGGGTGAGGCAACATTATTGGGGAACTTGGTATACCGACAGGTTTGGTTGATCCCGGGAAGGATTGATGATAGACCAGTCTTTCATTCCTTCCAACGATTGTGAAAAAGTCTCTCAGGTTATTATGTCGAGAGCTTGCTGTTCCTGACCTTTCGAACTGTTTTGACTTATGTAGCAAGCAAATGGGCTGTGCCACCGAGATTTCAACTCAGATGGGATTTCTCGACGTGCATAATGATGTACTGCAGCCCCGAACAAAGATATATCAATATTGGTTCGGTAGATAGAGACTAGGTCACCGACGCTCGATGCCCTCCAAACGAGAGAGTATGGATAATTATATCTGAAAAATGCATCTTGCGGAGCAAATGAAAGTAGAGGGGCTGTTCTTATGCCGTTCTTTGTAGATCAAACGCTCATCGTTTCTCTTATTTTTCAGAGTATATCTTTTCTTAGTCGAGCTAGCAGATCCGCACTGCAGGATAATCTCTCATATTTTGGACGCTTCAATGCTTCAATGCGCCTATATGCTTCAACGCTTATGGACACTTTGACGCTTGTACTATCAACATCGTCGTCTTTAGGTTTGATCGAATTGTATGCTATAATTTCACTCAGGTTCTGTGACTCGAGTCGTAGGAGCTCAAAGAGCGGGCACAAAAGAATGACATCTCTCTATCGGATTGCCTACCCTTTGGTACCCCATTGGCTTACCCTAATTTCTGTCTCGGTCTCTCATTCTGATAGACTTAGTTGCACATCTATTTTGCGTTGAAACATTTATGGAAAAGTGGCAAGATTATTGTCTTTTATTGGCTTCTCTTTCCCTATTCAATATCTTCTCTTTTCTGTCTTTGTCTTTTTCAAATAAAGACCTATTTCTGTGTTCTCAGGTAGTGAATTTGCCAACTCAATGGCTCGTCATATTGCCTTTTCACTTCTTGTTGTGGATTCTATTACCCCCTGTGCTTCCACTTCCCCTTGCCTCGAGATCGTGCCTTTTGTCACATAAAAAGTCCTACTCGTTGGACGCATGACATCTGAAAGACTCTTCAGAGACCGTTTCTATATCGAGAGTAGAGTATCACCATCTTTTTGCTAGCGTGCCATCTCTGTCTTGGATTCCCCAACTCAATCGTGATGCCCCTTTCCCCTATGTGTCGGCTCTCTATCCTCTGTTCTAGGCTCTCGACACTCCGTCCAAAAACCAATATCTATTTATGTCTTTCTTCTCAGGCACAGTGCGTAAGCCAAGTACAGTGGATCAGGCAATGTTCTCAAGCACAGTGGATTCGACAAATAGATATCTATCTTTAATAGCCGATCGAAAAACTCCGTGTCTCAGAGTAGGTCCCTTTCTTTGGCTTGGTCATCGAGGTGGGGATCATGTTCTCCTTCAAGCTCGACGCAACTCAGAGAAAGCTTATCGGATCACAGAATCAAAGCCTCCCGCCCCTCGAAACGTTGAATAGAGTCCCAATACTCACTAATAGAATGACGAATGATTATGTGATCCACCTATGTCGAATGGTAAATGCAAAAGTACACATTATACTACAAGACTCTTACTAGACGCTTGCACACTGAAAGCCATGAACAAGTGCTTACCTAGACGAGTGCGGGAGAAAATGAAAAAAAGCCTACTTCTTTCACAACTGTTAACTTCCTACTTACGAACTGTAAGCTTATTTGCACTTCTTGCGCTTAGATGTAAAATGAAAAGACTAAACAAGAAGAGAAGGCCACAGGTTGGGGTGAAGGACGTCTCATGGAACGGTCAAATTTTGGACTTCAATAGCTCAGTAGCGACTAAACAGAATACGAAAAGAGGGCTATAAGTTGGTTGTTTGGTTTGCTATTGCTATAAGGACTAATTGCCTTTTGATTTGACGACGTCGGCTTTGCTATCGCTCCTATGGCCGTCAAAAGTAGTCTTCCTACCATACCAGAATGCCTATATTTTAGTGCGCGTCAAGCTTTGCCAGAAGCAAGCAACGACGAGGAAGCGAAGCTTCGTAGACAAGGCTCAATCCATACTTAACTTATGAGCTCGTGTAGTGACGACGCTTTCTAGAAAAACCCTAATTCAATGACTGCACTGTTGCTACGCCCTCTACTCGTTGTCTACTAAACGAGCTTCCGAGCGAATTGAGCGATCGAAGCCTTCCGTCGAGCTTTCCTATTCTCTCACCCAATTTCCCATTTCATTTCTGCTTCAGCTTCCCCGGTTTAGTTGGTTTTGAGGATTAATTGATTGGATACCCAAGAACCATAATCTTTCAAAGGAACTGCTTCTATGATGATTAATAGGGGTGACATTTCGCATCTATACCTCTACCCTCCAAATAGGAATTGCTTCTACGATGATTAATAGGGGTGACATTTGGCATCTATACCTCTGCCCTCCAAACAATATGCGAGCCTTTCTACTCATACTGCTCACACTCCTAGATCTTCACGGTGGCACCTCCGTCACTATAGTGTGAGCTGGGAGTAGCTCCAAAAACCCTGGCCTACTAAGAAATGAGCGTCAAAAGTCAACATCAACTAATTTGATCATAGTTCAAATCCAATCCCTTCGTCTCGCCATGCCTCCTGATCTATAATGACCGACGAGTCGGAATATGTACATAACCACGCTTCACACCTGACCGAGAATCACGAGAAGGTCAGAAATCCACTATGGAAGGGTTGGAAAGAAAGGTTTGAGACTAGATTAGAAGGAGGGAGGGCGTCCCCACCATGAAACAAACGGTGTACATACATAAAAAGAGACTAGTTATGTTGGCCCCTCCCATCTATATTGACCTGGAAGAGGTGGGAGGCTTTTGCAGAAGCCCTACCTGCCGTTCTCTATTTTGAAGGATCCCTCATATTGATGATTCCAGGCTTCCTGGACTTGTAACAAATGGCTAGGAAAAACAAGAGTAAGGGGGATCTGCCGTTGCAGGTCCTTCTCCTTCCGCTAAGGCGGCCCTCTTTTTTTGTTCACTGCGGCACAAAAAGAAAAAATGAATAAGCTGGAATAAGTCAAAAAGAGAGTGGCACCAAGACTAAGAGAGCATCCATTGTCTTTTTAAAATAACTGTATGATCGTCGGACTAGCCCCCTTCACATGACCTAGAATGAAAAACTGGTTTGTGCTACTATAAGACCTCTCAACTCCTCTCTCAGGATACTGTTGTGTTGCAATGGGGACGGGGTAGCCAAAACTTCTATAGGTCCGTCAGTTCGACCTCCTAATGAGAATTGAGGTCCTTGCGCGGGCGTCTCATCCCTGACGATGTCGCTTGCTCTGTATAGAGCGCCCCGTGGTTTCTCGAGTATCAGCCGCAGAGAGGAATGCCATCAACTACGGCACTATTTGCCACTAGCCACTCGCTCATCGGCTGCTCGGACTCTGTGTTTCAAGCTCGTTATCCTAACCGTCTCTTCTGCACTACCGGGAGCATGGCCCCTTCTTCTATCTTATCGACTTCCTAGGTCCGTCGGCTCCCAACTGCTTCAGCTGCTCGCTGTAATAGCTTGCTTCGTCAGCTAGCTCACACCCCGACCTGGGGTGGGGTGGTGCGACTGAGCCAGAGTGGGGTGTTTTAGGTATCATAAGTGACTCAGAGCTAACTACCCACCGATATCTTAAATGGCTACCAATGATCTTTATTGGGAATGTGAGATCTATGAAACATATTATAGTTTAGATGACACCATGTATCATGATAATATGATATATGCCCCAGAGTACCAAACAAAAATTTTATGAAACAGATTTTAATTTGTCTAGTACTATATATTGCGATGATATAATGTATAAACCAAAGAGTTCTAAAAAACAATTTGATGAGGTAGTTCACTCAATAGAATATTAGAAAGAACAGTGTAAAATTCTAGACCTAACTGCAAGAGAGATAAAAGACAATACACCTGAAAAGATCTATAAAAAAATTAAAAGACTGCTAAGCCATTTTGGATATAAGTTGAACTTAGAAGGGGGCGAAAAGTAAATGTTAGCAGCCTTCCAATAGGAGCGGAAAAAGATTGTAGTAGTAATAATTTATCACAAACCAGTGACCAAGAAAATAGTAATGAGGCAATTGTAGAGGATAATATTAACTAAAATGGTCTCTCTCAAACTCAAACTGAGAATCCAATAGAGAATAGTAACTAAGAAAATAAGGAGGAAAAAACAAATGATGAAATTATTTTAAACTTCGAAAAACCTTCTGACAAAAGACAAGAAGAATATTTGATAAGGTATGACGAAAAAAATCTTTGCTCCAAAACAAGGAAGAAGATTTAATTATGTTAAAGAAACACTCAAATTTGATGGATACAGACAATATTCACTACATGCACTATTAGATACAGGAGCCATGATTTGTACTTATCGAGAAAATGCCATACCGATAGAAAAGTGGGAGCCAATGAAGTATCCAATTAAAATAACAGGGATAACACATCAAACAACTATCCAAAGTAAAGACAAAAATATGGAAATCCAGTTTAATGAAAAAAGATTTGTTATACGAAATCTCTTATGTTTTCCACACATGAATGAAGACATGGTTTTAGAACGTAACTCACACTCCATTAGATTTCAATTGTACTGCATAAATTATCCCTTCACCTGTAGAGTTTTATCAAACACTTCACCTTATACCACCTCCATTGATGTGGGCAACAAACCTTGAACACCATATGTATTCCCTTCATAACTTGAGCGTATGTAGTGAAAAGTCCCATAAGGTTGGCCCCAAGCTACACAACTATATCGTTCCTAACACAATTTGGGAGTCTCCCAGTGGAACCACCAGGTTTTTTAATGGCGGCAACTTTGTCTTCCTCTAATTTAGCTTACTTCATGGCCTGAGACATAGTCGTGGGGTTCTTCGCCATCACCTCGAACGTGACTACCTCTAGCAACCCACTCATAAAGCAACAAACTAAGAAATCCTTCGAAAGTCCATCGACATGGTACGATAGGTGCTTAAATTTGTGCTGATATTCGTCGTATGACGTGCCCTCTTCAGTTTGGAGAGCTCTCTAGAGTAGTTGATGGTGGTAGAAGGATCACACATGGACACCAACCCCAACTCAAATTCTTCCCAAATAAGGATGACCCTTCTTTCCTACATTCCATCTATACTATTGCAACGGAGCCTCATCTAAGTATAACACCGCCATTCAGACTTGTTGGTCAGCCCCAATAGTGTAAATTCAAGAACTTGCTCCCCTCAGTATATCCAAGCGCGCACCTGCTTCCCTGAGGTGGGAAAATCAGGCCTCAGTCGGTGCTGGTAACACTATTCTTCATTGAATACCCATACATTTCTCCACCTCCACTAGCAGGAAGTTGATTGGGATTGTAGGGTGGTGGTGTGGTCAGTATCTGCCCCTCTTTAGGTTGATTGCTATCATTTTCCAAGCTAGGTCCTGACCCCATGATTCCCCTTGAAGACGGAGACTCCAAGTTGCGATTGTTCAACTCTGCATGAGATCTGGAATGTAGATCCAAAACCAGGACCTTCAGCTCATTATCGCTAACCCGATCGGAGTCCATTCTCTTGAACATCTCCTTCAGGTCTTCCATCTTGCTAGTGTAATTGTCCATTCGCTCCCTCAAAGCATCAAACTCCCCCAATCTTGGGTGTACGGGAGGATCGGGTCTAACGAGAATGGAAGAGAGGACTGACCATGCTCTGATACCTATGTCAGAGGCTCCCTCCGAACTCTGGGACTCTGATGGCTTAGTGTTTGGCATAATTCATGAGAGCCCTACAAAAGGGTGAGTGCACAGACAATAATTGAATTTAAGGGTGATCTGAGAAGAACATAGATGGGATGAAGGAGATTAGAGAGAGGATTATGAAAACGATGAAATCAAATTGTATTTTGCCAGAAGTGATGGAGCTTTTCGAAACAAACCTTCTCGGTCTGATTCTATGCTCGATGATGGCAATAGGGTTTACCTCTTCCCCTACCCTAAATCAATGGTAGGAAGCCCTGAAGACTCAGTATATGTTCGTACAGCCGCTCCAAAGCTGTGCCACAAGGAAAGGCGCTTGCTACGCCCCTTCGAAAAATATCGACTGACTCACAAAATGACTTCACTCCTTTGCTTCTCCTCATGATCTGCCTTCTCTACCGCAGAGGAAAGCCGTTCCAATATATGAACACGAGAAAAGAAGTAATTCGACAACTGGACTTTGACGATGTCTGCCGAACAATTTCAGTACATATGGCGTGAGACGATTCCACATATCGAGGTCAGAATGGGATCGGGTGTTTTCACATCTCACCGTAGTGCCCAATTTGTCTTGATTTCCGATTGATGAACGACGAAGGAAAATGGAAGATGTCGACTTTCAACATGACACATCTGTTGCACCCTAGTTTAGTCAAGTAGGTGAGGGCATTTTCATCGCTCCAGGATTCAATCCAGCCACAGGTTCCTCTATGGCTACCTTGTTATGACTTCACCCTAGTTGAAGACCCTACCGTGGTATGCACTAGTAAGACCACCAAAAGCCGTCTATGGCACTAGTGGTACACATAAGTCATGGGTGATCTGTTGGTCCGATGCATCGGGCGAAACCCATTTCCAGGGTGTGACAGGTGGTGTGTACAGGGCCCGGGTACATATTCACCGCGGCATGCTGATCCACGATTACTAGCTATTCCAACTTCATGTTCCCGAGTTGCAAAGAACAATCAGAGCTGAGGCAATCTTTCCGGATTAATTATGCTTTATGGAAAAACCATCGCTTCCCATTGTCATTGCCATCGTAGCATGTGTGTGGCCCTGGCCATAAGAGCCATGTGGACTTGACGTCATCCTCACCTTCCTCAAGTATCTCATTGGCAGTCCCTCATAAGTGCGGCACGCACTGTCTTTCGTCTGTTTCAGAGCGGGGAGCGTACGAGAACCACTACGTACCACACCACTGGGCGGCTCGCTTTTTCCGATTGCCGAGTCTTCCTTCGCTGCTAACTTGACATCATCGTAACCAAGCCAGAACAAACCGTCATGGTCACTGGTACATCTGACGTCACGAGAGGTAGGTCTTCGTGGGGAACGAGTGACGCAACATGACTTTGGTGCAAAACCGTGAAACATGCTTCGAAAGGCGTCGACTCTTAATGGTGAAATTCTTGCTGAAAGCACAGCTACAACTGGCACTCGACGTCGACGTAGGGGAGGTGGCACGTCACTCGGCTCCCCGACTCACTTTGGTTGCCATTTCTCCGTTGGCGCATGTCTCAGCAACACAAAACGAGGTTTTGCTCATTATAGGACTTGACCAAACATCTCACGACACGAGCTGACGATAGCCACGCAACACCTGTCTGAAAGTCAGTACCATCCCGTTAAGTGCAGGTTTTGTTGTTCATAGGTCAAGGGCTTGTAAGGTTTTGCATGTTGTATCGATTTAAACCACATGCTCCACCGCTTGTGCAGGCCCCCGTTAACTCCTTAGAGTTTCGGTCGTCACAACCATACTCCCCAAGCGGAGTGTTTCATGCGTTAGCTGGGCCCCCGATCCGCGCTCTTCTTTCATAGGTACTCCCTAGCTCCACCTTTTCGGCTATATGTTGGTTTGGATTAGGGCACTGTAATGAGATGATCAAAACCATTTCCCACACGTCGCTTGCCTTTACTGATAGAAGTTTGTCACTCTAGGGACTAAAGAATTTGTTCTGTTAGGATAGAGCCACCCCGTCGGGAAGGGGTTGGTTATTGATGGGCTTTTGATGACTGGTTATTTGATTCTTATCCAATTGATTTAGTTGCTCATATTCGGTACCACCTAGTATAGATGAGAAATATCATAATCCCCTGGAGTTTTCACTTGTAAGTTTTTTTTTGTGACCCATCATCTGAGCAAGCTGCACTCGTAATGGCAAATACGGGCATGGAACGGTCTAGTCGTTCTAGCTGCACAATAAGCGTTGCAGGGGAGGAGACTTCAGAAAGAAAGTTAAAGAAAGGCATTTGAATCCAAACCAGTGAATGGCCCACTAGTAGCAGTTGCACCAGTGCCAGACAATTCATATCCAAAACCAGTTTATGCCGCAGCATCTCGAGATCAGGGCCTACCTATAGGAGAGAAGGTAACAGACGACATAGGTTGGAGCAAGGGCACCCCTATTCCGACCTCCATAGTAATATGTTATAAAGCGCATAGCATTCCTTCTAGTTCAAAAGCTAGAATGACGAGTCAAATCTATAGCCGAACATGAGGGAAAGATCATTTCAACGCCGGTATATGAAAAGCATAGCAACTTCATGTTTCTAGTATATATACTGCGTTGATGAAGTGGGATCGAGCACAATGGGATTGGGCCCGAGCGGTACCATTCATTGTCCTTACTGAACTAGCCGAGCCTTCGTTTGCTGCTTTAGTAATGGTATAGGTAATGGGGGGTGTTTAGCTCACCTTCGCTCATTTTTCTCTCAGGGCACTCCATTAATCCCTGGACGTCAAGCTATGAACATCCCATTCTTTATCTCGGTGTTGATTATCAATCGATATAGCGTACTGAAATGACCAAAGAATTAATGGAATTGACTTCGTTGTTGCGAAAGGAGTTGACAGAGGAAGTCCCTGAAGCCCCTCAGAGGCACTCGAGGATACCATTCTGATAGGGTCCATCCATATGGGGGATTCCGTTCTATATCAAAAGTGTATGAAAGACTCCATTCAAAATCAAGGTAGCTCTCTGAATGATTCCTCTCTTCGTCCAGACCAAAAAATAGATTCTCGGCTCAGTAGCCAGAACAGACAGGATGCTTGTCTCATGGAATTGTTGTTGTCCTTCTCAGATCAGGGCTGGGGCATATGCCAGATGACGTCGGAAAAGGATAGGTAACCCGCGTCAGAATATTTTGTTTTTTCATTCGGGCTTGCACTTACCTCCCTTTTTTCGTTGGATTCTGGGCGAATATCAGATTCCATTTGATAAGTAGTTTGGTAAAATAGGGCTTTCATAGAATTTTTCAAGGTAAGGGATATGGAGTCAAGCCGCGTAATTTGCGATGATGGAACTTGGACGTGTATCCTACTACGGGGATGACCCCTCCTGATACGTCATGGTGATGTGTTCTTTGTTCTTGTCTCAGCCCGGGTCCGTCATACGCTAAAACTGCCAAGTCCGTACGATGATACCATTTCAGTAGGGCGATTTCCTCTTTGTGTTGCTCTCTTCGTCGCGTTCCTTCTGTCTATCTTTTCTGAAAGGCGGTTCCTAGTGGGCGCATCGCCATTAGGCACTTTGATCCTGATCGGTCGACCTTTTTCGATCCCAAAACAAATATTGTTCGGCTCTCTTTTTTCAATCATTCAGATAAAAAATTCCGTGAAGACGATGAGAGATGATGCCTGCTCTTTCCGTTCCTTCTCTTTTAGGGTGGAGCACTCCTATTCATTCCTTTCGGAGAAAAGCATCGGTACGTGTTTTTGAGCGAGCCTTCGCATGACGTGAACGGCACCGTACCGACATAGAATTCGTCTATTTTGCCTTCTACCTCATGACGGGATTCACATTTCGAGAGACTAAAAATCTCCACTGCTATTATCAAGATTGGACATACATCAAGACTGACAAAATTGAGACCATGGCCACACCATCGATAAAAGACTGATTATGTGATCAATTCTGGATACGTGGCTCTTCGATGGGGAAGGACCACTCCCGTCATCTGAGTGTGTGGTGTGCGGTGGGTGTGTCATCAGTTTTTTATTACTTATAAAAATCAATGAGAAAATATATGATTCTTATTCTCAAAACTCCACTCTTTTTCTCTTTCAAACTAGGAGGATTGGCATGTGGTCGACGATGTGATCTATCTCTTTCTTTGGTTGTATTGGAACTGTCGATTTTCTTTAGTAAGGAACTATTTCACTCAGCGGACAGTCGAATGATCAAAGCGAAATGCTTTAGGGCATCTTTTGAGCATGTTCAGCTTCAATAAATTCCTGGAGTCCTACGGTACTCTCACAGAAAGAAAACATGGATAGTAGATGAAATTTTTCTATGATATGCTTTCTACGAACTAGAAGTCCTAGAACCATTTTTTTACCATGATGGAAGAAAGACGAATCTTTGTACATTCTCCACATCAAACTCATTGTACTAACGAGTCCTAACCCCTCATATGAAGCATGTTCATGTATAACAAACCAATTCTAGCTGTATTATAATAAAATGAATGTCGATATAACAGACGCGAGTTAACCTCATTTTATTACTTCCCCATTTAGTAGCCACGCAACAAGCCTTGCCTGGAACGATATTCCATGAAGCAACGCATCATTTACAAGCAACACAATCTACTTGATCATTTCTGGTTATCCACGACAAGCGCTGTCAGGCCCACCTTCGTCAGCTACCGTCAACCCAGTTCGTCTATCCTTATAGTGGATTCGGAGAGCTATCTTGAAAGGAATGTCCCATGCTAGATTTGAGTAATGTAAGGGACCATATTCCTTTTTTCTCAATTTGTTTTAAGTAGCCTCTCGAGGTGTATTCCTGGTATCAGAGCCTTGGAGTAGAATACACTCAGGCACACACTAGTGCAGAAGGAGATGTATTAGTGTGTGCCTGAGTGTATTCTAGTAAAATATGAGAAAACATAAAAATTCTTGATGAGTGCATTCCCGTTAGTAGCAGGAATGCACCACAAATTTTACTTTTTTGGGCATTGATTTTAAAATGATATGTGTGTGTGATTTGTACTAGTATTCCTGATATCAGAGCCTTAGCGTTCCTTTTTTGGACAGTAGGGGTCTGCAATCTATCTGTACAAAGCTTTTAACATTCCTTTTTAGGTGGTATGGGTCTGCAGTCTGTCTGTACAAGACTTTCGGTGTGATAGGTACTGTTCTGGTATGTACTGTTTAATTTGAACTGTTATAAAGTAAATTGCACCTGCTTTTGTGTGTTAGGTAACCTTTATGTTTATTTTATTTTGTGTAGATTTATTTTTGAAAAATTCTTAAAAAATCATAAAAATTAGAAAAAAATCCCAAAAAATCAATAAAGTCACTATAGAATAGTCATCACGGAGAAACACTGTAGCAAAAATCCTGAAATAATTAGAAAAAATTTGAAGAAATTGGGGACGCATTTATAGCATTTATAGCTCGTACGTGGTATCGGATTAACTATAATACCGATCTATATTCCCTCACAACCTGTATTATTACTGTCCTATTTACACTCCAAGTGTTCTCTGCTAGATTTAAGTAATCTTAAAGCCCAGATTCTTGAGCGTAATCTGTGTTGCCATGGTAGGCGTTTGTAGGGTGAACCTCAAGAGGCAGTTTTAGGCACCGTAGGCTATTCAGAACTAGTTGCTCACCAACATCTTAGATGGCTACCGATATACTGAGATGTGTAGAGCGGATTGTAGTAAATACGACACCATGTATAGTGATATATGTGATATGATGAACACTCCAAGAAATTCTAAAAAAAATTGATGATGTAGTTCTCTAGATAGATAGATTAAAAGAACAAGGTAAAAGTCCCTACATAACTTTAGAATTCAAGGAAATTTTAACTGAACAACTCGAAAAGGTCAATAAAAAATTTAAGAGTCTATTAGTTCATTTTAGGTATAAGCCAAACCAGGAAGAGGTCGAATCTAAAGAAGAGGAAAAGGGCATACAGAGAAAATGATGGTAATATTTCAGTAAAAAAGAAAACAGACAGTGAAGAAATCATCCCAGGTGAAAGAGTATGCGATAGGATACAATGAAATAATTCATATCTCAGAACAAGGAAAGAGAAAAGGAAAGTAGGAGGGAAGTTAGATCACATTTTAGGAACTGGTCTAAAGCAAAAGAGACCGAGTCAACGGATAAACATGAAGCAAGTGGATAGAAAATATTCCAAACAAGAATATGACTCGATTGTGGAACTAATTAATTGTTGGAAAGAATTGTATAAGGATCCAAGAAATACTATTCAGGAGAGAAACCATCTAGTGAATAGGATGCAAGAAACTTATCTTCAGAATGAAGAGTTGCTACACCATTTTGAATTTGATCCTGAAATATATAACCTAGAAAACGAAGAAGAGTCAGATAACCCCATGAATTCAGATAACGAAGACTACGGAATGACTATGCACGATTAATACGAGTCTGAACACGGGAAAGGAATAGAATCTGACAGTGAGCTGATACATGTTGGAGAAGGTAGCAAAACTATAACAGATTTAAACCTACAAATAGGAGGGAACACGAGGACTGATGATTTAATAAAAAGAAGTGTATCCTAATGAGAAACCTATCTAGATTTGTCCAATGTTATTTCAAGGATAAACAAAAGGATATATACGAGTGGGCGCAATCCCTAACCGACGTAATCACAAATTATGAAGGATCATGGGACAATGAAAAATTTGTCAATTACATTACGAGAACACTACAAGGAGATGTTTTGCAATGGATGAAATAATAGATAAATTCGGAAGAAGGAAAAAGTAAACGAAAGGAGTGGAGAGAAAATGATAAGTTCCCTAATTTTAAGAAAATCCTCACTGATTTCATAAAAATCATCAAAGAAAATTTATGCGGGTTCATAGACGATAGAGCTCAAGAAGAAGAGGTTTTATATGCGCTGTCCAAAATTGAATTATGCGAGATATATGAATTCGAAGAATACTACAAAATATTCTCGAAATACTTTTACTAATTGGAATACAATAAGGAAAAGAATTGGCTTGATCTTTTTTTCCAGAAGCTCCCTAGTCCATGGGATACGAAAACAAGAAATGGATATCAAGACTACTTGAAACGAATTGAGAAAAAAGATAATTTGGGGCACCATATACACTTTGCACTTAAAATAATACAGGACGATTGCCTTAATATAAAATCCTACAAAAAAATGAAAAACACGATAAGTAACTCTCCTAAAGGAAGAAGGTGTTGCGAAAAAATAATTGGCGAAAAATGAATAATAGAAGTGAAAAAGGGCCAAAGCCAACATTCAGAAGAAAAAGCTTTCGATGGAAACCATGGACAAGGAATAGAGGATTTGTCAGAAGTAATAAGTACATTAGAAAAGGGACGAGTCGTCTGCTCAAAGGGACAAGAAGTTGTGCAGATACTTCGTATGCGATGAAAAAGGACATCTTGCCAGAGATTGCCCCAGGAGGGGAAAAATGCTCAAAAAATGATAAAATATATGGAGGAACAAAAACTAGAAATCGGATTGGATGCAGAAATCTTGTAAACAGATATAATACTATATGAACTTGAAGTTCAAGATGATTCATAAACCGAACTAGTTTTCATGATAAATGAAGAATCAGGTCTTATCATACCCCCAGCATCAAAACTGGATAGTATAACATTAGGAGATGTAGTTTGGAAAGAAGTAGTTTTTAGCCTAGAGAGCATTGATAGAATGAAAAAATATCAACAAATAAAGAAAATAGAAATATAAAAAATTTCACGGTTCAATTTCTTTTCTAAATGAATAATCAAAAATTTTAATGGAAACACTGCTGCAAATCTATCAGCCGAAGAAGAGTAGATATCCCCATTTTTAGCCGAGAAACGGTACAAAGATAGAAAAAGAAATACCCAGAAATTCGTTATATCCACGTTTGTTTAATTCAATTTAAAATCAATGCACTATTTAGGACTGTCATAGACATTCCTATAATAACATTGATAATGGACAATCGATTCACCAACTGCCACAAAGCACTAATAAGGGATTTCCAATACAATTTAGTAAATCAAACTGTATGGTTCAATATCCGACCCAACAACTTTATCTCTATATCAGACCCAAACATAATAGACACTATACGACTGAAGATTAAGACTCAAGGAATGAACATGAGAACCAACTCGCACGATCTGCCATAGAATATATGACAATTCATGAATTGACCCAAACCACAGAGGCAAGAATAGTTTCAAAAAAAGAGAAATAATCGAAATATTTGAACCAAAACCTTTTGAAGAATAAATAAAACACAGACTAATGAATATAAAAGATCTCACGGTACCTAGACAGTGGTTTCTCAAAGATTTAATACAAACTGAAGAGTAAAAACATTTCAGAGGGATAAAAATACAAAGTTCTAGAAACAACTTATATATTAAGAGTAATTCAAAGCAACATTTACTAATAAGAAGTAACAGTGAAAGGAAAATCAGAGAAGTGGCTAGGAGATCTAATGCCAGGGAGGAAATAAGAGAGCCAGTGCTGTCACAACTGATAGGAGAAGATCTAAAATTAAGCCCAAATATTTAGGAAATAGACCAAAAACTCAGTATACCTCTCATGCCAGGATCAACGTCTCGGCAAGAAGTTGTTGAGCTCAGTTATTAAAAGTAATATTTCATCTCAGCAAGAGGTTGTCGAGTTCAGATATAATTTTTCATAAATGTAAACTAACCAATTTTAAGGAAAGCCTGAAAAATGGAAAAGAAAAGGTCACGTCAGAAAAAACAAGAAGAGAGCAAATTCTTGAGAAGGCTAGATAGGTACTTCCCGAAGATATCTTTTTTAGTATCAAAATAATGACTTTCGATCACAAAGAAAATATCAGAAGAATCTTATCAAAGAATAAAACAGATATCATCTTGACCTGAAACAGCTACCCGAAACTTTTTAAATTCATGAAAGAAGGAATGTGAGATATCCAAGGAGTCGAATTGGGAATTGTAAGCCATTTGCACTTCAGACTGCAAGGAGAATAAGAATGGTGCAAATTACTAGCAATGATAAGATTTTTCACCCGCAAACTAGCCACAAGTATCAACTATAATCATTTGTTCACCTTTCAAAATATTCAGCATGGTTGGGTGGAGAGAAGAGACAAGGAATGGAAAAATGCTTTCGATGGAAACCTTGGACAAGGAATGGAGGATTTGTCAGAAGTAATAAATAAGTTAGAAAAAGAGACGAATCGTCCACTCAAGAGGACAAGAAGGGGTGCAGATATTTCGTATGCGATAAAGAAGAATATTTTGCTAGAGCTTGCCCTAGGAGGAAAAAAATGCTCAAAAAATGATAAAATATATGAAGGAATAAGAACTAGAAATCTGTTTGGACGAAAAAATCTTGCCAACAGATATAGTGCTATATGAACTTGAGGTCGAAGATGATTCAGAAGCCAAGCTAGTTTTTATGATGAATGAAGAATCAGGTCCTATCACGCCCCAAACATCATAACAGGATAATATAACATTAGGAGATGTAGTTGGAAGAAAAGTAGTTTTTATCTCAGAGGACATTGATAGGATGAAAAAACATCAACAAATAAAGAAAAGGAAATATACAAAATTTCACGGTTCAATTATTTTCTAGAAGAATAATCAAAAATTTTAACGGAAACCTATAGCAAATCTGTCAGCCGGAGGAAGAGTAGACATCCCCATCTTAAGTTGAGAAAAGGTACGAAGATAGAAAAAGAAATACCCAAAATTCGTTATATCCACGTTGGTTTAATCCAAATTAAAATCAATGTACAATTTAGGGCTGGCATAGACATTCCTATAATAACACTGGTAATGGACAATCGATTCACCAACTGTCACCAAACACTAATAGGGTGTTTCCAATCCAATTTAGTAAATCAAACTGTATTGTAAAACATCCGACCGAACTACTTTATCCCTATTATATCAGACCCAAACATAATAGACACTGTACAACTAAAGATTAAGACTAAAGGAATGAACATGAAAACAAACTAGCACGATCTGGCCATAAAATATAAGAGAATTCATGAATTGACCCAAACCACAGAGGCAAGAACAATTTCAAACCATAGAGAAATAATAGAAATATTTGAACCAAAACCTTTTGAAGAAGAAATAAAACCCAGACTAATGAATATAAAGGATCTCATGGTACCAAAACAGTGGTTTCTCAAAGACTTAATACAAACTAAAGTACCAAAACACTTCGGAGGAGTAGAAATACAAAGTTCTGGAAACAACTTATATATTAAAAATAATTCAAAGCAACCTTTACTAACAAGAAGCAATAGTGAAAGGAAGTAGTAAGGAGATCTAATGCCAGGGAGGAAATAAGAGAGCCAGTACTGTTGCGACTGTTAGGAGAAGTTCTAAAATTAAGCCCAAATATTAAGAAAACAAGCCAAAAACTCAGTATACCTCTCATGCCAGGATCAACGTCCCCGCAAGAGGCTGTCGAGCTTAGTTATTAAAAGTAATTTTTCATCTCGGCAAGAGGCTCTCGAGTTTAGATATAATTTTTCATAATTGTAAACTAACCATTTTTCAGGAAAAACCAAAGAAAGAAAAAGAAACAGTCACGTCAGAAAGGACAAAAAGAGAACAAATTATTGAGAAGGCTAGACAGACACTACCTGATGAAATCTTTTTGAGTATCAAAATAATGACGCTCGATCACAAAGAAAATATCAGAAAAATCTTATCGAAAAAATAAATCAGATATCATCTTGACCGGAAACAACGACCCGAAGCTTTTTAAATTCATGAAAGAAGGAATGTGGGATATCTAAGGAGTCGAATGGGGACTTGTAAGTCATCTATGCTTCAAACTACAAGGAGAACAAGAATGGTACAAATTACCAGCAATGATAATGTTTGTCGCCCACAAACTAGCCACGAGTATCAATTATAATCATTTGTTCATCTTTCAAATATTCAGTAAGCTTGGGTGAGGAGAAGAGACAAAGTTTTTTCAACCATTTCAAATATGGATACTCGGCTACCCGAGCATTGACAAAAATTTGACCCCAATTACAATATCGAAAGTCAATTATAATTATTTCTGGTGCAACAGATTTATCGAACTAGTCGACAGAGTAAGAAAACTTACCAAAAATATCGACAGCTATTCAATCATGACAGACGGAAGAAGAATGTGCCAAAAAAGACTATCATGCAAAGTTTAGCTTTCCAAAGGGACGGAGCCACGAAGCAATGAAGCTACTATGGGATATATCTTTCAACCAAAAAAATTTAAATATCCCAACTGAACTCAAATGGATAGCTGAACATCTTCTGACATCCACAGCCCAAAACAATAGTGAATCAACAAGACAACAACAGTAGAAGATTCCTGACAGCAACATCAACAGTGAAGATTCTTGCTGGTAACATCAATAGTAGAGATTTCTCACAGCAGCATCAATAGTAAAGGTTGCTGATACCTGACAACGACATGATATCAATAGTAAAAGACATTAACAGTGAAGATTTCTGACAGAGACAAGACATCAATAGTAAACGACAAGACATCAACAGTGAAGATTCCTGACATAGAGAATACATCAACAGTGAAGATCGTGATAGAGACTTCCACAACAAGATTCTCGAGAAGCTTCTCATGAAAGGAAGCTCGTCTGTAGAAGGGGCTTCCGAGGGCATCAATAAGGCATCTTCCACCACAACATCCTAAGCTCTTCAACACCTCTTTCCTTCGTCACCATCCTCTCTCTTCTCATCCTCTCCCATCTGGTTTGCTGCCAATCAAACCATCATCCACTTGTACTTATCCACCACATATATATATAATTAGTGTGTGTCTAAGTGTATTTGCTTTCCCTTCTACATTAGTGTGAGTCCTATATTGTATTCCTGGTATCAGAGCCTTGGCGTTCCTTTTTTGGGCGATAGGGTTCTGCTGTCTGTCTGCACAAAGAGTCTCCGGTGGGATGGCTACTATTTCGGTATGTACTGTTTCGGTATGATCTTGGTATCAGAGCGTCGGCATTCCTTTTTGGGCGGTAGGGGTCTGCAATCTGTCTGTACAAAGAGTCTCCGGTGTGTACTATTTCGAAATGTACTATTTAAACTATTATAAAGTTGATTGCATTTGCTTTCGTGTTCTAGATAGGCTACTGTTCCGTATATACTATAGATTGCACTTACTTTGTGTGTTAGGAAAGTTTTATATTTATTTTATTTTGTGTAGAATTATTTCCAAAAAAATCTTTAAAAATCCCAAAAATTCAAAAACAATCCCAAAAAATTAAAAAAGTCACTGTAGAATAGTTGCCACTATAGCAAAAAACCCGAAAAAAATCAAAAATCGAAAAAATTGGGGGAAGCATTTATAGCATTTATAGCATGTACGTGGTGATAAAGTAACTATAACTTCGACCTATATTCTCTCACAACCTGTATCATTACTATCCTATTTACACTCTTAATTTCCCTTACTAGATTTGAGTAAGATTAAAACCCAGATTCTTAAGTGTAACCTTTGTTGCCATGGTAGGCGTTTGTAGGGTGACCCTCAAGAGACGGTTTTAGGCACCGTAGGCTACTCAGAGCTAGTTATCAACCGACATCTTAGATTGCTACCGACATACTGTGTAATTGCGAGAAGTGTAGTGATTGTAGTAAATATGACACCATATGTAATAATATATATGATATGATGAATTCCCCAAGATATTCCAAAAAAAATTGATGAGGTAGTTCTCTAGATAGATAGAATAAAAGAATAAGGTAAAAGTCCCAACATAACTGTAAAATCCAAAGAAAATTTAACTGAACAACTCAAAAAGGTTTATAAAAAATTAAAGAGTCTACTAGTTCATTTTAGATATAAGCCAGACCAGGAAGAGGACAAAACTTAAGAGGAGGAAGAGGCAAACAGAGGGAATGATGGAAGTATTCCAGTAGAAAAGAAAACAGATAGTGAAGAAATCATCCCGAGTTCTGAGGAACTTTTGGACCAAGTGAGAGTATATGATATGATACGATGAAATGATTCCTGTTCCAGAACAAGTAAAAGAGAAAAGAAAGTAGGAGGGAAGTTAGATCACATTTTAGCAACTGGTCCAAACCAAAAGAGACCAAGTCAATAGATAAATATGATGTAAGTAGATATAGAAAATATTCCAAATAAGAATATGACTCAATTGTGGAACTAATTAATTGTTGGGAAGAATTATATAAGGATCCAAGTAATACTATTCAGGAGAGAAACTATCTCATGAATAGGATGCAAGAAACTTATCTTCAGAATGAAGAGTTGCTACACCATTTCGAATTTGATCCTGAAATATATAACCTAGAAAGTGAAGAAGAGCCACATAACACCACAAATTCAGATAATGAAGACTACGGAATGACTATGCATGAGGAATACTAGTCTGAACAAGGGAAAGGAATAGAATCTGACAGTGAGCTGATGCATGTTGGAGAAGAACCTATCTAGAAGTGCATTCCAATGCCAGGGAGGAGATAAGAGAACCAGTACTGTTGCGACTGTTAGGTGAAGATCTAAAATTCAGCCCAAATATTAAGGAAACAGGCCAAAAACTCAGTATACCTCTCATGCCAGGACCAACATCTCGGAAAGAGGCGGTCGAGCTCAGTTATTAAAAGTAATTTTTCATCTAGCAAGTGGTTGTCGAGTTTAGATATAATTTTTCATAATTGTAAACTAACCATTTTTCAGGGAAACCCAAAGAAAGGAAAAGAAATAGTCACGTCATAAAGGAGAAAAGGAGATTATAGTCTTGAGAAGGCTAGACAAGCACTTCCCGAAGAAATTTTTTGAGTATCAAAACAATGTCGCTCGATCACAAAGAAAATATCAGAAAAATCTTATAGAAAAACAAATTAGATATCATCTTGACCCGAAACAACTACCTAAAGTTTTTTAAACTCATGGAAAAAGGAATGTGGGATATCCAAGGAGTCGAATGGGGACTTGTAAGCCATCTCTGCTTCAGACTACAAGAAGACTAAGAATGGTGCAAATTACCAGCACTGATAAGGTTTTTCGCCCACAAAATAGCCACAAGTATCAATTATAATCATTTGTTCACCTTCCAAATATTCAACATGCTTGGGTATAGAGAAAAGACAAAGTTTTTTCAATAATACCAAATATGGATACTCGGCTACCCCGAACATTGGCGAAAATTCGACCCCATTTACAATGTCGAAAGAGTCAATTGTAATTACATCTGGTGTAGCAAATTTATCGAATTGGTGGACAAAGCAAGAAAACTTATCAAAAACATCAACAACTATTCAATCATGACAGACAGAAGAAGGATAGTCGCCAAAAAAGACTACCATGTAAAGTTTAGCTTTCCAAAGGGATGGAGCCACGAAGCAATGAAGCTACTATGGGATATAGTTTTCAACGTGAAAAATCTAAATATCCCAATAGAATTCAAATGGATAGCTGAACATCTCCTGACATCCACAGCCCAAAATAACAGTGTATTGACAAGACATCAACAGTGAAAGATTCCTGACAACAACATCAACAGTGAAGATTCCTGGTAGTGACATCAACAGTAGAGATTCCTAACAGCAATATCAACAGTAATGATTCCTGACACCTGCCAACGACAAGACATTAACAGTGAAGATTCCTGATAGAGATAAGACATCAACAGTAAACGACACAACAGTGAAGATTCCTGACAGAGATAAGACATCAACAATGATGATTCGTGACAGAAACTTCTACAGCAAGATTCTCGAGAAGCTTCTCATGCAGGAAAATGCGCCTATAAAGGGGCTTCCGAGGGCATCAACAAGGCATCGACTAATCTTCCACCACAACATCCTAAGCTCCTCAAAGCCTCCTTCCTTCGTCACCATCCTCTCTTCCTCTCATCCTCTCCCATCTGGTTTGCTGCCGATCAAACCATTATCCACTTGTACTTATCCATCACCTATATGTATAATTAGTGTGTGCTTGAGTGTATTAGTTTTCCCTTCTGCATTAGTGTGAGTCCTGTACTGTATTCAAGGGCCTTGGCATTCCTTTTTTGTGGTGGAAGATTAGCCGATGATTTTCCCATCCTTTGAAAGCCCATTTTATAGGCGAGCTTGCTTACATGAGAAGTTTCTTCACTATTGATGTCTTGTCTCTGTCAGGAATCTTTACTGTTGGTGTCTTGTCTCTGTCAGAAATCATTACTGTTGATATCTTGTAGTTTACTGTTGATATCTTGTCGTTGTCAGATGTCTCTGTCAGGAATCTTTACTATTGATATCATTGTCAGGAATCTCTATTGTTGATGTCTTGTCGATTCACTATTCACTATTCATGTCCTGTCATTGTCTGAAATCTTCTCTGTTGATGTCTCGTCAGAAGACTTAGCCGGATGTTTTGTTGAATGAAGTTTTTGCTGGGGCCCTTACCTTTAATCATAAATGAGCTTTTAATCATGCCTCGTCTTTTTTCTTTTGGATATATTAGGCTCCTTTCATCTGTATCAGGCATCCATTTTGCAATATCAGACTTGTTTTGTTAAGTATCTTTTGCAGGGAATCTTTTTGTCGGTTGTCAATGTTGTTGTAGAGAATCCATCTGTTATAATGTCTTTGGGTTCCTTTCTTGCGAAGCCTGCTGCTTTTGTCATATTAGGCTACTTTTGCCTGTTTTCTTTTGTAGATAATTTTGTCGCCTATGGTTGAAACTAGAGACTTTATCAGGAATTGTCAAATGTTATGGGATTTTTAGCAAACCCCTAGCTATCAACGGATTTGACTTGTCTTTACCAACTACCGTTTAGTTGGGCTAGCCATGTTATTCCCCTCAGCATGATGAGTTGTTAAGAATTTCATTTGAACTTATATGTCATACTAATCCTTTTAGCAATTTTGGGTTTTACAATTTTTTTGATTAGGCTATATTTATATGAGATTTTTATACAAGTATACTTACAGATAATTGTGAAAATCACCAAAGGAAGCTTTTGTGGAACCTAGGGATGTAAGGTCATCTTACCTTGTTGGCATAACTAATGGGTCCCAAGCTCAGATCAAGGCACAAACCGTTCTTGGCACTAGGATTTTCTTGATCATCTCTAGTTCTATGTGTCCTCATGTGCCTCCCAAGTGCATTCCCGTTCATAAACTCGGCTCCACAGATGGAACAATTGTGCACTTTAGGCTTATTTTCTATAGCATGTAGCTTTTCTAGCCTCGACCTCTTGTGGCTTGCGCGGTGGCCACCGAGCACTTGGAACGAAGTGAACTGTTTACTGCATGTCTTATATTTGAACACTCATTTATATTTTTGTTTGATAATGTTCTTATCGTTACGAATATCAATATTCTTGTCGACTTCTACTTTTGTGACAATTCTATCTCTGGAGATTCTGCGCACCTATAAGTCTTCTTTTGTCAAGATCCTGAATTGCGATCTTGATTCAGTGAGGACGAACAGTTTCTTTCTGATCCTTGCCTTATATTTTGTTTGAAAAGAGCGATAATTTCCAACTGTACGATTTATTTTTTGGTTTAATTTTCAGGCTTCCTTTAGCTTTGGAGTTCCTTGTCTTATTATTTCTGTTTTTTCTGTCTGAAATGATATAGCATCCTCATAGGAGTAGTGATGTACACTGCATGATTTATTGAATACATGTTTGTAACGTTTAGTTTGTATTGTGTAGATACTTATTTGGTATCTTATGTATACAATAAATGTTGCTGAAATAGGAATACTATTTGCTCAAGCTTTTTCCTTACCATGTTTCTCATCTTCAAAACCTTGATTGATATATCACTAGCGTTTTCCTTTATTAAGAATTTATTATTATTTTTATTTGTTTTTTGATGAATCCTGGGTTAAAAGTTGTTCTTCTCCCAATTGCTAACATTATGTCGTCAGATTTTGATGCTAGAAGTGTGATAATATCTGACTTGTTATTTATTATAGGGATTATTTTAAACTCTGAATTGCTCTCATGTCTGCACAACACTATATCAGATAGGGAGATTTCTTTTCCAATGTAGGCTTATAAATTTTGCTTTATCATTTTTTGAGTATCTTTTTTTTTTTTTTTAGAACAGTGTTTTTTTTTCGTTATATACAAAATACTTCCATTCCCTTTTACCCATTTGTGTAGAGGATTCACCATTTATGTAGAGGATTCATCACACTTCTGGATATATTTGTTACTCTTGATAAATCCCTTTTGTTTCCCCATGGTTTTCTAGGTACTGGTCTAGGTAGGTAAACCTTTTGGGTATTTTTAGCTTGCTGTTTTAAAACTCTTTTATTTTCATCCGTCCAGATAAAACCTCAATTTTTATCTACCTTTTTCAATAGTGGCTTTTCTTGCTTGGTCAGTTTCTTTAGAAAATTTTTTCCACAATTCAGCAGTTCTAGCAGGCTCTGTTGTTGCTTTTTATCCTTTATCTTTTCTTTAAATGGTTTTGGTCTTTTCTTTCTTCCTTTTTTCCATTTCTTGTTATTACAGTATTTCCTCATTTTAGGAGAGCTACTGGTTGTGTTTTTCATTTTTATATTAAGCACATAGGGAATATAGTGTCTTAGTTTGTTCTCTTTCTCGATTTGTTTTATGAAATCTTGGTATCTATTTTGTATTTTTGTATCCCATGGTCTTAGAAGCTCGTGAAAGAGCGGATCAAGCCAATTTTGTATCTTATCATATTCTAAGTACGTTTTGCAGTATTCTTCGAATTCACATATATCACATAGTTTTTAGATATTGCACAGAGGATTATTTTCTCATAAGCCTTGTTATCTATTAATCCACATAAATTTTCTTTTATGAGGTCAATGGGGATATCTTCAGATCCAATGGATTTGTCATTTTCAACCCACTCTTTTTGCAAATTTATCCATTGTTTCATCCACAGCAAAATATCTCCTTGTAATTTTCTTGTAATGTAATTGACAAATCTTCCATTGTCCTATGATCCTTCATGATTTGTAATTACGATGGTTAGGGATTGCGCCCTGTCGTCTATATATTTTTGTTTATCCTTGAAGTGTTCATTGGACAAATCTATATCACTAATCCTCATGTTTTTTTCCATTTTTAAATCACTCAAGTCCTTTATGGATTTATAATCTTTTTTAACATATATTAGCTTATTATCAGATTTGATATTTTCTTCAGATTCTATCATGTACTCATCATCTGTAGCTATTCCACAGTCTTCATTATCTGAATTCGCGATGCTCTTATTTCTAGATTTTCATCTAAGTCGTATATCCCAGGGTCAAACTCAAAATGGTGTAACAAATGTTTATACTGGAGATATATCTCTTGTATCTTATTCAGTAGATGGTCTTTCTTTTGAACAGTGCTATTCTGATCCTTATACAACTCTTTCCAGCAATTAATTATCTCAAATATTAAGTCGTATTCTTGTCTAGAGTATGTTTTCTCGACTTTCATCATTTATTGACTTGGGCTCTTTTGTTTTGAAGTAGTTCCTAATGTTTCAGTATGATCTAACTTTCTTGCTATTTCTTTTATCTCTTTTATTTGATCTGGAACATAAATTATTTCATCGTATCCTATCGTACACTCTTCTTCGTCAAAAGATTCTTTAGAACTCAAGATAATTTTTCATTTGTTCTCTCTACCTTATATCCACTTGCTTGGTAATTATTCTTCGTTAGATATTCAGTTTGTGAGGCACTACTTAGATTATTATTATCCTCTTTAATTGCCTCATTATTATTTCCATGGTTAATGGCTTGTGATAGGTTGCTACATTTATTTTCTTCTTCTACAAGGAGATTACTATCGTTTTCTTTATTCAACTTTTCATCCTCTTCAGTTATTATGTTTATGGCATTAGGTTTGATTTTTTTCTGGTTCGGCTTATATCTAAAATGACTTAGTAAACCCTAAATTTTTTTATAGACCTTTTCGAGTTGATCAGTTAAATTTTCTTTGGATTTTAAAGTAAGGTTGGGACTTTTACTTTGTTCTTTCAATCTATCAAGCTGGAGAACTACCTCATCAAATTTTTTTTTTGGAAAATCTTAGGGTGTTCATCATATCAAATATATCATCATACATGGTAATATTTACTATAATTATGTCTCGCAATTGCACATTATATCGGTAGCTATCTAAGATGTCGATGGATAACTAGCTCTGAGTAGTCTAGGTGCCTAAAACCGTCTCATGAGGTTCACCCTACAAACGCCCACCACGGCAACAAAGGTTATGCTCATGAATCTGGGCTTTACGGTTACTCAAATCTAGCAGGGTACACTTAAAGTGTAACTAGGACAGTAATGATACAGATTCTGAGAGAATATAGGTTGGTGTTATAGTTAATCTGATACCACGTACATGTTATAAATGCTATAAATGCTTCTCCTAATTTTTCTGATTTTTACTTAATTTTTTCGGATTTTTTGCTATAGTGACGACTATTCTACAGTGAATATGCTATAGTGACAACCATGCTACAGTGACTTTTTGGATTTTTTTGGGAATTTTTTCGAATATTTATGATTTTTTAACAATTTTTTGGAAGTAATTCTACACAAGATAAACATATGAAGGTAAGTGCAATCTATAGTATATGCCGGAACAGTTTATCTAACATATAAAAGCAAGTATATTCTACTTTATAATAGTTCAGAATAAACAGTACATACCGAAACAGTAGCTATCACACTGGAGGCTTCGTACAAACAGACTGTAGACCCCTACCACCCAAAAAAAGAACGACGAGGCTCTTATACCAGTATTACAATATAGGACTCACACAAATGTAGAAGGGAAAGCTAATACACTCAGGCATAACACTACTAATACATATACGTGGTGGAGATATACAAGTGGTTAGTGGTTTGATCGGCAGCAAACCAGATGGGAGAGGATGAGGAGAAGAGAGAGGATGGAGATGAAGAAAGGAGGCGTTGAAGAGTTTAGGATGTTGTAGGAGATTAGCCGATGCCTTGTTGATGCCCTCGGAAGCCCCTTTTATAGACAAGCTTTCTTGCATGAGAAGCCTCTCGAGAATCTTGCTGTAAAAGTCTCTGTCATGAATCTTCACTGTTGATATCTTGTCTCTGTCAGGAATTTTCAGTGTTGATGTCTTATCATTTACTGTTGATGTCTTGTCGTTGTCAGGTGTTTGTCAGGAATCTTTGCTGTTGATGTCACCATCAGGAATCTTTACTGTTGACTATTGACATCTTGTCGTTATCAGGAATCTTCACTGTTGATGTCACCGTCAAGAATCTCTGGTCATTGCAATCTTCATTGTTGATCTAGACAGTTGTTGATCTGGACTGTGGATTTCGAGTTTTTTTTATATTTACATAAGATATTCTTATAGGAAGTTATTGAAATTATCGGAGACTGAAGTTTCTAGAGATGCGAGTTCCATCCATTCATTTGGGGCAGGATCGTCCCATCCTTTTGGTACGATTGTTGCTTCTGCTATTTTCTTTTCGTCGAGTCTTGATTTTGGGACTAATTTCTTTACTTTTGACTTCCCATAAAGAACATAGTACTCAAACTTTCCAGACTCCTCTCTGAGTAGCCCAACCGCCGAGTTGCCTTCTTCATGTAGTTGTTTTAGTAGTTTCTGTACAGAGACTCCCCTGCTGAGGGCTTTCTCAGTTATGTCAACTTCCACTTCGGCCTCAACCTCCTTGTCCATTTGTTTTTTGGCCTGCTGTATAGAGTCGCTGCGTGCTCGCGATCCCTCTAGTGCTGTGAACTCAAACTATAATGTCTCCTTTGATCTAGTTAATTCGGCGAGGCTGGGTAACTCTTTTTCTAAAAACTTACCCATTCCTTTCAAGAGATCAATTTGTTTAGGGGTTGCTTCCCTAATGATATCTTTATTGAGGGTTGTTATATATTCTGAACTAACCTTCTCAAGCACTCGAGCTCTGATCCTTATCTTATTACAAGATTTGCTAAGTTCCCTATGTGCCTTCAGAAGTCACGACAAGTTCTAATACCCCGATTTGCTTTCTGATGAGTTCGCCAGGCTCCATTTATCTCTAAATAAAATGGTGATGAGATCTCTAACTTGGAAAACTTGTTATTTTTTGTTCGAGCATGCGATGGGTGAGATCATGGATCTCTTCTGCGAAGTATGGGTTTTGACGCGACATCTCGCTGGCTAAGATGGCATCTTCTTTTAAGTAGTAATGTCTACAACAGGATCCATTAAAATCAAATATCTGGTCGTAGAATTTTTCCCAGTTCGTGTAGATACCCGACTGATATCCCACGAATACGACGAATGCTGCTGGAATAGAAACACTACTTGCTATAGCTTCCCCTTATCGTTCTTCTGCAAAATAAATTTATTACTAATATCTTCCATGTCTAGGAGCTTGCTTGTAATTACTTATTTTTTACTTGTTAGGTTGGCTTAGGTAATCTGCAGTAAAATTATTTTTTCCTTTAACATGTTCTATCTCAAAGAAGTACTTGGCTATCTCATTGTACCATTGCATGCATTTTCCAGAGGTCTTTCTCATATTTACTAGAAAATCCCTAACAGTTTTGTTATCTGTTCTGATAATAAAATATATAGGTGCAAGAAATATTTGAAATTTTTGCAAAGCCAGTTTTATAGTGTATAGTTCCTTCTCAAATATTATCCATTTTAATTCGTTTGGTTTGAAGTTTCCTAAGTTGTAACCTCAAAGTCTCTCATATTTTAATATTTTTTGTGGTATGCTTCTTTTTCTGAGCTTGATTCCATTCTGGAAAAGAGGTGGATCTTCTTCGTCCCAATTTCCTTTTGGGATTGCTTTTAGTGCACATCCCCAATATTCATTCGATGGATTAGTGTCTAAAATTAGTTTATCTTTTGGTTTAGGTAGGTAGACTTCAGTTGCCTTTTCAGCGAGCTGCTTAATTTGTTTTAGAACCATTTTATCTTTATCTGTCCAAATAAAATCTTGATTTTTATTTAGTTTTTTCAGTAGAGATATTTCTTCCTTCGTAAGTTCTCGTAGAAATTTCTTCCATAATTCAATAGTTCTAGTAAACTTTGTAATTGCTTTTTATCTTTTATTTTTTTGGGAAACTCCTTGATTTTTTAAATGATATGTCTTTGCAGTTGAATGCCATCTTTGTCTAGGATAATTCCAAGAAATTCTATTGATTCCTTTTCGATTTCGATCTTTTTTGGGAAGGTATTATCCCGTGTCTTTTAAAAATGTCACTAATGATCCTTAGGTGTCTCTTATGATCTTCTTTTGTTTTTGAAAAAACTAAAATGTCATCAATGTGCACAGAAATCTTTTAAGTCATTAAAGATTGAATCCATCCATCTTTAAAATATCTGTGGTGCAGTGTTTAACCCCAATGGCATGACATTCCAGTGAAAGTGATCTTGTTGCGTACAAAATGTTGTTAGTGGTTTTGATTCCTCTGTCATTTTTAGTTGCCAGAAACCAGACTTACAGTCGAACTTACTGAATATTCAAGACCCTTTCCTCAAATTTATTAGGACTTCCTTTCTGGGGATAAAATACCCATCGAACTTTAGATTTTGATTTAATCTTTTGTAATTAATTACCATTTGTGATTTTTTTCTTTTTAATTCACTAAGATTTCTAACCATGAATGCTAGACTAGAGTGAGGACTAGTGGTTTTTTCTATAAGGCCCATACTTAGAAGTTCACTTATTTGATTGTCAAATTCATCTATATCTTACCTAGTATAATGCATAGGTTTTACTCTGATGATTACGTTGTCATCCCTTAACTGAATTGTACAAAATCTTAGGCTTCGATTCCATAATTTTAAAGGATCTTCGCTGAAATTTTCGCTAACTGTTTTATAAAGCCAGTGGGTTTGATCTAGCTCATAAATTGTTTCGCAACTTTTTAATGGGTTTTTGTTGTCTGAGATATTTTTTTGAGAAGAAAAATCTTTTATACACTTATACCTAGATTCTTCTATAAGTGGCATGTCGACCCTTTGGGATTGGTTACCTTCTCGTTGATGTAAAGACACCATTTGTCTTTCTACGATCATTTGTAGATATTCTCTAATAAAATTGTTTCCTAAAACCATGTCCTCATTCATATGTGGAAAACATAAGAGTTTTGATATAATGAATTTTTTTCTCATTTAGCCAAATTTTTACTTTCTTGGCTTTGTTTTGGATAGTTATTTTATGTGCACTGATCTCTGTTATTTTAATTAGATATTTTATTGGTTCCTATTTATCTAGTGGTATGACATTTTCTTGAGAAGAACAAACTGTGGCCCCTGTATCTAGTAGCGCGTGCAATGAATAATATTTTTTAACTTTAAATCTAAATATTCCTTTAACATAATTAAACCTTCTTCCTTGTTTTGGGCAAAGATTATCTCATTATATCGTATCGTATATTCTTCTTCTCTATTAGGGGGCTCCTCGGAATTTAAAATAATCTCTTCTTCTGTTCTTCTTACCTCTATTTTGTTTTCTTGGTTACTAATTTGGGATAACCTCTTCATCTTTTCTTCATCCAAGTTGTTTATCCCAGGGTCAAATTTGAAATGGTGTAACAAATCTTTATACTGGAGATACGTCTCTTGTATCCTATTCATTAGATAGTCTCTCTCTTGAATAGTGTTATTTTGATCCCTATACAACTCTTTCTATCAATTAATCAGTTCAACTATTAAGTCATATTTTTATTTAGAATATATTCTTTTGACTTGTATACTAATTTGTTGACTTGGTTTTTTCTGTTCTAAAATATCGATATGATTTAACTTTCCTATTTCCTCCTTGGAGCAGAATTTTATCATATCGTATACTCTTTTACTTAATCCGAAAGTTCCTTAGAACACAATATGATTTCTTCACAGTCAATTTCCTTTCTGCCATCATTTTCCCTGTTTGCTTTTTCCTCATTTTTAGTTCTGACCTCTTCCTGGTTTGGTTTATATCTAAAATGAACTAGTAGACCCTTAAATTTTTTATAGACTTTTTCGAGTTATTCAGTTAAATTCTCGTTGACTTCTAAACTTATGTTAGGACTATTACCTTATTCTTATAATCTATCTATCTAGAGAATTACCTCATCAAATTTTTTTCTGTTAAATTTTGGGGTGTTCATCATATCATATATATCATCATACATGCTACAGTGACGACTCTTCTACAGTGACGTTTTTATTTTTTTGGGAATTTTTTCAAATTTTTAAGATTTTTTAAGAATTTTTTGGAAAAAAATCACACAAAATAAAAGAAACATAAAGCTTACCTAACACACAAAAGCAAGTACAATCTATTTTATAATACTTAAAAACAAACAGTACATACCGGAACAATAGCCATCACACCAAAAATTTTGTACAGAGAGACAGACTGCAGACCCCTACCGGCCAATAAAGGATAGCCAAGGCTCTTATACCAGAAATACAATACAGGACTCACACTAATGCAGAAGGGAAAGCTAATACACTTAAGCACGCACTAATTATACATATAGGTGGTGGATAAGTACAGGTGGATGATGGTTTGATCAGCAGCAAACCAGACGGGAGAGGATGAGAAGAGAGAGGATGGTGATGAAGGAAAGAGGCATTGAGGAACTTAGGATGTTGTGGTGGAAGATTAGCCGATGCCTTGTTGATGCCCTCGGAAGCCCCTTTTATAGACAAGCTTCCTTGCATGAGAAGCTTCTCGAGAATCTTGCTGTAGAAGTCTCTGTCATGAATCTTCACTGTTGATATCTTGTCTCTATCAGGAATCTTCACTTTGATGTCTTGTCATTTACTGTTGATGTCTAGTCTCTGTCAGGAATCTTCACTGTTGATATCTTTTACTGTTGATGTCTTGTCGTTGTCAGGTGTCAGGAATTTTTACTGTTGATGTTGCGTCAGGATTCTCTACTGTTGATGTCACCATCATGAATCTTCACTGTTGATATTACTGTCATGAATCTTCTACTGTTGATGTCTTGTTGGTTCAATGTTGTTTTTGGCTGTAGATGTCAGGAGATGTTCAGCTATCCATTTGAATTTTGTTGGGATATTTAAATTTTTCTAGTTGAAAGTTATATCTCGTAGTAGTTTCATTGCTTCGTGGCTCCGTCCCTTTGGAAAGCTAAACTTTGCATGATAGTCTTTTGTGGCGACTATCCTTCTTTCATATGTCATGATTGAATAGCTGTCAATATTTTTGATAAGTTTTCTTGCTCTGTCGACCAGTTCGATAAATCTACTGCACCAGAAGTAATTATAATTGACTCTTTCGATGTTATAATTGGGGTCGAAATTTTGCCAATGCTTGGGGTAGCCAACTATCCATATTTGGTATGGTTGAAAAAACTTTGTCTCTTTTCTCCACCCAAGCATGCTGAATATTTGGAAAGTGAACAAATGATTATAATTGATACTTGTGGCTAGTTTGTGGGCAAAAAATCTTGTCATTGCTGGTAATTTGCACCATTCTTGTTCTCCTTGTGGTCTGAAGCACAAATGGCTTACAAGTCCCCATTCGACTCCTTCGATATCCAACATGCCTTCTTTCATGAATTTAAAAAGTTTCAGGTAGTTGTTTCGGGTCAAGATGATAACTGTTTTATTCTTTGACAGGATTCTTTGAATATTTTCTTTGTGATCAAGCATCATTATTTTGATACTTAAAAAGATTTCTTCGGGAAGTGCCTGTCTAACCTTCTCACAAATTTATTCTCTTTTTGTCCTTTCTGACGTGACTATTTCTTTTCCTTTCTTCGGGTTTCTTGAAAAATGGTTAGTCTACAATTATGAAAGATTATATCTGAACTCAACAACCTCTTGTCGAGATGAAATATTACTTTTAATAACTGAGCTCGACAGCCTCTAACCGAGACATTGATCCTGGCATGAGAGATATACTGAGTTTTTAGTCTGTTTCCTTAATATTTGGGCTTAATTTTAAATCTTCTCCTAACAGTCGCAACAGTACTGGCTCTCTTATTTTCTCCCTGGCATTAGATCTCCTCGCTACTTCTCTGATTTTCCTTTCACTGTTACTTCTTGTTAGTAAAGGTTGCTTTGAATTATTCTAAATATTTAAGCTGTTTCTGGAACTTTGTATTTCTACCCCTTCGAAGTCTTTTGGCTTTTCAGTTTGAATTAAATCTTCAAGGAACCACTGTCTAGGTTCCGAGAGATCCTTTACATTCATTAGTCTGGGTTTTATTTCTTCTTAAAAAGGTTTTGGTTAAAATATTTTGATTATTTCTCTTTGCTTTGAAACTGTTCTTGCCTCTGTGGTTTGGGTCAACTCATGAATTGTCGTATATTCTATGGCTAGATCATACGAGTTGGTTTTCATGTTCATACCTTGAGTCTTAATCTTCAGTCGTACGTTGTCTATTATGTTTGGGTCTGATATAGAGATAAAGTAGTTGGGTCAGATGTTGAACCATACAGTTTGATTTACTAAATTGGATTGGAACCCCCTATTAGTGCTTGGTGGTAGTTGGTGGATCGATTTTCCATTACCAGTGTTATTATAGGAATGTCTATGCCAGTCCTAAATAGTGCATTGATTTTAATTTGGATTAAACCAATGTGGATATAACGAATTTCTGGATATTTTTTTTCCATCTTCGTACCTTTTTTCAGCTAAAGATGGGGATGTCTATTCTTCCTCCGGCTGACAGATTTGCTGTAGTGTTTCCGTTAAAGTTTCCGATTATTCTTCTAGAAAAGAAATTGAACCGTAAAATTTTGTATATTTCTGTTTTCTTTATTTGTTGATGTTTTTCCATCCTATCAATGTCCTCTGAGTTAAAAATTGCTTCTCTTCCAACTACATTTCCTAATATTATACTATCTAGTTCTGATGCTAGGGGCATGATAGGACCTGATTCTTCGTTCATCATAAAGACTAGCTCGGTTTCTGAATCATCTTCGACCTCAAGTTTATATAGCACATATCTGTTGGCAAGATTTCTTCATCCAAACAGATTTCTAGTTCTTATTCCTCCATATATTTTATAATTTTTTGAGCATTTTTCCCCTCCTATGGCAATCTCTAGCAAAATATCCTTCTTCATTGCATACGAAGCATCTGCACCCCTTCTTCTCCTTTTGAGCTGATGATTCGTCTCTTTTTCTAACATATTTATTGCTTCTGACAAATCCTCAATTCCTTGTCCATGGTTTCCATCAAAATCTTTTTCTTCTGAATATTGGTTTTGGCCTTCGTTTACTTCCTATTTTTCATTTTTCGCCAATTATTTTTTCGCAGCACCTTCTTTCTTCAGGAGAGTTACTTATCATGTTCTTTATTTTCTTGTAGGATTTTATATTAAGACAATCATCCTGTATTATTTTAAACACAAAGTTCATACGGTGCCTCAAATTATCCTTTTTCTCAATTCGTTTTAAGTAATCTGGGTATCCGTTTCTTGTTTTGGTATCCCATGGACTAGGGAGCTTGTGGAAAAAGAATCAAGCCAATTTTTTGCCTGATCATATTCCAATTTGTAAAAGTATTTTGAGAAGGTTTTGCAGTATTCTTCGAATTCGCATATCTCGAATAATTTAATTTTGGACAACACATATAGAACCTGCTCTTCTTGAGCTCTATCATCTATGAACCCACATAAATTTTTTTTGATGATTTTTATGAAATCAATTAGGATTTCTCAAAAATAAGGAACTTATCACTTTCTCCCCACTCCTTTCATTTACTTTTTCCTTCTTCCGAATTTATCCATTGCAAAACATCTCCTTGTAGTGTTCCCGTAATGTAATTGACAAATCTTTTATTGTCCCATAATCCTTAATAATTTGTAATTACAACGGCTAGGGATTGCGCCCAGTCGGCTATATCCTTTTGTTTATCCATGAAATGAACATTGGACAGATCTAGATAGGTTTCTCCTTGGGATACACTTCTTTTATTAAATCATCAATCCTCATGGTCCCTCCTATTAGTAGGTTGTTTAAATCTGTTGTAGTTTTGCTATCTTCTCCAACATGTATCAGCTCACTGTCAGATTCTATTCCTTTCCCGTATTCAGACTCGTATTCATCGTGCATAGTCATTCCATAGTCTTCATTATCTGAATTCGTGGTGTTATCTGGCTCTTCTTCGCTTTCTAGATTATATACTTCAGGATCAAATTCAAAATGGTGTAGCAACTCTTCATTCTGAAGATAAGGTTCTTGCATCCTATTCACTAGATGGTTTCTCTCCTGAATAGTATTACTCGGATCCTTATACAATTTTTTCCACAATCGAGTCATATTCTTATTTGGAATATTTTCTATCCACTTGCATCATATTTATCTATTGACTCGGTCTCTTTTGCTTTTGACCAGTTCCTAAAATGTGATCTAATTTTCCTCCTACTTTCTTTTTCTCTTTAACTTGTTCTAGTGAATGAATCATTTCATCGTATCCTATCGTATACTCTTTCACTTAGTCCAAAAGTTCCTCAGAACTTGGGATGATTTCTTCACTATCTGTTTTCTTTTCTATTGGAATACTTTCATCATTCCCTCTGTTTGCCTTTTCTTCCTCTTTACTTTCGATCTCTTACTGGTTTGGCTTATATCTAAAATGAACTAGTAGAACTTTAAATTTTTTATAGACCTTTTCGAGTTGTTCAGTTAAATTTTCTTTGGATTCTACAGTTATGTTGGGACTTTTACCATATTCTTTTAATCTATCTATTTGGAGAACTACCTCATAAATTTTTTTCTGGAATATCTTGGGGTGTTCATCATATCATATAAATCATTATACATGGTGTCGTATTTACCACAATCTGCTCTACACTTCTCGCAATTGCACAGTATGTCAGTAGCCATCTAAGATGTCGGTGGATAATTAGCTCTGAGTAGCCTATGGTGCCTAAAACTATCTCCTGAAGTTAACCCTACAAACGCCTAACACGGCAACAAAGGTTACACTCAAAAATCTGGATTTTAAAATTACTCAAATCTAGTAAAGGACATTTAGAGTGTAATTAAGACAATAATGATACAGGTTGTGAGAAAATATAAGTTGAAATTATAGTTAATTTGTCACCATGTACGTGTTATAAATGCTATAAATTCTTCCCCCAATTTTTCTAATTTTTTATTTTTCCGGGCTTTTTACTATAGTGGCAACTATTCTATAGTGACTTTTTTGATTTTTTGAGATTTTTTCGAATTTTTATGATATTTTAAGAATTTTCAGGAAATAATTCTACAAAAAATAAAATAAACATAAAACTTTCCTAACGCACAAAATTAAGTGCAATCTATAGTTTATATCTGAACAGTAGCCATCACACCGGTCTCTTTTGCTTTGGACCAGTTCATAAAATGTGATCTAATTTCTCTCCTACTTTCTTTTTCTCTTTTACTTGTTCTGGAACATGAATCATTTCATCGTATCCTATCGTATACTCTTTCACTTTGTCCCAAAGTTCCTCAGAATTCGAGATGATTTCTTCACAGTCTGTTTTCTTTTCTACTAGAATACTTCCATCATTCCCTCTATTCACCTTTTCCTCCTCTTTACTTTTAACCTCTTTCTGGTTTGGCTCATATCTAAAATGAACTAGTAGACCCTTAAATTGTTTATAGACATTTTCGAGTTTTTTAATTAAAGTTTCTTTGGATTCTAAAGTTATGTTGAGACTTTTACCTTATTCTTTTAATCTATCTATCTAGAGAATAATCTCATCAAATTTTTTTTGGAATATCTTGGGGTGTTCATCATATCATATATATCATTATACATGGTGTCGTATTTACTACAATCTGCTCTACACTTCTTGCAATTGCACAGTATGTCAGTAGTTGTCTAAGATGTCGGTGGGTAATTAGCTCTGAGTAACCTACGGTGCCTAAAACCATCTCTTGAGGTTCACTCTACAAACGCCTACTACGGCAACAAAAGTTACGCTAAAAAAATATGGACTTTAGATTACTCAAATCTAGTAAGAGATACTTAGAGTGTAAGTAGGACAGTAATGATATAGGTTGTGAGAGAATATAGGTCGAAGTTATAGTTAATTTGTCACCACGTACGTGCTATAAATGCTTCCCCCAATTTTCTTTGATTTTTTGGGATTTTTTACGAATTTTAATGATTTTTTAAGAATTTTTCGGAAATTATTCTACACAAAATAAAATAAACATAAAACTTTCTTAACACACAAAATTAAGTGCAATCTATAGTATATACCGGAACAATAGCCTATCTAACGCTCGAAAGGAAATGCAATCTACTTTATAATAGTTTAAACAGTACATACCGGAACAATAGCCATCACATCGGAGACTCTTTGTATAGACAGAATGCAGACCCCTACTGCCCAAAAAAAGAATGCCAAGGCTCTGATACCAAGATTATAGTACATGACTCACACTAATGCAGAAGGAAAAGTTAATACACTAAGGCACACACTAATTATATATATAGGTGGTGGATAAGTACAGGTGGATAATGGTTTGATTGGCAACAAACCAGACGGGAGAGATGAGAGGAAGAGAGAGGATGGTGATGAAGGAAGGAGGCGTTGAGGAACTTAGAATGTTGTGGTGGAAGATTAGTCGATGCCCTCGGAAGCCCCTTTTGTAGATGAGCTTTTTTTGCATTAGAAGCTTCTTAAGAATCTTGCTGTAAAAGTCTATCACGAATCTTTAATGTTAATATCTTGTCTCTGTCATGAATCTTCACTGTTGATATCTTATCATTTACTGTTGATATCTTGTCTCTGTCAGGAATCTTCACTGTTAATATCTTTTACTGTTGATATCTTGTCGTTGTCAGGTGTCAGGAATATTTACTGTTGTATTGCTGTCAGGAATTTCTACTATTGATGTCACTATGAGGAATCTTCATTATTGACGTTGCTGTTATGAATCTTCTACTGTTGATGTCTTGTTGATTCACTGTTGTTTTGGGCGGTGGATGTCAGAAGATGTTCAGCTATCCATTTGAATTCTGTTGGGATATTTAAATTTTTTTGGTTGAAAGCTAAATCCCGTAGTAGCTTCATTACTTTATGGCTCCATCCCTTTGGAAAGCTAAACTTTGCATGATAGTCTTTTATGGCGACTATCCTTCTTCCGTCTATCATGATTGATAGATGTCGATGTTTTTGATAAGTTTTCTTGCTCTGTCGACCAGTTCAATAAATCTGTTGTACCAGAAGTAATTATAATTGATTCTTTCGATATTGTAATTGGGGTCTAATTTTTGCCAATGCTGAGGATAGCCGAGTATCCATATTTATTGTTCTCTCCACCCATGCATGCTGAATATTTGGAAGGTGAACAAATGATTATAATTGGTAGTTGTGGCTAGTTTGTGGGCGAAAAACCTTATCATTGCTGGTAATTTGCACCATTCTTGTTCACCTTGTAGTCTGAAGCACAGATAGCTTACAAGTCCCCATTCGACTTCTTGGATATCCCACATTCCTTCTTTCATGAATTTAAAAAGCTTTGGGTAGTTGTTTCGGGTCAAGATGATATCTGATTTAATTTTTTTGATAAGATTTTTCTGATATTTTCTTCATGATCGAGATCATTGTTTTGATACTCAAAAAGATTTCTTCGAAAAGTGCCTGCCTAGCCATCTCAAGAATTTGTTCTCTTTTTGTCCTTTTTGACGTGACTATTTCTTTTCCTTTCGTTGATTTTTCCTGAAAATGATTAGTTTACAATTATGAAAAATTATATCTAAAAAAATTCGAAAACATTCCCAAAAAATAAAAAAAGTCACTGCAGAAGAGTCGTCATTGTACAAAAAAACCCGAAAAAAATCAGAAAAATTGGAAACAATTTGGGAAGCATTTATAGCATCTACGGAACGTACATGGTGACAAATTGACTATAACACTGACCTGTATTCTCTCATAACCTACGTCATTACTGTCTTAATTACACTTTAAGTGTCCCCTACAAGTTTTGAGTAATCTTAAAGCCCAGATTCCTGAGCGTAACCTTTGTTGCCGTGGTAGGCATTTGTAAGGTGATTCTCAGGAGACGGTTTTAGGTGTCGTAGGCTACTCAGAGCTAGTTACCCATCGACATCTTAGATGGCTACCGACATAGTGTGTAATTGTGAGATGTGTAGAGTGGATTATAGTAAATATGACATCATGAATAATAATATATATGCTACGATGAAACCCCAAGATATTGCAGAAAAAAATTTGATTAGATATTTCTCTAGATAGATAGATTAAAAGAACAAGGTAAAAGTCCCAAAATAAGTTTAGAAGTCAAAGAGAATTTAACTGAACAACTCGAAAAGGTCTTTAAAAAATTTAAGGGTCTACTAGTTCATTTTAGATATAAACGAAACCAGGAAGGGGTCGGAACTAAAAAGGAGGAAAAGATGAATAGAGAAAATGATGGCAGAAAGAAAACCAACTGTGAAGAAATCATCTTGAGTTCTGAGGAACTTTCGGATCAAGTAAATGAGTATACGATAAGATACAATTCTGCTCCAAAGAAAGTAATAGGAAAGATAGATCACATCGACACTTTAGAACAAAAAAAACCAAGTCAACAAATTAGTATACAAGTTGAAAGAATATATTCTAAATATGAATACGACTCAATAGTTGAACTGATTTATTGCTGGAAGGAGTTGTATAGGGATAAAAATAGCACTATTCAAGAGAGAGACTATCTAGTGAATAGGATACAAGAGACGTATCTCCAATATAAAGATTTGTTACATCATTTCAAGTTTGACCCTAGAATAAACAATTTGGATGAAGAACATATGAAGAGGTTATCCCAAATTAGTCACCATGAAAACAAAATAGAGGTAGGAAGAATAGATGAAGTGGTTATTTAAATTCCGAGGAACCCCCTAATAGAGAAGAATATACGATACGATATGATGAGATAATCTTTCCCTAAAATAAGGAAGAAGGTTTAATTATATTAAAGGAATATTCAGATTTAAAGGTTAAAAATATTATTCATTGTATGCGCTACTAGATACAGGGACCACAGTTTGTTCTTGTAGAGAAAATGCTATACCACTAGAGAAATGAGAACCAATGAAATATCCAATTAAAATAACAGGGATCAGTGTGTATAAAACAACTATCCAAAATAAAGCCATGAACGTGAAAATTTTGTTTAATGAGAAAAAAATCATTATACCAAAACTCTTATATTTTCCACATATGAATGGGGACATGGTTTTAGAAAATAATTTTATTGGAGAATATCTATCAATGATCGTAGAAAGGCAAATTATGTTTTTACATCAACGAGAAGGTAACCAATCCCAAAGGGTCGACATGCCACTTTTAGAAGGACTTAGGTATATGTGTACAGAAGACTTTTCTCCTCCAAAAAATATCTCAGACAACGAAAACCCATTAGAAAGTTGCGAAGCGATTTATGAGCTAGATCAAACCCACTGGTTTTATAAAACTCTTAGCGAAAATTTAGCGAAGATCCTTTAAAATTATGGAATCAAAGCCCAAGATTTTGTAAAATTTAGTTAAGAGACAACAATGTAATCATCAAAGTAAAACCTATACTTTATACTAGGTAAGATATAAATGAATTTGACAATCAAATAAGTGAACTTTTAAGTATGGGACTAATAGAAAAAACCACTAGCCTTCACTCTAGTCTAGCATTCATGGTTAGAAATCTTAGTGAATTATAAAGAAAAAAACCATGAATGGAAGTTAATTACAAAAGATTAAACCAAAATCTAAAGTTTGAAAGGTATTTCATCCCAAGAAAGGAAGTCCTAATAAAGTTGACGAAAGGGTCTAGAGTATTCAGTAAGTTTAACTGTAAATCTGGTCTCTGGCAACTAAAAATGACAGGAGAATCAAAACCACTAACAGCGTTTAGTAGTCACGAGGTCACTTTCATTGGAATGTCATGTCATTTGGGTTAAATACAGCACCACAGATATTTCAAAGATAGATAGATTCAATCTTTAATGACTTAAAGGATTTCTGTGTCATGTGCATTGATGACATTTTAGTTTTTTCAAAAACAAAAGAAGATCATAAGAGATACCTAAGGATCATTAGCGACATTTTTAATAGACACGGGATAATACTCTCCCCAAAAAAGATCAAAATCGAAAAGGAATCAATAGAATTTCTTAGAATTATCCAAGACAAAGATGACATTCAACTTTGAAGACATATCATTTCAAAAATCAAGGAGTTTTCCAAAAAAATAAAAGATAAAAATCAGCTACAAAGTTTATTAGGGCTATTGAATTATGGAAGAAATTGCCTATGAGAACTTACGAAGAAAGAAATACCTCTACTGAAAAAACTAAATAAAAATCATGATTTTATTTGGACAGACAAAGATAAAAAGGTTCTAAAATAAATTAAACAACTTGTTGAAAAGACACCTAAAGTCTACCTACCTAAACTAGAAGATAAAGTAATTTTAGACACCGATGTCAGAACAGATAACAAAACCGTTAGGGATTTTCTAGTAAATACGAGAAAGAAATCTGGAAGACACAAGAATGGTACAATGAGATAGCACAGTACTCCTTTGAGATAGAACATGTTAAAGGAAAAGATAATTTTATTGCAGATTACCTAAGCCGACCTAACAAGTAAAAAATAAGTAATTACAAGTAAGCTCTTAGACAAGGAAGGTATTAGTAATAAATTTATTTTGCAGAAGAACGATAAAAGGAAGGCTATAGGAAGTAGCGTTCCATTCCAGCAGCATTCGTCGTATTTGTGGATATTAGCCGGGTATGTATACCAACTGAAAAAATGCTACAACCAGATATTTAATTTTAATGGATCCTGTTGTAGATATTACTACTCAAAAGAAGATGCCATCTTAGCTAGGGAGATGTCGCGTAAAAACCCATACTTAGCAGAAGAGAGTCATGATCTCGCCCATCACATGCTCGAACAAAAAATAACAAGTTTTCCCAAGTTGATCTCATCACTATTTTATTCAGAGATAAATGGAGCCTAGTAAGCTCACCAGAAAGCAAATCTGGGTATTGAAACTCGTTGTGACTTTCGAAGGCACATGGGAAACTTAGCAAATTTTATGATCAGAGCTTGATCCCTTGAGAAGGGTTTGTTCAGAATATATAACAACCCTCAATAAAGATATCATAAGGGAAGCAACCCATAAACAAATTGATCTCTTGAAAGGAATGGGTAAGTTTTTAGAAAAAGAGTTACCCAACCTCGCCGAATCAAGTAGATCAAAAGAGACATTATGATTCGAGTTCACAGCACCATAGGGATCACGAGCACGCAACGACTCTATACATTAGGCTGAAAAAGAAATGGACATGGAGGTCGAGGCCAAAGTGGAAGTCAACATAACTGAGAAAACTCTCAGCAAGGCTGTACAGAGGCTACTTAAACAATTACATGAAGAAGGCAACTCGGCGGTTGGGCTACTCGGAGAGGAGTCTGGAAAGTTCGAGTACTAAGTTCTTTATGGGAAGCCAAAAGTAAATAAATTAGTCTCAAAATCAAGACTCGACCAAAAGAAAACACCAGAAGCAACAATCGTACCAACAGGATGGGACTACCCTGCCCCAAATGAATGGATGGAATTTACATCGCTAAAAACTTCGGTCTCAGAAATTTCATTAACTTTCTATAAAAATATCTTATGTAAATATAAAAAAACACTCTTGAAATCCATAGTGCAGATCAGCAACGAAGATTGCAATGAATAGAGATTCCTAACGGCGGCATCAACAGTGAAGATTTCTGACAACGACAAGATGTCAATAGTTAACAGTAAAGATTCCTGACGGCGACATCAACAGTGAAGATTTCTGATAGACACCTGACAACAACAAGACATCAACAGTAAAAGACAAGATATCAATAGTGAAGATTCCTGATAGAGACAAGATATCAACAGTGAAGATTACTGTCCTAATTACACTCTAAGTGTTCTCTGCTAGATTTGAGTAAGCTTAAAGCCCAAATTACTGAGTATAACCTTTGTGGCCGCCGTAGGCATTTGCGGAGTGATCCTCAGGAGGAGGTTTTAGACACCATAGGCTACTCAGAGTTCTTACCTAGCAACATCTTAGATGGCTACAAACATACCATGCATTTTTGAGCATTCCAGGAGGGATTATAGTCATTTGAGGCTCTCATTTTCCTTTGTAAGCATTCAATTACCTGTGTTTGTTTACTGAGATTTTCAACTAATTTATGTTTTTTGCATTTTTAATTTTTTTTTAAAATGCTTCAAAATGTCTTGACAATCTTTACACTCTGTTGATAATTCTAATTCACTTGAACGTTGATGACTATTCATAAATTTTATAAGACTTTAATCAAATACCAGGAATTTGGAATATTAATTCTAGCATATCCTATAGCTACTTTAATGCTATGAAAATCTTTAAATATTGGATTATCAAAATTTGAGAATAATTTTCTAACTATATACCAATTTATGTAAAATCCTATTTGATGACTTTAAGTATGACATAATAGATAAAACCCTATGACTGGGTTGTCTGTATAATATCTTTAAAATAATAGTCTAATGTTTTGATTACCTTAACCTTTTCTTTTGGCTGATCTAGTCTTAAATTCCACAAATTATCTAGTAGACGTTGTTGTATTAAATATATCTGAAATTCAGTGATTCTGAATGACTCTTTACTTTGTGTCGCATACTGTTTGAGATAAATGTCCCCAAATCTCATGAACTTTCTGGGGTTCGTATGCAAAGTTAAATTCCAAAGAATTAGACTAAATAATTTTTTTGTGATTATATGCTCAGATTTATATCTATGATCCTGTGTAAATTTTGTCCATCTATGACTACATAATTTCTTTTTATTTAATTTAACAATTGTGACACAAACTGTTTGTGAATATAGTCGAGACACATTAGTTATTCTTTCTATCCTATGTCCTAGGAATTCTGTATAGTTTTTGTATGATCCGATTATTCCCTTGTCTATTAATTTCTTTAATACTTCTTTGAGATAGAAAAAATGTTCATTTCTTGCCTTTTCAGGGAGATGCTTAAATCATTTTAGAACCTTTTTATCTTTTATTTCTTCGAGAAATTCCTTGATATGTTTTTGTCGTTGGATGCCATCCTTGTCTAGGATGATTCCAAGAAATTCTATTGATTCTTTTTCGATTTCGATCTTTTTTGGGGAGAGTGTTATCCCGTGTCTTCTAAAAGTGTCGCTAATGATCCTTAGGTATCTCTTATAATCTTTTTTTGTTTTTAAAAGAACCAAAATGTTATTAATGACACAAAAATCCTTTAAGTTATCAAAGATTGAGTCCATCCATCTTCAAAATATCTATGGTGAGGTGTTTAACCCGAACGGCATGCCATTTTGATGAAAGTGATCATATAGCGTACTAAATGTTGTTAGTACTTTCGATCCCTTTGTCATTTTTAGTTGCAAGAAACCAGACTTACAGCCGAACCTTTTCATCAAATTTATTAAATAATTAATCCTCAAATCTTTTCTCATTCGAAAATCAAATGAAGTCTTGTTACCTTTAGTGATATTTATCAATTCATTATCAGATTTGCTATTTTCTTCAGATTCTGCCTTGTACTCACGATGAATATTATTCTCACAGTCATTATTCTCTGAATTTGTGATCCTTTTTTTATCTTCATCCAATTTGTATATCCCAGGGTCAAAATTGAAACGGTATAATAAATCTTTATACTGGAGGTATGTCTCTTGTATTCTATTCACTAAATAGTCTCTCTCTTGAATAGTGCTATTTTGATCCCTATACAGCTCTTACCAGCAATCAATCAGCTCAACTATTAAGTCGTATTCTTATTTGGAATATATTCTTTTGACTTGCATACTAATTTGTTGACTTGGTTTTTCTGTTCTAAAGTGTTGATATGATCTAACTTCCCCATTACTTCCTCTAGAGTAGAACTGTATCTTATCGTATACTCTTCTTCTTGAGCTCTATCATCTATGAGCCCACATAAATTTTATTTGATGAAATCAGTGAGGATCTTTTCAAAATTAAGAAACTTATCGCTTTCTCCCCACTGCTTACTTTTCCCTTCTTCCAAATTTATCCGTTGTTTCATCAATTGCAAAACACCTCCTTGTAATGTTCCCGTAGTGTAAATTGTTAAATCTTTTAGTGTCCCATGATTCGACAGCTAGGGATTGTGCCCAGTCATCTATATCCTCTTGTTTATCCTCGAAATGCACATTGGACAAATCTAGATAGATTTCTCTTTGGGATACACTTCTTTTTATTAAATCATCAATCCTTATGTTCCCTCTTATTTGTGGGTTATTTAATTCTGCAGTAGTTTTGCTATTTTCTCCAACATGTATCAGCTCACTGTCAGATTCTTTTCCTTTCTTGTGTTCAGACTCGTATTCATCGTGCATAGTCATTCTGTAGCCCTCGTTATCTGAATCTGTAGCGTTATCTGGCTCTTCTTCGCTTTCTAGGTTATATATTTCAGGATCAAATTTAAAATGGTGTAGCAAATCTTTATTCTAAAGATAAGTTTCTTGCATCCTATTTACTAGGTGGTCTCTCTCCTAAATAATATTACTTGGATCCCTATATAATTCCTTCCAACAATTAATTAGTTCCACAATCGAGTCATATTCTTTTCTGGAGTATTTTCTATCTTCTTGCATCATCATGTTTATCTATTGACTAGGTTTCTTTTGCCTTAATATGGTACCTATTTCGTCGATACGATCAAGCCTTCCTACTACTTCCTTCATTTCCTTATCATACCGTCTCATGGAAGTATCCTTTTTCTCGTATGTACAGAATATAGTAAGATATTTGTCATTTTGTTCCGTTAATTTTTCTATTTGGGATTCTAATTTGCCGAACCTGAAAACTATGAGATCAACGAGGGTATTAAGAAAGCTAGCTATATTAGTTAGTTTTTTATCTATAGCTCCTGAAAAATGTTCCAAATGACTATAATCCCTCGTGGAATGCTCAAAAATGCATGGCATGTTTGTAGCCATCTAAGATGTCACTGGATAACTAGCTCTTAATAGCCTATGGTGTTTAAAACTACCTCCTGAGGATCACCCTACAAACGCTTACCGTGGCAACAAAAGTTACGCTCAAGAATCTGAACATTAAGATTACTTAAATCTAGCAGAGGCCACTTAGAGTGTAACTAGGACAGTAATCATGAAGGTTGAGAGGGAATAGAAGTCGGTGTTATAGTCAATTTGTCACCACGTATGTGCTAAGAATGCTTTCCCAAATTTTTTTGATTTTTCAGAAATAAGTTCACCAAAAATATGCACAAAATAATATAATTATAGAGCTTATCTAACATAAGAAAGTAAGTGCAATCTACTTTATAACAGTGCAGAACAAACAGTACATATCGGAACAGTAGCCATCACATCGGAGACTCTTTGTATAGACAGACTACAGACTCCTACCATCCAAAAAGGGAACGCCAAGGCTCTGATACCAGGAATACAGTACTACAGGACTCACACTAATGCAAAAGGGAAAGTTAATATGCTCAAGCATACACTGTTCAAAGTAACAACTCTTCATTCCGAAGATAAGTTTCTTGCATCCTATTCACTAGATGTTTCTCTCCTGAATAGTATTACTTGGATCCTTATACAATTCTTTCCAACAATTAATTAGTTCCACAATCGAGTCATATTCTTTTCTGGACTATTTTCTATCTACTTGCATCATGTTTATCTGTTGACTAGGGTTCTTTTGCCTTAAGATGGTACCTAATCTGTTGATACAATCTAGCCTTCCTACTACTTCATTTCCTATCGTACCGTCTCATGGGAGTATCCTTTTTCTCGTATGTACAGAATATAGTAAGATATTTGTCATTTTGTTTCGTTAATTTTTCTATTAGGGATTCTAATTTGCCAAACCTAAAAACTATGAGATCAACGAGGGTATTAGGAAAGATGGCTATATTAGTTAGATTTTTATCTATAGCTCCTGAAAAATGTTCCAATTGACTATAAGCCCTAAATAGTGCATTGATTTTAGTGTGTGCTCTGATACCAGGAATACAATACTACATGACTCACACTAATGCAGAAGGGAAAGCTAATACACTCAGGCACACACGACTAATACATATAGGTGGTGGAGATATACAAGTAGTTGGTGGTTTGATCGGCAGTAAACCAGATGGGAGAGGATGAGGGGAAGACAGAGGATGGAGATGAAGAAAGGAGGCGCTGTGGAGTTTAGGATATTGTAGGAGATTAGTCAATGCCTTGTTGATGCCGTTGGAAGCCCCTTTTATAGATGAGCTTCCTTACATAAGAAGCCTCTCGTGAATCTTGCTGTAGAAATCTCTGTCACGAATTTTTACTGTTGATATCTTGTCTCTGTCAGGAATCTTCACTGTTGATATCTTGTCGTTTATTGTTAATGTCTTGTCGTTGTAAGGTGTTAAGAATCTTAACTGTTGATGTCTTGTCATTTACTGTTAATGTCTTGTCATTGCCAGGAATCTTAATTATTGATATCTTGTCATTTACTGCTGATGTCTTGTTGACTGGTCACTTAACCCTCCATCATGTTGTCATGATTCTACATGCCCTCTTCATTCATGTGTCCTAGTAGATCTGGGGTATATATTCTTCTACCCATTCTGCCATGTCCTGCTGAAGTATTCTGTCATCTAATATTTTTTTATCTGTAGTATTGAATTAATTCTTCATGAGCCGATCTGACGATCTTTGGGACTTTACAAATAATTCCTTATCTACATAGACTATGTAGATTTCTATTGTTGTGGCTAATCTGAATCTATTTGCACTGTATTTTTGCCAATTAAATCCATATACTATGATTTTTACTCTCCAGTGCCTGATCTGTCTTGGAATGCTTTTGCACAGATTACTCCTCTTGCCTCTGTATCTGGGTGTAGAGGATGGGCCAACCTGTGTGTAATCCATGCACTGTGCTTTGTAGGATACCATACTCCTTTAATATAATATGCTATTACGCAATCAAATTCTATATTGAGCTGTGACTTCTTATCTGTAAAAATTTCTGAGACAGAAAATGCTAAATAATCTGGAAGTAATTCTGCATGATTTGGATGACTTATAATTATTTGTGAAACAAATCCCATATCTAAGAAGTCTTTCCAGCTATAGTTTGTTCCATGAAGTTTCTCTATTTTTATTAGGCTTAATTGTATATTTATTCTGTAAATGGCATAGGCTAACTTACATTTGCATTTTGGTTGTGAGGGGTCTATGATGCTGCAATCTGAATTGATGTTGATGCATCTATCTGTGTTGGCATAGTGTATCACTTGGTCTACAGCTACTCCTTTGCTTCTTTTTTCTTCTTGTTGGATTTCTTTGAGTATCTGTAGCATGTCTAAGGCTTTTATATACATAAACTTTCTGGTAAATGCTTCGCCTGATATCTTCTGCAAGAATAGATAATTCATCATTTGTTTTAAAGAATAATCTAGTTTGCATGGCTTCTGTATCTCTCATATGTTGGAGGCGCTCCTTTCTATCTCTTACACTTGATTCTTTTTTACTATTATTTGTGAGGCACTCATCTCTTTCGTTCTCTCCCATATTTTGAGGCTCTTATTTCCTTTGGTAAGCTTTCTATTACCTGTTTGTTTACTGAGATTTTCAATAAATTTATCTTTTGGTATTTTTAAAATTTTAAAATGCTTCATAATGTCTTGATAATCTTTACACTCTGTTGAAAATTTTGATTCACTTGAACTCTGTTGGCTATTCATAAATTTGATAAGACTCTCATCAAAATACCAGGAATTTGGAATTTTAATTCTAGCATATCCTATAGCTTCTTTAATGCTATGAAAATATTTAAATATTGGATTATCTAAAGTTGAGACTAATTTTCTAACTATATACCAATTTCTGTAAATTCCTATTTGATGACTTTAAGTATGACATAACAGATAAAACCCTGTGACTGGGGTGTCTGTATAATATCTTTAAAATAATAGGCCAATGCTTTGATTACCTTAACTTTCTCTTTTGGCTGATGTAGTCTTAAATTCCACAAATTATCTAGTAGACGTTATTGTATTGAATCTACCTGAAATTCAGTGATTCTGAATAACGTTTTACTCTATGTCGCATACTGCTTGAGATAAATGTTCCCAAATCTCATGAACTTTCTAGAATTCATCTGCAAAGTTAAATACAAAAGAATTAGTCTAGATAATTTTTTGTGATTATATGCTCAGATCGGTATCTATGATCCTGTGTAAATTTTGTCCATCTATGACTACATAATTTCTTTTTATTTAATTTAACAATTGTGACACAATCTGTTTGTGAATATAGTCGAGACACATTAGTTATTCTTTCTATCCTATGTCCTAGGAATTCTGCATAGTTTTTGTATGATCTTATTATTCCCTTGTCTATTAATTTCTTTAATACTTCTTTGAGATAGAAAAATATTCATTTTTTGCCTTTCAGTGAGTTGCTTAAATCGTTTTAGAACCTTTTATCTTTTATATCTTCGAGAAATTCCTTGATATATTTTTATAGTTGAATGCCATTCTTGTCTAGGATGATTCCCAGAAATTCTATTGATTCTTTTTTTATTATGATCTTATTTTGGGAGAGTGTTATTCCGGATCTTCTAAAAGTGTCGCTAATGATCCTTAGGTGTCTCTTATAATCTTCTTTTGTTTTTAAAAGAACCAAAATGTTATTAATGACACAAAAATCCTTTAAGTTATCAAAGATTGTGTCCATCCATCTTCAAAATATCTGTGGTGCAGTGTTTAACCCGAACGACATGACATTTAGATGAAAGTGATCATATGGCATACTAAATGTTGTTAGTAGTTTCGATCCCTTTGTCATTTTTAGTTTCCAGAAACCAGACTTACAGCCGAACTTACGAATACCCTACACCCTATCGTCAAATTTATTAAATCATTAATCCTCAAATCTATTCTCATTCGCAAATCTAATGAAGTCTTGTTACCTTTACTGATATTTATCAATTCATTGTCAGATTTTCTATTTTCTTCATATTTTTCCTTGTACGCACCATGTATAGTATTCTCACTGTCTTTATTCTCTGAATTCGTGATGCCTTTTTGATCTTCATCCAAGTTGTATATTCCAGGGTCAAAATTGAAATGGTGTAACAAATATTTATACTGGAGGTGTGTCTCTTGTATTCTATTAACTAGATAGTCTCTTTTTTGAATAATACTATTTTGATCCCTATACAGCTCTTCCCAGCAATCAATTAGCTTAACTGTTGAGTCGTATTCTTATTGGGAATATGTTCTTTCGACTTGCATACTAATTTGTTGACTTGGCTTTTTGTTCTAAAGTGTTGATATAATCTAACTTCCCCATTATTCCTCTAGAGCAGAACTGTATCTTATAGTAAACTCTTCTTCTTGAGTTCCATCAGCTATGAGCCCACATAAATTTTCTTTGATGAAATCAGTGAGGATCTTTTCAAAACTAGGGAACTTTTTGCTTTCTCCCCACTGCTTACTTTCCCTTCTTCCAAATTTATCCGTTGTTTCATCTATTGCAAAACATCTCCTTCTAATATTCCCGTATGTAATTGTTAAATCATTCATTGTCCCATGATTCGATGGCTAGGGATTGCGGCCAGTCATCTATATCCTCTTGTTTATCCTCGAAATGTACATTGGACCAATCTAGATAGGTTCCTCCTTAGGCTACACTGTTTTTTATTAAATTATCAATCCTTATGTTCCCTCCTATTTGTGGGTTATTTAATTCTGCTGTAGTTTTGCTATCTTCTCCAACATATATCAACTCACTTTCAGATTCTATTCCTTTCTCATGTTCAGACCCGTATTCATCATGCATAGTCATTTCGTAGTCCTCCTTATCTGAATTTGTAGTGTTATCTGGCTCTTCTTCGCTTTCTAGGTTATATATATCAGGATCAAATTTAAAATGGTGTAGCAACTCTTCATTCTGAAGATAAGTTTCTTACATCCTATTTACTAGGTGGTCTCTCTCCTGAATAGTATTACTTGGATCCCATTATAATTCCTTCCAACAATTAATTAGGTCCACAATCGAGTCATATTCTTTTCTGGAGTATTTTCTATCTACTTGTATCATGTTTATCTATTGACTAGGTTTCTTTTCCCTTAAGATGGTACCTAATCCATCGATACGATCTAACCTTCTTGCTACTTCCTTCATTTCCTTATTGTACCGTCTCATGGAAGTTTCTTTTTTCTCGTGTGTACAGAATATCGTACGATATTTGTCATTTTGTTCAATTAATTTTTATATTTGCGATTCTAATTTGCTGAACCTAAAAACTATGAGATCAACGAGGGTATTAAGAAATCTGGCTATATTAGTTAGATTTTTTATATATAGCTCCTGAAAAATGTTCCAAATGACTATAATCCCTCCTGGAATGCTCAAAATTACATGGTGTGTTTGTAGCCATCTAAGATATTGCTGGGTAACTAGCTCTAACTAGCCTATAGTGCCTAAAACCACCTCCTAAGGATTATTCTAAAAATGTCTACTGTGGCAACAAAGGTTATGCTCAGGAATTTGGACTTTAAGGTTACTCAAATCTAGTAGAGGACACTTAGAGTTTAACTAGGACAGTAATCATGCACGTTGTGAAGGAATAGAAGTCGGTGTTATAGACAATTTGTCACCATGTATGTGCTAAGAATGTTTTCCCAATTTTTTTTTCAGAAATAAGTACACACAAAATAAGCACAAAATAATATACACATAGAGCTTACCTAACACACGAAAATAAGTGCAATCTACTTTATAACAGTGCAGAACAAACAGTACATACAGAACAATAGTCATCATACCGGAGACAGTAGAGCTTACCTAACACATGAAAGCAAGAGCAATCAACTTTATAACAGTGCAGAACAAATAGTACATACCGGAACAGTAAGCCATCACACTGGAGACTCTTTTTACAGACAGACTGCAGACCCCTACTGTCCAAAAAAAGAACGCCAAGGCTCTAATACTAGGAATACAATACTACAGACTTATACAGAATGGAAAGTTAATAGTGCAACCTACTAATACACTTAGGCACACTTAATAATATATATAGGTGGTGGATAAGTACATGTGGATGATGATTTGATCGGCAGCAAACCAGATGGGAGAGGATGAGAGGAAGAGAGAGGATGGTGATGAAGGAAGGAGGCGTTGAGAAGCTTAGGATGTTGTGGGGGAAGATAAGCTGATGCCTTGTCGATGCCCTCGGAAGCCCCTTTTATAAACGAGCTTCCTTGCATGAGAAGCCTATTGAGAATCTTGTTGTAGAAGTCTCTATCACAAACTTTCATTGTTGATGTCTTGTCTCTGTCAGGAATCATCATTGTTGATGTCTTGCCGTTTACCGTTGATGTCTTGTCTCTGTCAGGACTCTTCACTGTTAATATCTTGTCATCTACTGTTGATGTTTTGTCATTATCAGGTGTCAGGAATCGTTACTATTGATGTCTTGTTGTTTACAGGAATCTTTACTATTGATGTTGCTGTCAGGAATCTTTACTATTGATTCACTGTTGATTAGGACTGTGGATGTCAAGAGATGTTCAGGTATCCATTTGGATTCTGTTGGGACATTTAAATTTTTCTGGTTGAAAGCTATATCCTGTAGTAGCTACATTGCTTCGTGGCTCCCTCCCTTTGGAAAGCTAAACTTTGCATGATAGTCTTTTGTGGTGACTATCCTTCTTCCGTTTGTCATGATTGAATAACCGTCGATATTTCTGATAAGTTATCTTGCTATCTCGACCAACTTGATAAAACTACTGTACCGGAAGTAATTATAATTGACTCTTTCGATGTTGTAATTGGGATCGAATTCTTGCCAATGCTTGGAATGGCTGAGTATCCATATTTGGTATGGTTGAAAAAACCTTGCCTCTTCTCTACATCCAAGCATGCTGAATATTTGAAAGGTGAACAAATGATTATAGTTGCTACTTGTGGCTAGTTTGTGGGCAAAAACCATATCATTGCTGGTAATTTGCACCATTCTTGTTCTCCTTGTAGTCTGAAGCACAGATGACTTACAAGTCCCCATTCGACTCCTTGGATATCCCACATTTCTTCTTTTATGAATTTAAAAAGCTTCGGCTAGTTGTTTCAGGTCAAGATGATATATTTTTTATTCTTTGATAGGATTCTTCTGATATTTTTTTTGTAATCGAGCGTCATTATTTTGATACTCAAAAGGATTTCTTTGGGAAGTGGCCGTCTAGCCTTCTCAAGAATTTGTTCTCTTTTTGTCCTTTCTGACGTGATTATTTCTTTTCCTTTCTTCGTGTTTTCTTAAAAAATAGTTAGTTTACAATTATGAATAATTATATCTGAACTCGACAGCCTCTAGTCGAGATGAAATATTACTTTTAATAACTGATCTCTACAGCCTTTTGCTGAGATGTTGATCCTGGCATGAGAGGTATACTGAGTTTTTGGGTTGTTTCCTTAATATTTGGGCTTAATTTTAGATCTTCTCCAAACAGTCGCGACAACACTGGCTCTCATATTTCCTCCCTGGTATTAGATCTCCTGGCTACTTCTCTGATTTTCCTTTCACTGTTACTTCTTGTTAGTAAAGGTTTCTTTGAATTATTCTTAATATATAAGCTATTTCTGGAACTTTGTATTTCTACCCCTCCAGAGTGTTTGAATTAAATCATCGAGAAACCACTGTCTAGGTACCGTGAGTTCCATTATATTCATTAGTCTGGATTTTATTTTTCTTTAAAAGGTTTTGGTTCAAATATTTCGATTATTTCTCTTTTGAAACTGTTCTTGCCTCTGTGGCTGGGGTCAATTCATGAATTGTTGTATATTTTATGGCCAAATTATGCGAGTTGGTTTTCATGTTCATTCCTTAAGTCGTAATTTTCAGTCGTACAGTGTATATTATATTTGGGTCTAATATAGAGATAAAGTAGTTGGGTCGGATATTGAACCATATGTTTGATTTACTAAATTGGATTGGAAACCCCTATTAGTGCTTGGTGGCTGTTGGTGAATCGATTGTCTATTACCAGTGTTATTATAGGAATTTCTATGCCAGCCCTAAATAGTGCATGATTTTAATTTGGATTAAACCATCGTAGATATAACGAATTTCTGGGTATTTTCTTTTCCATCTTCGTACCTTTTCTCTGCTAAAAATGGAGATGTCTACTCTTCCTCCGACTGATAGATTTGCTGTAGTGTTTCCGTTAAAATTTCCGAATGTTCTTCTAGAAAAGAAATTGATTCGTGAAATTTTGTATATTTCTGTTTTCTTTATTTGTTGATATTTTTTCATCCTATCAATGTCATCTGGCTAAAAACTGCTTCTCTTCCAACTACATCTCCTAATGTTATACATCCAATTCTGATGCTGGGGGTGTGATAGGATCTGATTCTTCGTTCAACATGAAAACTAGTTCGGTTTGTGAATCATCTTCCTTTAAGTTCATATAGGATTATATCTGTTGGGAAGATTTCTTCACCCAAACAGATTTCTAGTTCTTGTTCCTTCATATATTTTATCATTTTTTGAGTATTTTTTCCTCTCCTGGCCAATCTCTGGCAAAATGTCCTTCTTCATCGCATTCGAAGCATCTGCACCCCTTCTTGTCCCTTTGAGCAGACGACGCATTCATTTTTCTAACGTTCTTATTGCTTCTGACAAATCCTCTATTCCTTGTCCATGGTTTCCATCGAAAGCTTCTTCTACTGAATGTTGGTTTTGGCTTTTTTTTCATTTCCTATTTTCCATTTTTCACCAATTATTTTTTTCGCAACAACTTCTTGCTTTAGGAGAGTTACTTCTCGTGTTTTTTTATTTTCTTGTTGGATTTTATATTAAGGCAATCGTCCGGTATTATTTTACGCGCAAAGTGTATAAGGTGCCCCAATTTATCTTTTTTCTCAATTCGATACAAGTAGTCTGGGTATCCGTTTCTTGTTTTGGTATCCCTATGGATTAGGGAGCTTGTAGAAAAAAGGATCAAGCCAATTCATTGCCTTATCGTATTCCAATTTGTAAAAGTATTTCGAGAATGTTTTGCAGTATTCTTCGAATTCATATATCTTGCATAATTCAATTTTGGACAGTGCATATAGAACCTCTTCTTCTTGAGCTCTATCGTCTATGAACCCATATAAATTTTTTTTGATGATTTTTATGAAATTAGTGAGGATTTTCTCAAAACTAGGGAGCTTATCACTTTCTCCCCACTCCTTTCATTTACTTTTCCCTTCTTACAAATTTATCCATTGTTTCATCCATTGCAAAATATCTCCTTGTAGTGTTTCTGTAATATAATTGATAAATATTTTATTGCCCCATGATCCTTCATGATTTGTGGTTATGACGGCTAGGGATTGCGCCCAGTCGTCTATATCCTTTTGTTTATCCTTAAAATGTACATTGGAAAAATCTAGATAGGTTCCTCCTTGGGATACACTTCTTTTTATTAAATCATCAATCCTCATGTTCCCTCCTATTTGTAGACTGTTTAAATCTGCTGTAGTTTTGCTATCTTCTCCAATATGTATCAGCTCACTGTCAGATTCTATTCCTTTCCCATGTTTCGGCTACTATTCATCGTGCATAGTCATTCTATAGTCTTCGTTATCTGAATTCGTGGTGTTATCTGGCTCTTCCTGGCTTTCTACATTATATATTTCATGATCAAATTCAAAATGGTTTAACAACTCTTCACTCTAAAGATAAGTTTCTTGCATCCTATTCACTAAATGGTTTCTCTCCTGAATAGTATGACTTGGATCCTTATACGATTCTTTCCAACAATTAATTAGTTCCACAATCGAGTCATATTCTTATTTGGAATATTTTCTATCTACTTGCATCATGTTTATATGTTGACTCGGTCTTTTTTGCTTTGGACTAGTTCCAAAAATGTGATCTAACTTCCCTCCTACTTTCCTTTTCTCTTTTACTTGTTCTTGGACAGGAATTATTTCATCGTATCCTATCATATACTCTTTCACTTGGCCCAAAAGTTTCTCAAAACTCGGGATGATTTCTTCACTGTCTGTTTTCTTTTTTACTGGAATACTACCATCATTTTCTTTGTTTGCCTTTTCCTCTTCTTTAGTTTTGACCTCTTCCTGGTTTGGCTTGTACCTAAAATGAACTAGTAGACCCATAAATTTTTTATTGTTGTTTTTTGAGTTGTTCAGTTAAATTTTCCTTGAATTGTAAAGTTATATTGGGACTTTAACCTTGTTCATTTAATCTATCTATCCGGAGAACTATCTCATCAATTTTTTTTCTGCAATATCTTGGAGTGTTCATCATAGCATATATATCACTATACATGGTGTCATATTTACTACAATCCGCTCTACACATCTCGTAATTGCACACTATGTCGGTAGTCATCTAAGATGTCAGTGGGTAATTAGTTCTGAATAGCGTACGGTGCCTAAAAGTGTCTCTTGAGGTTCATCCTACAACGCCTACCACGACAACAAAGGTTACGCTCAAGAATTTACGTGAAATTGTGAATTATATTAGTATGTACTAATATAGCTCTGATACCAAGAATACAATACTACAGGACTCACACTAATACAGAAGAAAAAGCTAATACACTCAGGCACACACTAATTATACATATAGGTGGTGGATAAGTACAGGTGGATGATGGTTTGATCGGTAGCAAACCATATGGGAGAGGATGAGAGGAAGAGAGAGGATGGTGACGAAGGAAGGAGGCGTTGTGGAGATTAGGATGTTGTAGTGGAAGATTAGCCGATGCCTTATTGATGCCTTAGGAAGCCCCTTTTATAGACGAGCTTTCTTACATGAGAAGCTTCTCGAGAATCTTGCTGTAAAAGTCTCTGTCATGAATCTTCACTGTTAATGTCTTGTCTCTATCAGGAATCTTTATTGTTAATGTCTTGTCATTTACTGTTGATATTTTGTGTCTTTCAGGAATCTTCACTGTTGCTGTCTTATTATTTACTGTTAATGTCTTGTCATTGTATGAAATCTTTACTGTTGGTGTCGCTGTCTACTATTGATGTTTTGTCGTTGTCAGGTGTCTCTGTCAGGAATCTTCACTGTTGATGTTTACTGTTGATTTACTGACGTCTTGGACTATTTGGGTGGGGCCTGTATCTTTAATTGTAAAAGAGTTTTTAATCATGCCTTCCTTTTTTTTGTGGATATATTAGGCTCTTTTTGTCGATATCATGCTCTTTTTGGCTGTATCAAGCTCCTTTCGTCAGGTACCTTTTGTAGGAAATCTTTCTGTCGGTTGTCAATGTTTCTATAGAGAATTTCACTGCTATTATTCTGATGTTGTCTTTGGGTTCCTTTCTTGTGAAGCCTTTAGGTTCTTTTTTTGTAAAGATTTAGCCTGCTTCTTTAATAATAAAGTTGTCATGTTAGGCTTCTTTTGTCATATCAGGCTACTTTTGCCATATCAGGCTGCTTTTGTCTGTTTTCCTTTTTCAAGCTTTTTTCTTTTGTAGATAATCTTGTCGCCTATGGTTGAGACCAAAGACTTCATCAGGAATTGTCAAATGATATGGGGTTTTTAGCAAACTCTCAGCTATCAATGGATTTGACTTGTCTTTACCAATTACCGTTTGAGTTGGACTAGCCATACTATTCCCCTCAGCATGATGAGTTGTCAAGGATTTCGTTTGTGCTTACATGCCAAACTATTCCTTTTGGTTTTTATAGGGACCTTTTCTTTTATAATAGGCTATATTTTCATGAGATATTTTATATGAGTATACTTATCAGAAAGTTGTAAAATTACCAGAGGCTGAAATTTTTGCCAAACCTGAAGATGTAAGATCATCTTACCTTGTTGGCATAATTCGAGGGTCCGAAGCTCAGATCCAGACACAAACGGTTCTTGCCGCTAGGATTTTCTTGACTATTTTTAGTCCCATGAGTCCTCATGTGACCCCCAAGTGCATTTCCGTTCATAAACTCGACTCCACAGATGGAACATTTCTACACTTTAGGCTTCCATAGCGTTTCTGGCCTTGACCTCCTATGACTTGCCCCGTGGCCACCGAGCGCTTGGAATGAAGTGAATTGTTTGCTGCATATCTTACATTTGAACACTCGTTTATATTGTTGTTGGATAGTATTCTTACCATTACGAAAATTGATATTCTTGTCGACTTCTACTTTTATGACCATCCTATCTCTGGAGATGCTGCCACCTGCAAGTCTTCCTTTGTCAAGATCGTGAATTGCAATCTTGATTCAGTGAGGATGAGTAGCTTCTTTCTAATTCTTGCCTTATATGCTTCTTGACATGAGCGATGATTTCCAACCTTAGAATTTATTTTTTGGTGTAATTTCTAGGCTCATTTTAGTTCTGGAAATCTTTGTCTTATAACTATTGTTTCTTCTGTCTGAAGTGATATAGCATCTTTACAGGAGTAATGATGTCTGTTGCATGATTTATTGAATATCTGTTTATGATATTTATCACGTATTGTGTAAATACCTAGTTGGTATCCTACGTATACAATAAATGCTGTTGACATAGGAATACTATTTGCTATAACTTTTTCCTTACTCACCATATTTCACATCTTCAAAAGCTTGATTGATATATCACTAGTATTTTCTTTTATTAAGAATTTATTATTATTTTTTATTTGTTCTTTGATGTCTCCTGGGCTAAAGGCTGTTTTTGGTTCAACTGTATCTCCTAACGTTAAGTTGTCTAATCATGGCATTAGAAGTGTGATTATATCTGACTCGTTGTTCATTATAGGGATTATTTCAGACTCTAAATTGCTCTTAGCATCAAGTCCATGTAGCACTATACTTGGAGGGGAGATTTCCTTTCCAAGGCATGCTTTTAAATTTTGCTTTATCTTTTTCTAAGCATCTTCTCCTTTTCTAGGATAGTGTCCTTTTTCATCATATACAAAATACTTGTATTCCCTTTTACCCATTTGTGTAGAGAATTCATCACACTTCTGGATATATTTGTTACTCTTGAAAAATCCCCATTTCTTTCTCCATGGCCCTTGTCGAGAGTCTTCTAGACACCATTTTAGATAGGTAAACTTCTGGGAATTTTTAGCTTGTTGTTTTATAATTCTTTTATCTTCATCCGTCCATATAAAACCTCGATTTTTATCTACCTTTTTCAATTGCGGCTTTTCTTGCTTTGACAGTTTCTTTAGAAAATTTCTCCCACGATTTAGCAGTCTAGCAGGCTCTATTGTTTCTTTTTATCGTTTACTTTTTCTTCAAATGGTTTTGGTCTTTTCTTTCTTCCCTTTTTCCATTTCTCGTTATTGCAGTATTTCCTCTTTTTAGGAGAGTTACTGGTTCTATTTTTTATTTCTTTATAAGATTTTGTATTAAGCTCATAGTGAATATAGTGTCTTAGATTGTTCTCTTTCTCGATTTCTTTTAGGTAATCTAGGTATCTATTTTGTATTTTTGTATCCCATAGACTTGGGAGCTTGTGAAAGAACGGATCAACCCAGTTTCATGTCTTATCATATTGTAAGTATTTTGAGAACGTTTTGCAGTATTCTTTAAATTTGCATATATATATATAGTTCAAATTTAGATATTGCATAGAGGATTATTTCCTCATAAGCCTTGTCATCTATTAATCCAAATAATTTCCTTTTATGAGATTAGTGGGGATATCCTTAGATCCAATGGATTTGTTATTTTTAACCCACTCCTTCTACAAATTTATCCATTGTTTCATCCATAGCAAAACATCTCCATGTAATGTTCTCATAATGTAATTGATAAATCTTTCATTGTCCCATGACTCTTTATAATTTACGACGGCTAGGGATTGCACCAGTCGTCTATATCCTTTTGTTTATCCTTGAAGTGTTCATTGAACAAATCTAAATCACCAATCCTCATGTTTCTTTCCATTCTTAAATCACTCATGTCCTTTGTACTATCTTTCCTGATATATATCAGTTTATTGTCAGATTTGATATTTCTTTAGATTTTATCCTGTACTCATCTTCTGTAGCCATTCCAAAGTCTTCAACCAATGAATTTACGATTCATACATTTTTTATTTTCATTCCCATTTTTCAAATTGTACATCCTGTTCTCAACATCTATAGTTCCTCACAGTCTTTATTTCCTGAATTTGTGATGCTATCATTTTCTAGGTCTTCATCCCAGGGTCAAACTCGAAATGGTATAACAAATATTTATACTGGAGGTATGTCTCTTGTATCCTATTCATTAGATAGTCTCTCTCGTGAATTGCGCTATTTTGATCCCTATACAACTTTTTCCAGCAATTAATCAGCTCAACTATTAAGTCAAACTCCTGTTTGGAATATGTTTTCTCGATCGTATTAATCTGTTGACTTGGTTTCTTCTGTTCTATACTGTCAATGTGATCTAACTTCCCTACTACTTCCTTTATCTTAGGGACAGAAATTACTTCATCGTATCCTATCGTACATTCTTCTTCAGAACTCAAAATGAAGTCTTTATTTGTTCTCTCTACCTTATATTTACTTCCTTGGTAACTATTCCTTGTTACATATTCAGTTTGTGAGGGACCTCTTAAGTTATTATTATTCTCTTCAATTGCCTCATTATTAATTCCTTGGTTTTTGGCTTGTGATAGGTTGCTACATCTATTTTCTTCTTCTACAGGGAGATTACAATCGTTTTCTTTATTCATATTTTCGTCCTCTTTAGTTATTATGTTTATGGCATTAGGTTCAATTTCTTTCTGGTTCGGCTTATATCTAAAATGACTTAGTGGACCCTTAAATTTTTTATAGACCTTTTCGAGTTGTTCAGTTAAATCTTCTTTGGAATCTAAAGATAGGTTGGGACTTTTATTTTGTTCTTTTAATCTATCTATCTGGAGAACTACCTCATCAATTCTTTTTTGGAAAATCTTGGGGGTGTTCATCATATCATATTTATCATCATATATGGTGTCGTATTTACTACAATTCACTCTAAATGTCTCGCAATTGCACATTATGTCAGTAGCCATCTAAGATGTCGCTGGGTAACTAGTTTTGAGTAGCCTACGGTGCCTAAAACCGTCTTTTGAGGTTCACCCTACAAACGCCTACCACGGCAACAAAGGTTACACTCAAGAATTTTGGTTTTAAGATTACTCAAATCTAACAAGAGACACTTAGAGTGTAACTAGGACAGTAATGATACAGGTTGTGAGAGAATATAGGCTGAAGTTATAGTTAATTTGTCACCACGTATGTGCTATAAATGGTATAAATGCTTCCCCAATCCTTTCCAATTTTACTTGATTTTTTTGGGTTTTTGGCTACGGTGATGACTACTCTACAGTGACATTTTTTATTTTTAAAACTTTTTTCGGAAATAATTCTATATAAAACTTATCTAACAAAAGCAAGTGAATCTACTTTGTAATAGTTTAAATAATACATATCGGAACAGTAGCTATCACATCGGAGACTCTTTGTACAGACAGATTGCAGACCTCTACTGTCCAAAAAATAAATGCCAAGGCTCTAATACCAGGATTACAGAGGTAAGAGGAGTTCAGTTAAAACTGTCTAGCAAGAGACGACCAGCCCCAAATTATCTTTTTTTCTATATTCCCTCACCACCTATATGTATAATTAGTGTGTGCCTGAGTGTATTAGCTTTCCCTTCTGCATTAGTGTGTCTCCTATAGTATTGTAATCCTGGTATCAAAGCCTTGGCGTTCCTTTTTTGGGCGGTAGGGGTTTGCAGTCTGTCTGTACAAAGAGTCTCCGGTGTGATGGTTATTGTTCCGGTATGTACTTTTAAACTATTATAAAGTAAATTGCATTTGCTTTCATGTGTTAGATATAGGCTACGGTTCCGATATGTACTGTTTATTCCGTACTATTATAAAGTAGATTGCACTTGCTCTTGTTAGATAAGTTTTATATAGAATTATTTCTGAAAAAAATCTTTAAATAATCAAAAAAGTCACTATAGAAGAGTCGTTACTGTAGTAACACTGTAGCAAAAATTCGAAAAAATCAAGTAAAATTGGAAAGGATTGGGAAGGCAATTATCGCATTTATAGCACGTACGTGGTGACAAATTAACTATAGCTCCGACCTATATACTCTCACAACATGTATTATTAATGTCCTATTACACTCTAAGTATCTGCTGCTAGATTTGAGTAACCATAAAGCCCAGATTCTTGAGCGTAACCTTTGTTGCCGTGGTAGGCGTTTGTAGAGTGAACCTCAAGAGACAGTTTTAGGCATCGTAGGCTATTTGGAGCTAGTTACCCATTGACATCTTAGATGACTATCGATATAGTGTGCAATTGCGAGATGTGTAGAGTGGATTGTAGTAAATACAACACCATGTATGATGATATATATGGTATGATGAATACTCTAAGATTTTCCAGAAAAAAATTTGATGAGATAGTTCTCCAGATAGATAAATTAAGATAGCAAAGAAGAAGTCCCAAACTAATTTTAGAATCCAAAGAAAATTTAACTGCAATTCGAAAAAGTCTTTAAAAAATTTAAGGGTCTACTAAGTCATTTTGGATATAAGTCGAACCAGAAAGAAATCAAACCTAATGACATAAACAAAATAACTAAAGAAGATGAAAAGGTGAATAGAGAAATTAATAGTAATCTCCCTGTAGCAAAGAAAAATAGATGTAGCAATCTATCAAAAGCCAGTAACCAAGAAAATAATAATGAGGCAATTGAAGAGTATAATAATAACCTAAGTGGTCCCTCACAAACTGAATATCTAATGAGGAATAGTTACTAAGGAAGTAGATATAAAGTAGAGAGAACAAATAAAGACTTCATCTTGAGTTCTGAAGAAGAATGTACGATAGGATACGATGAAGTAATTTTTGTCCCAGAGATAAAGGAAGTAGGGAAGTTAGATCACATCGACAGTATAGAACAGAAGAAACCAAGTCAATAGATTAATACGATCGAGAAAACATACTCCAAACAGGAGTTTGACTTAATAGTTGAGATGATTAATTGCTTGAAAGAGTTGTATAGGGATCAAAATAGCATAATTCAAGAGAGAGACTATCTAATGAATAGGATACAAGAGACATACCTCCAGTATAAAGATTTGTTACACCATTTCGAGTTTGACTCTAGGATATACGACTTAGATGAAGACCTAGAAAATGATAGCATCACGAATTCAGGAAATAAAGACTGTGACGAGACTATAGAGGATGAGAACAGGATGTACAATTTGAAAAATGGGAATGAAAATAAAAAAATGTATGAATCACAAATTCATTGATTAAAGACTGTGGAATAGGTACAGATGACGAGTACATAACATAATCTAAAGAAAATATCAAATTTGACAATAAGCTGATGTCAGGAAAGATAGTAAATCCACAAAGGACTTGAGTGATTTAAAAATGGAAAGAAATATGAGGACTGGTGATCTAGATTTGTCCAATGAATACTTCAAGGATAAAGAAATAGATATAAACAACTGGGCGCAATCTCTAACCGTTGTAAATCATAAAGGGTCATGGGACAATGATAGATTTATCAATTACATTACAGGAACATTACAAGGAGATGTTTTGCTATGGATAAAGCAATGGATAAATTCGCAAAAGGAGTGGGTTAAAAACTACAAATCCATTGGATCTGAGGATATCCCCACTGACCTTATGAAACGAAATTTATGTGGATTAATAGATGACAAGGCTTATGAGGAAATAATCCTCTGTGCAATATCTAAATTTGAACTATATGATATATGTGAATTCGAATCATACTGTAAAACGTTCTCAAAATACTTAGAATACGATAAGACACGAAACTGGCTTGATCCATTCTTTCACAAGCTCCCAACTCTATGGGATACAAAAACAAAGAATAGATACCTAGATTACCTAAAACAAATCGAGAAAGAGAGCAATCTAAGACACTATATTCACTATGGGCTTAATACAGAATCATATAAGGAAATGAAAAACACAACCAGTAACTCTCTTGAAAAGTGGAAATACTGCAATAACGAGAAATGGAATAAGAGAAGAAAGAAAAGACTCAAACCATTTGAAAAAAAAGTAAACAATAAAAAGCAACAACAGAGCCTGCTAAAACTGCTGAATCGTGGGAGAAATTTTCTAAAGAAATTGTCCAAGCAAGAAAAGCCACTATTGAAAAAGCTAGATAAAAATTGAGGTTTTATCTGGACGGATGAAGATAAAAGAATTTTAAAACAACAAGCAGAAAATGCCCCAGAAGTTTATCTATCTAAAACAGTGTCTAGAAGACTCTCTTGACAGGGGCCATGGAGAATGGAAAGAGAATTTATCAAGAGTAAAACACACACACACACACACACACACACACACACACACACACACACACACACATATATATATATATATATATATATATATATATATATATATATATATATATATATATATATATATATATATATATATATATCCAGAAGTGTGATGAATTCTCTACACAAATGGGTAAAAAGGAATACAAGTATTTTGTATATAACGAAAAAGGACACTATTCTAGAAAAGGAGAAGATGCTCAAAAAATGATAAAGCAAAATTTAGAAGCCTACATTGGAAAAGAAATCTCTCCTTCTGATATAGTGTTGTGCGGACATAAGACTAATTCAGATTTGAGATAATCCCTATAATGAACAACGAGTCAGATATAATCACACTCTTAACGCTAGGATTAGAGAACTTAACGTTAGGAGATACAATTGAAAGAAAAACAACCTTTAGCCCAAGAGACATCAAAGAACAAATAAAAAATAATAGTAAATTCTTAATAAAAGAAAATACTAGCTTTGAAGATGAGAAACATGGTAAGGAAAAAGCTATAACAAATAGTATTCGTTTTTTCAATAGCATTTATTGTATACGTTGGATACCAACCAGGTATCTACACAATACGGGATAAATGTTATAAACAGGTATTCAATAAATCATGCAACAGACATCATTACTCCAATAAAGATGCTATATCACTTTTTTGGGCAATAGAAACAAAAGTAAAAAGACAAAGATTCCCAGAGCTAAAAGGAGTCTAGAAATTACACCAAAGAATAAATCCTAAGGTTGAAAATCATCACTTATGTCAAGCAGCATATAAGGCAAGGATAAAAAAGAAGCTGCTCATCCTCACTGAATCAAACAAAAATCTAGGATTGCAGTTCAGGATCTTAGCAAAAAAACATTTGCAGGTGCGTAGCATCTCCAAATATAGGATGGTCACAAAAGTAAAAGTTGATGTGAACCTCGTCAAGAATAACGAGACCCGTTGGAAAATCCAAGAACGTTCACGATCAGGTTTGATTGGGAGAGCTCGACCCGTTGCTTTAACAAAAATAAGAAGCTTAGTATAATTGAGCTCAACCCGTTATTTAATGTGAAGTAAGAACCTTGGTATAAGGAAGACGTCACAAACGGTAGTGGAAAGCCATTTAACCGATAAGTTCGAATAGTCCTTCAAAAAACCAAAGAGAATAAACTCACCAATTATCTATAAACTGTATATCCCTTCTATTCCATTAGATGCCTATTTATAGGATAAAAAATATAAGAAAAATTCAAGAAATAGAAACAAAACAAAAGAAAACAATCAGCCCCTTAATTTCGCTAATCAATACAGAGAAAGTTTTAGAAATAGAAACAAAACGAAAGGAAACAATCAGCCCCTTAATTTGGCTGATCAATACAAGGAAAGTTCTATAAATAAAACAAAAGAAAATAATCAGCTTTGACTGGATTCTTCTAGTAGTGAATCATATTGATGTATTTTGTTGAACTCGTGAACCATCCTCAATAGACCTCCATGAATTTGTTTGAGCCCAAACCTCTTGAATCAGCCCATTAAGTGTATCTTTGAACTTCTTTTTCCATGTTCTTGTAACTGGCCCAGTTAGAACTTGAACTGACTCTTTTGTAGTCATGCCATTATTTGCATCATTCCCCTCCTCTAGAAAAGGATTCGCCCTCAAATCATCACCCACATCAAAAGGACTCAAATCAGTAACATTGAAAGTAACACTAACATTGTACTCACCGGGCAAATATAGCTTGTAAGTGTTATCATTGATGCGCTCTAGAGTTTGGAAAGGACCATCCCCTCTTGGAAGCAGTTTGGAACGTCTTTGCGTCGGAAATCTCTTTGTTCTCATATGCAACGACACCCAATCTCGGGGTTCAAAAACAAGCTTGCGACGCCCCTTGTTGGCTTGTTTTGCATACTGCTCCGTTCTTCTCTCAATGTTGAGCCTTGCCTTCTCATGTATCTGCTTAACAAAATCAGTTTTTTTTCTTTCCATCCAAATTAACATGCTCAGAAACAGGTAATGGAGATAAATCAAATGGAGTCAAAGGATTAAATCCATATACAATTTCAAACGGTGAGAAGTTAGTAGCAGAATAAATAGACCTATTATAAGCAAACTCAACATGTGGTAAACACTCTTCCCATGTTTTGATGTTCTTTTTAATTATTGCCCTCAATAAAGTAGACAAAGTCCTATTTACTATTTTGGTTTGACCATCAGTTTGTGGGTGACAAGTAGTAGAAAATAAAAACTTGGTACCTAACTTACACCAGAAAGTCTTCCAAAAGTAGCTCAAGAACTTAGCATCTCTATCCGAAATAATGGTTCTAGGCATGCCATGCAATCTCACAATCTCCCTAAAGAACAAATCAGCAACATGCAAAGTATCATCCGTTTTGTGACATGGAATAAAATGTGTCATCTTTGAAAATCTATCCACAATCACAAAAATTGAATTTCTTCCACGTTTAGTCCAAGGTAATTCGTTAACAAAGTCCATTGAAATATCAATCCAAGGCTCACTAGGAATGGGCAAAGGAGTATACAAATCGTTGGGCTGCACTATGGATTTAGCTTGCCTACATGTGACACATCTGCCACAAATCTGCTCAACATTTCGTTTTATGTGTGGCCAATAGAAGTATTCCTGAAAAACAGCTAAGGTCTTAGCAACTCCAAAATGTCTCATTAATCCCCCTCCATGGGATTCCTGCACTAATAAATCGCTCAAAGAATAGTTAGGCACACATAAGTTATTTTCTCGAAATAAGAACCCATCATGTTTAAAGAACTTACTACAAGTATTTTTCCCACAAGCCTGGTACTCTTCACAAAATTTATGGTCATCAATGTATAAACTTTTAATGTGTTCAAAACCAAGCAATTTTGCATCAAGTGTAGAGAGTAATGCATACCTGCGAGAAAGTGCATCGGCGACCACATTCTGCTCACCTTACTTATACCGGATGACATATGGAAATGTCTCAATGAACTCTACCCAACGAGCATGCCTTTTATTTTGTTTGTATTGGCCCTTCAAGTGTTTCAAGGATTAAAGATCAGTATGAATCACGAACTCCTTAGGCCATAGGTAGTGCTGCCATGTCTCCAAAGCTCGAACCAATGCATACAACTCCTTGTCATAAGTCGGGTAGTTTAAGACTATCCCACTTAATTTCTCGCTGAATTAAGCAATTGGTCGTCCATCCTGCATAAGAACTGCGCCTATGCCAATACCTGAAGCATCACATTCAATCTCAAAAATTTTAGAAAAGTTAGGAAAAGACGATAAGGGGGTGTTGGTGAGCTTCTCTTTGATTAGCTGAAACGCCTTCTCTTGTTCTTCTCCCCATATAAATCCGACGTTCTTCTTGATCACTTAGGTAAGTAGTGTAGCTATGCTACTAAAGTCCTTTACAAATCCCGGTAAAAACTAGCAAGTCCATGAAAACTACGAACATTGCCTGCACTTGTGGGACTCGGCCACTCTTGGATTGCACGTACCTTCTCTTCATCAACCTGTATACCCTGTACACTAACAACAAATTCCAGAAATACAAGCTTATCGGTGTAAAAAGTACACTTCTTCAGGTTTGCAAATAACTTTTCTTTCCTAAGCACATCTAAAACAGATTTCAAAAGTACGGCATGATCATCCAAGTTTTTGCTATAAATGAGTATATCATCAAAATAGACAATAACAAACCTGCCTATAAATGCACGCAAAACCGGATTCATTAGTCTCATAAAAGTGCTTGGTGCATTAGTCAACCCAAAAAGCATAACTAACCATTCATACAAACCATATTTTGTTTTAAAGACAGTTTCCATTCATCTCCTTCTTTCATTCTAATTTGATGATAACCACTCTTTAAATCAATCTTAAAGAACTCACAAGAACCATGCAACTCATCAACATGTCATCTAAGCGAGGAATAGGATGACGATACTTTACCATTACGTTGTTGATGGCTCGGCAATTAACGCACATTCTCCACATCCCATCCTTCTTAGGTACAAGTAAAACCAGAACGGCGCACGGACTCATGCTCTCCCTTACGTACCCCTTCTCCAACAACTTACTTACTTGTCGTTGAAGCTCCTTTGTCTCCTCGGAATTGCTCCTATAGGTTGGTCGGTTTGGAATTGTCGCACCGGGAACAAAATCAATTTGATATTCAATCCCTCGAATTTGTGGTAGTCCATGTGGTGTTTCCTCGGGAAAGACATCCTCAAATTCCTGCAAAAGAGAAACAATAGAACTGGGCAAAGCAGGGTCAAGTTCGTTAGTGTTTAAAAATGCCTCTTTGTACAAAAGTAAAATCATCGGCTGATTTGAAAACATTGCTTGCTTAATCTCACTCACTTTTGCATAGAAATTCTTTTGTTTTCTCTCTGATTTTCTCTCAATGGCTGAATTTTGAATCTTTTTGCTTTCTCATTTTGCTCGGCCATTATCTGATTTTCACTCTTTTTCTTTTGCTCACTCTCTTTCTTTCGATCACTCTCTTTTTGCAACCTCACTTGATCTTCATAAAGCTATTTCAGTGTCATTGGCACAAGAGTGATGGATTTTTGGTTGAGCTCGAATGAGTATTTATTGGTGAAGCCATCATGCTTAACTCTCCTAGCGAATTGCCACAGTCGGCCTAATAGCAAATGTCCGGCTTGCATCGAAACTACATCACACAAAACTTCATCTTCATATTTTCCGATGCGGAATGAAACCAAAACCTGCTTATTCACCTTTACCTTGACTATCATTCAGTCATTGTAACTTATATGGCCTAGGATATTTTAGTGTGGGCAGTCCTAATTTCTCCACCAAGGTTGTGCTTGCAATATTAGTACAACTTCCTCTATCAACAATCATACTGCATACCTTGTATTTAACGTAGCACTTAGTATGAAAGATATTCTCCCGCTGCACTTCTTCAACTTCTTTTGCTTGCAAGCTTAGGAGTTTTCTTGACACCAATAATTCACCTTGAACAACATATTCCTCATCATCCACATCCTCCAATAGTAGTATAGAGTCGGTATCGGACTCATTGTCGATTTCGATCTCTCCATTACCCCTTATCATCATGACTCTTTTGTTCGGGCATTGACTTGCTATGTGACCCCTGCCTTGATATTTAAAACACTTAATGTCGCAATTTCGAGAAGTGGAAGGGTCAGATTTACCTTCAGTGCCATGGTTAGTTGTCTTTTGTTTTAGTTCGAATTTAGGTTTTTCTGCTGGTTTCTCTTCTTTCTTCACATGACTTGGTTTCCATGGAGAAAAATTCGAATTAAGGGATGCACGTGTACCACTCCTCCTCTTGAGTTGTTGCTCCACCTTGACGGCCATGTGCACTATATCTTCTAATTCCACATAACGCTACATCTCCACCCTATCATGAATTTCTTAATTCAAGCCATTCAAGAACCTAGCTATTGTAGACTCTCGGCCTTTTTTGATATTTGCCTGGATCATACCAATCTCCATTACTTGATGATAATCCTCCACACTCCGGTTACCTTGTTAGAGCGTTTGCAATTTATTGTACAACTCTCGGCGGTAATAGTTGGGCACAAATCACTTCCTGATCACTATTATCATCTCTTCCCACGTCTCTACCAGTCGTTCCCTATTTCGCCGCCTATTCAACACTAACTGATCCCACCAGACAATAAGATAGTCAGAAAACTCAATGGAAGCAAGTTTTACCTTCTTCATCTCAGAGTAGTTGTGGCAATTGAACACTAACTCCACCTTTTTCTCCCACTCAAGATAAGCCTCGGGGTTCTTTCTTCCTTGAAACGCTGGAATTTTTATCTTGATACTACCCAAGTTGTTATCTTCCCAATTCCTATCTTCTCTAAACTGCCCTCCATATCTCCTATTACCAACAACTGAACGCCAATCTTCTTCTTCATCAAAATCAGCCCCATAATACTCTCCATCTTCATCTCTCACTCCCCGATGTTGAATTCTTTCCCTCCTATGCACCTTATGAGTGTTTTGTGGCTGCTCTAAATTTGTATTTTCCATCCGATCAATCTGCTCATATACCTGCTCCAATTCTAACCTCATCACACGCCTCATTTCACTCATCATGGCCTTCATGAATAATTTTGGGTGAGCCATCCCTATAGCACCTTCGGTGATGCTCTTTTCACTATTTGAGACATGATTGCTGCCAATCAAAGTTAGAAAACAAAAAAAAAGGAAAAAGATCTCACACACTCCCTCACGTGTTTCACTCAAAGAATGATTCACTCTATTCTACTCTTATTTCACTCAGTATAATCGGATTTTACCCTCTAATATGCTTACCACTCTTGCCTTTTTCCACTCAATAATCCTCTTTTAGTTCTTTTGAAACTATTCGAACAATATTCAAAATTTTAGTAACAATTCACCAAGAACTCAGCAAGGGAATTCAGGTTCAAAATTTAAGAAAACAAGGGATATAGGTGATTAGATTTTTAAAGCACAATTCAACAAAATTTCCAAGAAAATTTTTGGTCTTTGGGTGAGGTGATTTTCGTGCTTATTGGAAACAAACGGAAAAAAAAAAAAATCTTTTTACTCTTTTTTTTTAGACCCTTTTTTCTTTTTTTCTTCGGACCCTTTTTTTGGACCTTTTTTTTTTGGACCATTTTTTTATGATCAGATTCTTTCTTTCATTAATAACAGAGCAAGATTTCAAAACACATTAAGATCAGAATAGGGACCTAGGGCTAGAACCAATTTGGTCACAACAAATTTGGTTAGATAAGGAAAAAGAAACTAAATTTAAATGGGATAGGTAAACCGGAGACGAGAAAAATTCGTGGCTCTCATACCAAATGATGCAAACCTCATCATGAATAACGAGACTGTAGGAAAATCCAAGAACGTCCATAATCAGGTTTGGTTGGGAGTCCTCGACCAGTTGCTTCAACAAAAACAAGAACCTCAGTATAATTGATCTCAACCCATTGTTTAATGCAAAATAAGAACTTTGGTATAAGGAAGACGCCACAAACAGTAGTGGAAAGCCGTTTGATAAGTAGATAATGAACGCCATGGAAGAATTCTGATAAGTTCGAATAGTTCTTCAAAGAACCAAAGAGAATAAACTCACCAATTATCTATAAACTGTGTGTCCCTTCTATTCCATTAGACGCCTATTTATAGGCTAAAAAAATACAAGGAAAGTTCAAGAAATAGAAATAAAACAAAAGGAAAAAATAAGCCACTTAATTTTGCTGAACAATATAACGAAAGTTCTAGAAATAAAAACAAAATAAAAGGAAACAATCAGCCCCTTAATTTGGCTGATCAATACAAGAAAAGTTCTAGAATTAAAACAAATGGAAACAATCAGGTTTGACCGAATTCTTCTAAAAGTTGAATCATGTTGATGCATCTTTATTGAACTCGTGAACCATCTTCAATGGGCTTCCACGAATTTGCTTGAGCCCAAACCTCTTGAATCAGCCCATTAATTGCATCTTTGAACTTCTTTTCTCGGGCTCTTGTAACCGGTCCAGTTGGAACTTGAATTGGCTCCTTTGTCGTCATGCCATTACTTGCATCAAAAGTCGACAAAAATATCGATCTTCATAGTAGTAAGAACATTATCCAACAACAATATAAATGAGTGTTCAAATGTAAAAATGCAGTAAACAATTTACTTCGTTCCTAGCACACATTGGCCACCAGACAAGCCATAGGAGGTCGAGGCCGAAAAAACTACATGATATAGAAAGGAAACCTAAAGTGCACAAGTGTTCCATCTATGGAGCCGAGTTTATGAATGGGAATGCACTTGGGGGGCACATGAGGATACATAGAGCTAAAGATAATCAAGAAAATCCTAGTAGCAAGAATAGTTTGTGTCTAGATCTGAGCTTGGGACCCTCCAGTTATGCCAACAAGGTAAGACGGCCTTGCATCCCCAGGTTCGAGAAACATTTTAGCCTCTGGTAATTTTTACTACTTTTTGATAAGTATACTCATATAAAATATATCATAAAAATATAGCCTATAAAGCAAAGGTCCCTCTAAAAACCAAAAGGAATAGTTTGGTACGTAAGCCCAACGAAATTCTTGACAGCTCATCATGCTAAGGGGAATAACATGATTAGCCCAACTCAAAAGGTAGTTGATAATGGAAGTCAAATCTGTTGATAGCTGAGGATTTGCTAAAAATTCCATATCATTTGAAAATTCTTGATGAAGTCTCTGGTCTCAACCATAGGCGACAAGATTATCTACAAAAGAAAAAAGGTTGTAAAAAGAAAACAGACAAAAGCAGCCTGATATAATAAAAGTAGCCTGATATGACAAAAGAAGCCTAACATGACAACTTCATGGTTAAAGAAGTAGGCTTCACAAAAAAGAAACCTAAAGGATTAACAAGAAAGGAACCCAAAAACATCATCAAAATAATAGCAGTGAAATTCTCTACAGAATATTGACAACCGACAGAAAGATTCCCTGCAAAAGGTACCTGACGAAAGGAGCCTGATACAGTGAAAAGGAGCCTGATCCAAAAGAAAATAGGAAGGCATGATTAAAAGCTCCTTCATAGTTAAAGATACAGGCCCCACCCAAATAGTCCAAGACTTCGGTAAATCAACAGTAAAGATTCCTGACAGAGACACCTGACAAAGACAAAACATCAACAGTGGACAGTGACATCAACAATAAAGATTCCTGATAATGACATGATATCAATAATTAATGACAAGACATCAACAGTGAAGATTCCTGACAGAGACAAGACATCAACAGCAAATGACAAGACATCAACAGTAAAGATTCCTGAAAGAGACAAGACATCAATAGTGAAGATTTGTGATAGAGACTTCTACAACAAAATTCTCGAGAGGCTTCTCATGCAAGAAAGCTCGTCTATAAAAGGGATTTCAGAGGGCATCAACAAGGCATCGGCTAATCTTCCACCACAACATCCTAAGCTTCTCAATGCCTCTTTCCTTCATCACCATCCTATCTCTTCTAATCCTCTCCTGTCGGTTTACTGCTGATCAAAGTATTATCCACCTGTACTTATCCACCACCTGTATGTATAATTAGTGTGTGCTTGAGTGTATTAGCTTTCCCTTCTGCATTAGTGTGTCTCCTGTAGTATTGTATTCCTGAACCCGACAGGCCCGTCAGCACCCCACCACCTACCAGTTTCGATTGAAAGGAGTGCAAAGTATTCATCGACGACCAAAGAGTCAGGTGGAAAAAGGGAGAGATTTCTTTATTCCTGGTTCTCCTGCAGTTGGATTCTCCAGAACCACAAGACGATTAGAGTACTCTAGTGGAGACGGGGTGGGGCCTGTAGCTTAGAGGATTAGAGCATGTGGCTACGAACCATGGTGTCGGGGGTTCGAATCCCTTCTCGCCCACAACCGGCCCAAAAGGGAAGGACTGTCAATTACTTCACCAAACGGAGGCGTCGAAGAAGCGAAGCGAGCCGCTCCTACACGGGTACTCTTTTTGTTTAGTTCATGGATATCATAGCAGAGGTGAAGCAGTGCTACATTTTAGTTGCGAAGGAGGTCTCGATGAGGCCTTTGAATACTCAAAAAAGGGGATAGACAGATTTGCTGGATTAATTTCGACGATTGTGATGCCTGCTCCATTCCCAACGTTGATTACAACAAGTGAGGAAGGTAGTACATTAACAATTTTTTCCAAGAGTGCACGTGTGACGGCCGCCGGATGTATCCGTTGGAGCCCCCTAGATGAAAAAGAGGAAATGAGATTCGTAAGCAAGTATGACAATTTATGAGATGACGGGTCATATATGATGCCCTTGCTCTACTCCAGCTGTTTCCACAGCAAAGAAGGATGGGAGCTTATCAGAATTCTTCCGTGGCGTTCATCATCGACTTATCAAACGGCTTTCCACTACCGTTTGTGGCATCTTCCTTATACCAAGGTTCTTGCTTCGCATTAAACAATGGGTTGAGATCAATTATACCGAGGTTCTTGTTTTTGTTGAAGCAACGGGTTGAGATCTCCCATCCAAACATGATCGAGAACGTTCTTAGATTTTCTCCTTTTCTTCTACGGGTCTCGTTATTCTTGACGGGGCTCGCATCATTTGGTATCAGAGCCAAGGATTTCTCGTCTCAGATTTGCCTATCCCATTTAAATTTAGTTTCCTTTTCTTATCTAGCCGAATTTCTTTCTTCTACTCTATTCAAAATCTTGTTCTGTTATTAAAGAAAGAAAGAATCTGAAAAAAAGATTCGAAAAAAAAATTCGAAAAAAAAAAAGGTAAAAAAAAAGGGAGTAAAAAAATATTCTCTTTCGTTTGTTTCCAATAAGCCCGAAAATTTACTCACTCTAAAGACCAAAAAAATTTTTTTTTTGAAAATTTTGCTGAATTGTGCTTGAAAAATCTAATCACTCATATCCCTTATTTTCTTACCTTTTGAACCTACTGGAATTTTAAATATTGTTCGAATAGTTTCAAAAGAACAGAAAGAGGATTGATTATCAAGTGGAAAAAGGCAAGAGCGGTGAGCATATTAGAGGGTAAAAACCGATTATACTGAGTGAAACACGAGTGGAATAGAGTGAATCATTCTTTGAGTTAAAACACGTGAGGGAGTGTGTGAGGTCCTTTCCTTTTTTTGTTGTTTTCTAACTTTGATTTGCAGCAATCATGTCTCACAACAGTGAAAAGAGTATCACCGAAGATGCTACAGGGATGGCTGACCCAAAGTTGCTCATGGAAGCCATGATGAGTGAGTTGAGGCATGTGATAGGTTAGAATTGGAGCATATACATGAGCGGATTGATCGGATGGAGAATACACATTTGGAGCAGCCACAAAATGTAACGCCCCACTTCCAGTAGTGTGGAAAGCTGGAACGTTCGGCGTCGAATGATAACTCGACGAGCCTCAAACAAAATATTACAGTCACTATTTACAATTTAATATGAATAACATGCAGAAACTAAATAAGATTTCTCTTTATCAAAACAAAGCGATAATAAATTTCCTCCAATTAAAATTAACAAATGTCACCATAGTTAAATTATTTCAAAATAAAAGAAAAGGACTGTCTCGCATAAACTTAAATAAAGTGTCATCAGCACTTATTACATTTCTCTAGAGAGAAAGCAGCTAACAAAAAGAAGTAATCACTCCTGCAGATCTGCTTGTTCCTGGACGTACAACATATCCTGTTCTGCCACTGGTGGGTCTACTTCTTGATAGAAGTCTGCATCTGGTCATGCATAACCAAGATCGTCAGCAAAGCGATCCAATATTAAATAATAAAGAACAACAAAAAAATAATGAATAATAATATCTCAATGTCAGGAACAATCATGCAAATGAAGGACAGAAGGTTTTACGTATTTATGCTTATCATTACTATTATTTTAATCGATATCTTTTAAATTTTTACAGTAATGTCTTTTAGTTATGGTATTTGAAAATTCAAGAAATATGAATATAGCTGGTCTGAACGCATCCCCGTCTACCCCCGGGAAAACGGAACAGTAAGTTGATCGGAGCCTATCCCGATCCTCCCAAAAATGGGAAACAGTGGCGCAGTAAGTTGATCGGAGCCTATCCCGATCCTCCCACGAGTGGGAAACAGTGGCACAGTACAGTTACGTTCAGCCATCTAATTCATACAAGCCTAAATTTTCCCCCAAATCCCCAATGTATATCAAGTTCGGTGTTAATTATCAATTTCAATATAATTTATGATCTCAGGAAATTTCGGTTCAGTATGTAGATTGGTGATGATAATTAGGGTTCAGTGAACAGTAACAATATCAGTGGCAATATAACGTTGCGGTAATTTAATTATCTATCACCAATTTTATACAATAACAATTTGCATTTATACGGTGTCTTCTCGGGCTTTATTTCCAATATGATGTATAATAAGTGGTTTACCATATAGGAAAAGTGGGGCTCACTACTAAATGTGTGTGCATTTAGAATTTCCTAAAGTTGACTTATCATTGCAAGGAGAAAGAGAAGCAGCAGTAGCTGAACAAAAAGAAGAAGTAGCAGAATTTCTAAATGCGCACCCCATTCTATATAGTAGAGTAAATTACAGCATAGAGGAAGGAGTGTTCACTAGTAAAATATGTGTGCATTTAGTGTCTCCTAAAGTTTCCTGCAACCCAACAGAGAAAGAAGAAAGAGAAGCAGAAGCTAAAATTTCCTGCAACCAAACAGAGAATGGAGAAACAAAAGCAGAAGCAGAAAGAAAAGAAGAAGAAGAAGAAGAAGAAGAAAAAGAAGCAGAAGCAGATGAAGAAGAAGGAGCAGGAAAGCATACGAAACAACAGTAGGCTAAACAATGGAAAGATCAATTTTAATACTTCTTGAGTAACTAACCAACAGGCATGCAGTGATAAAAGGTACTATGGGAATTGCAGGTAACTCATGCCAGTTAAGAAGCAGAAAATAAAAACCAATAAACCAAAAAAAAAAACAAAGATATATTAAAATGGCGATCAGATTGGAATCAGTTCAAAACAATTGAGCAAGGAAGCGAATCTAAATTAAGTTATTTCAACTAATAATTGTCCAAGTTCTTACTATAACTTATATTATTAGAAATGGGGGTTTAAGAGAGGATGGGAAACTGCACCAGTTATGAGAAAAGAATTGAAGAGTTTGATATGTTATTGGCTTGTTTAAAGATGAATGAAGGCCTAGGAAGGCATATAAATTTAGTCAAATGTCAAAAAAAAGAAAAAGAAAAGAGGAGGGGTACTCAAGGGAGTGGACAGAAATTATGCAAAAAGGCATAACGATAACTAGTACATAGTAGTAACACCAGGAAACACCCTCAACAGGAGTGAACAACAAGAACTTTTCATCCAGTCAACCCAAATGCCTTGGAAGGGCTAGACAACCATGACCTTATTACTCTTTACAGAGTTTGGAAAGCTGATAAACAGTTAACAAGTTGATGTTTGACTTCCCATCATCTCACCAGGCATGGCTAGGCAAAAATCAAATGGAATCAAATTAAAAGCTAGTGTAATGTAGAGTATTGTCCTAACTCCTATGAAGACTTTGCAAAATTATTCGAGTGCAACGTCACAGTAAACATCAAGTCCATAATTCTCTTTTTATACATTACCCCTTTTTTTTTTTTTTTTTGTTGCTACCAATCAACTATCACTAAAATCTGGAATGTACATGGAACTAAAACAGACAACTGAAAAAAAGCTTGATAACCGGTCAAGAATAATAGTAAAATAAAATAAAAATGGAGCAGGAATGAACACTTCAAAGAGTTTAGATGGTGCCTAACATTAGCTACGGCTCTATAACAACAAAAGGAACAAATTTGACAAATAAATTTTATGAGAGTATCTATTCATAAATCTATATTCTGATTAATTCAAATATAAACTATAAATATAATAGCATGTTAAGTGAGTTAAAAGAACTCACTTTTAATTGAGTCACCTCGTCCTTCCCTTTTCTTTTCTGACTTGCGTTCCTCTTCCTCTTCCCGTACGTCATGAGATTTCCAGCGTTCCAGAAGACAAGAGAGGTGAGAACGGATTTTAGAATCCTTATTTATCTTTAGGTTAGGATATAACCTATTTGGTTGAGATCCAACAAACGAATCTTTTTCGGATAAGATTGATATCCTTCCAACTGTTTAGATTTCCCTCCAACAACCCCATTATTTATATTTTATATTTAAATTATTATTTATTTATTTATTTTTTTTTCAGATTTCTAAATTTTAATTCAGTTTAATAATTTTTTTTTTTTTTGAAGTGAAATGAACACAATGAAAAGTGGCCGTTACATTCTACCCCCCTTAAGAAAAATTTCGTCCTCGAAATTTCTTTAAACCTAAATGATGTAGAGAAGTTATACCTTTATTCAAATAGGTGTGGAAAACGCTCCCGAATGTCTTCCTCTCGCTCCCATGTCGCCTCCCGATTAGAATGTCGATTCCAAGAAATCAGCACCAGTGGAATTACTTTATTCTTCAAAGTCTTCTCCATTCGATCAAGTATGGAGACTGGTTCCTCTGGATATGAGAGGTCTGGTCCAACCTCCAATTTTGAATAGTCCACGATATGCTTTTCATCATGAACATATCGTTTTAATTGCGAGACGTGGAAAACGTTATGTACTTGCTCCAGTGCAGACGGTAGTGCCAGGCGATAGGAGACTTTGCCTATCCGTTCCAAGACTTGGAAGGGTCCGATAAACCTTGGGCCTAACTTCCCACGATTGCCAAAGCGAATGACTCCACGTGTGGGCGACACCTTCAAGAAAACTGAGTCCCCAACTTGAAATTCCAGAAACCGCCGTCGTTGGTCTGCCCAGTTCTTCTGTCGATCTTGGGCTGCTCTCAGATGTTGCCGTATTAAGTTAATTTTATCTACTGCCTGGGTGATTATTTCTGGTCCAAGCAGTTTTCTTTCTCCAATATCATCCCAATATAATGGAGATCTACATTTCCTTCCATACAGAGCCTCAAATGGTGCCATCTTGATACTTGCTTGGTAGCTATTATTGTAGGCGAATTCCACTAGGTGCAGGTAATCCTCCCATGAGCCCCCGAAGTCAAGCATACAAGCTCTCAACATATCCTCCAATGTCTGGATAGTCCTTTCTGATTGGCCATCTGTTTCTGGATGATATGCTGTGCTGAACTCTAATTTTGACCCCAGACTATCTTGCAATTTCTTCCAAAAGTGAGAAGTGAACCGAGCATCTCGATCCGACACAATACTGACTGGCACACCATGTAATTTTACCACTCCACGCATATACTTCTCCGCCAATATTTCGGTAGACTGTCCTACACGAAATGGTATGAAATGCGCTACTTTAGTAAGGCGGTCCACAATCACCCAGATTGCATTATTACCCTTGGGACTACGTGGCAATGCGGTAACAAAATCCATAGTAAGTCTCTCCCATTTCCATTCAGGTATGGGTAGAGGTTGAAGGAGTCCCGGCATTCTTTGATGCTCTGCTTTAACTTGTTGACAAGTCAAGCATTTGGATACAAACTTGGCGATTTCACGCTTCATTCCATGCCACCAAAAATATTGCTTCATGTCTTGATACATCTTTGTTCCTCCGGGATGGATTGAATAGACTGAACTATGAGCCTCTGATAATACTTCCTGCCGAATTTCTCCTTTGGGCACACACAACCTGTTGCCAAATCGAAGAGACCCATCTGCGTGAATACCTAAATCTGTTCTCCGTCCTTCTTCTACTTGTCTTCGAAATCTTTGCAACTTAGGATCATCTTTCTGAGCTTCTTTAATTTTCTCTACCAATGAAGGTTGAAGTTGCAAAACCAGCATTTGAGCCTTAGCACTGGGTAAGAAAAATTCTAATTCTAACTTTATAATCTCTTCAAGTAGCTCTTTTTGCTGAGTTAGGACCATTGCCATTGGCTTCCTGCTTAAAGCATCTGGTACCACATTGATCTTACCCGGATGATACTGCAAGTTGATGTCATAATCTGCCATCAATTCAAGCCACCTTCTCTGTCTCATATTAAGTTCTTTCTGTGTGAAGATATACTTAAGGCTCTTATGGTCTGTATAAATCTCTACTCTACTACCCAACAAGTAGTGTCTCCAAATCTTCAATGCAAAAATCACAGCTGCAAGCTCCAAATCATGTGTGGGATAGTTTTTCTCATGTGGCCTCAATTGTCTAGAAGCATAAGCTATAACCCGGCCCCGTTGCATCAACACACAACCTAGCCCTTTGCCGGACGCATCACTGTACACAACCATTCCTTCGGTCCCTTCCGGAACGGCTAATACTGGTGTTGTTGTGAGCCTCCTTTTCAACTCATTGAAAGCTGCATCACATTCAACTGTCCAACCGTACTTCTCTCCTTTCCTCAGGAGTTTGGTCAGAGGCCCTGCAATCTTAGAAAAGTCCTGAACGAACTTTCGATAATAACCTGCCAATCCCAGAAAGCTCCTCACTTCTGAAACATTTTTCGGAATCGGCCAATCCTTCACTGCTGAAACCTTGCCAGGATCAACAGAGGTTCCTTCTTGAGAAATAATGTGTCCCAAAAATGAAACACTCTTCAGCCAAAATTCACATTTGCTGAGCTTCCCATACAATTTCTCTTTCCTTAGCGTCTCCAAGACTATCCTTAAATGCTTAGTGTGATCCTCTTGGGTCTTAGAATACACCAATATGTCATCTATGAACACCACAACGAATTTATCCAAATATGGAAGGAAAATTCGATTCATTAAGTTCATAAAAATTGCAGGTGCATTTGTTACTCCGAATGGCATCACTAAGAATTCAAAATGCCCATATCGAGTTCGGAATGCTGTTTTAGGAATGTCTGACTCCTTCACTTTCACTTGGTGATATCCAGACTTAAGGTCCAACTTGGAAAATACCTTAGCACCGCCGAGTTGATCAAACAAATCATCAATTCTCGGTAGTGGATACCGATTCTTGATAGTGACCCTATTCAATCCTCTATAATCAATGCATAATCTTTTGCCTCCATCTTTCTTCCCTGTCAAAAGTACTGGTGCACCCTAAGGGGAAGTACTTGGTCTGATAAAACCTTTAGCTTCCAACTCGTCTAATTGTACCTTAACTTCCTTTAGCTCTGCTGGACCCATTCGATATGGTGCTTGAGAGATTGGTGTGGCGCCAGGAAGAAGCTCGATGGCGAACTCCACTGTCCTGTCTGGTGGTAGTCCTGAGAAATCCTCGAAGACATCTAAGAACTCCGACACCACTAGGATGTCCGCCGGTATGGCATCCATTTGGATTATTACTCCTTCCCTAGGTTGAGCTCTAAATTCTGCTGCCTCCTTGGTACTGCTGCCCCTGATGAATTCGAACTCCAGGTGATTCGGTATCTTGAAGACAACGCTCCTCCTCCGACAATCAATAATTGCATGGAAGGTACTCAACCAATCCATTCCCAGTATCACATCAAATCCGTGGGTATCGATAACCAGGAAATTAGCATAAAATTCCCTTTTACAAATCACTACGGGGCACATTCTACACATTTGAGTAGAATCAATACCCCCATTACCCGTACTAATTCTCCATCTAATGCTTAGGTTTTCATAAGGTATGGCATGTCGTGTCACAAATGCAGAAGAAATAAAGCAGTGTGATGCTCCCGAGTCAAATAAAACGGATGCAGGTACATGATATACTAGAATCATACCTGTCACCACATCATCTGACTTCTCTGCTTGCTCCGCAGTTAGATTATATGCTTGTCCACGTCCTTTATCCACTGTCATATTCTTCTTGGCCTGCTCATAGACTTTATTTTGAGGTGGAAGTGGTCGCCTATTCTGACTGCTGATTTGATCCTTGGGTGGTTGTTGGGATGCTGGAAGACGAGGCAATGGCCCCCTGTTGCTCCTTCGTGGGCAATCTCCGATCCTGTGTTCACTTGATCCACATGCTAGACATAAGTTGTTGGCATACCGACACTCCTTGATAGTGTGTCCTGTCTTCTGGCAATGTGTGCAAGTGACCTTCTGTTGCGAAGACGTAACCAGTCGTTTCTCCGCATTCCTAGCTGAAGTTCCACCCAACATTTGACTGGCCGACCTCTTGGGCGCAGAAGATTGAATCCTCCTCTCCTTATTTATTACTTGCTCTACATCCTGAGCTGCATCAATAACCTCCGCATAGGTCTCTATTCTGGAGGTTACTAAATATTTCTGGATATCTATCCTCAATCCCTGTTGGAAGCGATGAGCACGATCTGCCTCATTTGATACCATGTACGGCGCAAATCGACTCAGACGGACAAACTCTGATGCATATTCCTCTACCGTCATCCCGGCCTGCCTCAAGTTGATGAATTGGTGCTCCATTTCCCTCCTGGCTGTTCTCGGAAAGAACCTCGCAAGGAAGCTTGTTGTGAAAGTTTCCCACGAGATCGGTTGGGATAGCCTGCTCTCCTCTGTTTGCCACCAAGCCCTTGCAATATTCGTTAATTGGATTTTGACGACATTCACTTTGTCGGCTTCAGGAATCCGAGCGGCCCTTAATAAGTCTTCCATCTGCATGAGCCACTGTTCAGCCTCCAAGGCTCCTACTGTTCCTGAGAAAGTAGCTGGATGAAGACGTCTGAAATCTGATATCCCTCCTGGACGCTGGTCCCTCGGTTCCGCCACACGATCTAGGGTTGCCATCACTCCCGCTCGAAAGGCTTCGGCCTGCTGTTGTTGCGCGTCGACCATCTTGCTAAGCAGTCCCAACATTTCATTAGCATCAACGGAGTTTGAGGTCGAACCGGAATTTCCCCCATTCCTATTAGTCTGACGGGCCATCCCTCTGAGGAACAATATAACGTAAGTATCACTTAAATAAACATAATAAAAGTAAATAGATATACGTAGAAAATCATATTTATGCATATATGTGTATAGTCGTATCAAACCTTAAATAGTTTAGTAAATTTAAACTATTATACTTATTTATTTGTTTGCCGACTGTAATGATATTCAAGTTTGTTTAAATCACTTGAACAGACTTAAAGAAGCCTGAGCTCTGATACCACCTGTAACGCCCCACTTCCAGTAGTGTGGAAAGCTGGAACGTTCGGCGTCGAATGATAACTCGACGAGCCTCAAACAAAATATTACAGTCACTATTTACAATTTAATATGAATAACATGCAGAAACTAAATGAGATTTCTCTTTATCAAAACAAAGCGATAATAAATTTCCTCCAATTAAAATTAACAAATGTCACCATAGTTAAATTATTTCAAAATAAAAGAAAAGGACTGTCTCGCATAAACTTAAATAAAGTGTCATCAGCACTTATTACATTTCTCTAGAGAGAAAGCAGCTAACAAAAAGAAGTAATCACTCCTGCAGATCTGCTTGTTCCTGGACGTACAACATATCCTGTTCTGCCACTGGTGGGTCTACTTCTTGATAGAAGTCTGCATCTGGTCATGCATAACCAGGATCGTCAGCAAAGCGATCCAATATTAAATAATAAAGAATAACAAAAAAATAATGAATAATAATATCTCAATGTCAGGAACAATCATGCAAATGAAGGACAGAAGGTTTTACGTATTTATGCTTATCATTACTATTATTTTAATCGATATCTTTTAAATTTTTACAGTAATGTCTTTTAGTTATGGTATTTGAAAATTCAAGAAATATGAATATAGCTGGTCTGAACGCATCCCCGTCTACCCCCGGGAAAACGGAACAGTAAGTTGATCGGAGCCTATCCCGATCCTCCCAAAAATGGGAAACAGTGGCGCAGTAAGTTGATCGGAGCCTATCCCGATTCTCCCACGAGTGGGAAACAGTGGCACAGTACAGTTACGTTCAGCCATCTAATTCATACAAGCCTAAATTTTCCCCCAAATCCCCAATGTATATCAAGTTCGGTGTTAATTATCAATTTCAATATAATTTATGATCTCAGGAAATTTCGGTTCAGTATGTAGATTGGTGATGATAATTAGGGTTCAGTGAACAGTAACAATATCAGTGGCAATATAACGTTGCGGTAATTTAATTATCTATCACCAATTTTATACAATAACAATTTGCATTTATACGGTGTCTTCTCGGGCTTTATTTCCAATATGATGTATAATAATACCATATAGGAAAAGTGGGGCTCACTACTAAATGTGTGTGCATTTAGAATTTCCTAAAGTTGACTTATCATTACAAGGAGAAAGAGAAGCAGCAGTAGCTGAACAAAAAGAAGAAGTAGCAGAATTTCTAAATGCGCACCCCATTCTATATAGTAGAGTAAATTACAGCATAGAGGAAGGAGTGTTCACTAGTAAAATATGTGTGCATTTAGAGTCTCCTAAAGTTTCCTGCAACCCAACAGAGAAAGAAGAAAGAGAAGCAGAAGCTAAAATTTCCTGCAACCAAACAGAGAATGGAGAAACAAAAGCAGAAGCAGAAAGAAAAGAAGAAGAAGAAGAAGAAGAAAAAGAAGCAGAAGCAGATGAAGAAGAAGGAGCAGGAAAGCATACGAAACAACAGTAGGCTAAACAATGGAAAGATCAATTTTAATACTTCTTGAGTAACTAACCAACAGGCATGCAGTGATAAAAGGTACTATGGGAATTGCAGGTAACTCATGCCAGTTAAGAAGCAGAAAATAAAAACCAATAAACCAAAAAAAAAAACAAAGATATATTAAAATGGCGATCAGATTGGAATTAGTTCAAAACAATTGAGCAAGGAAGCGAATCTAAATTAAGTTATTTCAACTAATAATTGTCCAAGTTCTTACTATAACTTATATTATTAGAAATGGGGGTTTAAGAGAGGATGGGAAACTGCACCAGTTATGAGAAAAGAATTGAAGAGTTTGATATGTTATTGGCTTGTTTAAAGATGAATGAAGGCCTAGGAAGGCATATAAATTTAGTCAAATGTCAAAAAAAAGAAAAAGAAAAGAGGAGGGGTACTCAAGGGAGTGGACAGAAATTATGCAAAAAGGCATAACGATAACTAGTACATAGTAGTAACACCAGGAAACACCCTCAACAGGAGTGAACAACAAGAACTTTTCATCCAGTCAACCCAAATGCCTTGGAAGGGCTAGACAACCATGACCTTATTACTCTTTACAGAGTTTGGAAAGCTGATAAACAGTTAACAAGTTGATGTTTGACTTCCCATCATCTCACCAGGCATGGCTAGGCAAAAATCAAATGGAATCAAATTAAAAGCTAGTGTAATGTAGAGTATTGTCCTAACTCCTATGAAGACTTTGCAAAATTATTCGAGTGCAACGTCACAGTAAACATCAAGTCCATAATTCTCTTTTTATACATGACCCCTTTTTTTTTTTTTTTTTTGTTGCTACCAATCAACTATCACTAAAATCTGGAATGTACATGGAACTAAAACAGACAACTGAAAAAAAGCTTGATAACCGGTCAAGAATAATAGTAAAATAAAATAAAAATGGAGCAGGAATGAACACTTCAAAGAGTTTAGATGGTGCCTAACATTAGCTACGGCTCTATAACAACAAAAGGAACAAATTTGACAAATAAATTTTATGAGAGTATCTATTCATAAATCTATATTATGATTAATTCAAATATAAACTATAAATATAATAGCATGTTAAGTGAGTTAAAAGAACTCACTTTTAATTGAGTCGCCTCGTCCTTCCCTTTTCTTTTCTGACTTGCGTTCCTCTTCCTCTTCCCGTACGTCCTGAGATTTCCAGCGTTCCAGAAGACGAGAGGTGAGAACGGATTTTAGAATTCTTATTTATCTTTAGGTTAGGATATAACCTATTTGGTTGAGATCCAACAAACGAATCTTTTTCGGATAAGATTGATATCCTTCCAACTGTTTAGATTTCCCTCTAACAACCCCATTATTTATATTTTATATTTAAATTATTATTTATTTTATTTTTTTTTTTTCAGATTTCTAAATTTTAATTCAGTTTAATAATTTTTTTTTTTTTTTTGAAGTGAAATGAACACAATGAAAAGTGGCCGTTACACAAAATACTCATAAGGTGCATAGGAGGGAAAGAGTTCAACATCGGGGAGTGAGAGATGAAAATGGAGAGTATTATGGGGCTGGTTTTGATGAAGAAGAAGATCGGGATTCAGTTGTTGGTAATAGGAGATATGGAGGGCAGTTTAGAGAAGATAGGAATCGGGAAGATAACAACTTGGATAGTATTAATATGAATATTCCAACGTTTCAAGGAAGAAACGACTCCGAGGCTTATCTTGAGTGGGAGAAAAATATGAAGTTAGTGTTCGATTGCCACAACTACTCTGAGATGAAGAAGGTAAAACTTGCTGTCATTGAGTTTTCTGAATATGCTATTGTATGGTGGGATCAATTAGTACTGAATATGCGGCAAAATAAGGAACGACCGGTTGAGACGTGGGAAGAGATGAAAATAGTGATGAGGAAGCGTTTTATACCCAGCCATTACCACCGGGAGTTGTACAATAAATTACAAGCGCTCCGACATGGTAACCGGAGTGTGGAGGATTATCATCAAGAGATGGAAATTGCTATGATCCGTGCTAATATCGAAGAAGACCGAGAGGCTAATATGGCTAGGTTCTTGAATGGCTTGAATCAAGAAATTCATGACAGGGTGGAGATGCAGCATTATGTGGAATTAGAGGATATGGTGCACATGGCCATCAAGGTTGAGCGACAACTCAAGAGGAGAGGTGGTACATGTGCATCCCATAATTCGGGTTTTTCCCATGGAAACCAAGTCATGTGAAGAAAAATGAGAAACCAACTGCAAAATCTAAATTCGAGCCAAAATAAGAGACAACCAATCATGGCACTCAAGATAAATCTGACCCTTCAACTTCTCGAAATCGTGACATTAAGTGTTTTAAATGTTAAGGCAAAGGTCACATAGCAAGTCAATGCTCGAACAAAAGAGTCATGGTAATAAGGGGTAATGGAGAGATCGAAACCGATGACGAGTCCGATACCCACTCTATGCCACCATTGGAGGACGTAGATGAAGAAGAATATGCAGTTCAAGGTGAATTGTTGGTGTCAAGAAGACTTCTAAGCTTGCAAGCAAAAGAAATTGAAGAAGTGCAGTGGGTGAATATCTTTCATACTAGGTGCTACGTCAATGACAAGGTATGTAGTATGATTGTTGATGGAGGAAGTTGTACTAATGTTGCAAGCACAACCTTGATGGAGAAATTAGGACTGCCCACACTGAAACATCTCAGGCCGTACAAGTTACAATGGCTGAATGGCGAGGTGAAGGTAAATAAGCAGGTTTTGGTTTCATTTCGCATCGAAAAATATGAAGATGAAGTTTTGTGTGATTTACTTCCGATGCATGCTGGACATTTGCTATTAGGCCGACCGTGGCAATTCCATCGGAAAGTTAAACATGATGCTTCACCAACAAATACTCGTTCGTGCTCAACCAAAAACACATCACTCTTGTGCCAATGACACCAAAACATGTTTATGAAGATCAAGTGAGGTTGCAAAAATAAAGTGATAAAAAAAGAGAGTGATCAAAAGAAAGAGAGTGAGCGAAAGAAAAAGAGTGAAAATTAGAGAGTGGCCGAGCAAAATGAGAGAGAAAAAGAAAATCAAAATTCAACCATTGAGAGAAAATTAGAGAGAAACAAAAGAATTTCTATGCAAAAGTGAGTGAGATTAAGCGAGCAATGTTTCGAAATCAGCCGATGATTGTACTTTTGTACAAAGAGGCATTTTTAAATACTAATGAACTTGATCCTACTTTGCCCAGTTCTGTTGTTTCTCTTTTGCAGAAATTTGAGGATGTCTTTCCCGAGAAAACACCACTTGGATTACCACCAATTCGAGGGATTGAACATCAAATTGATTTTGTTTCCGGTGCGATAATTCCAAACCAAGCAGCCTATAAGAGCAATCCCGAGGAGACAAAGGAGCTTCAACAGCAGGTAAGTAAGTTGTTAGAGAAGGGGTATGTTAGGGAGAGTATGAGTCTGTGCGCCGTTCCGGTTTTACTTGTACCAAGAAGGATGGGACGTAGAGAATGTGCATTGATTGCCGAGCCATCAACAACATAACGGTAAAGTATCGTCATCCTATTACTCGCTTAGATGACATGTTAGATGAGTTGCATGGTTCTTGTGTGTTCTCTAAGATTGATTTAAAAAGTGGTTATCATCAGATTAGAATGAAAGAAGGAGATGAATGGAAAACTGTCTTTAAAACAAAATATGGTTTGTATGAATGGTTAGTTATGCGTTTTGGGTTGGCTAATGCACCAAGCACTTTTTTGAGACTTATGAATCATGTTTTGCTAGCATTTATAGGCAGGTTTGTTGTTGTCTATTTTGATGATATACTCATTTATAGCAAAAACTTGGCTGATCATGCCGTACATTTGAAATCAGTTTTAGATGTGCTTAGGAAAGAAAAGTTATTTGCTAACCTGAAAAAGTGTATTTTTTGCACTGATAAGCTTGTATTTCTGGGATTTGTTGTTAGTACACAGGGTATACAAGTTGATGAAGAGAAGGTACGTGCAATCCGAGAGTGGCCGAATCTCACAAGTGTAAGCAATGTTCGTAGTTTTCATGGACTTGCTATTTTTTACGGCGGTTTGTGAAGGATTTTAGTAGCATAGCCGCACCACTTACCGAAGTGATCAAGAAGAACGTCGGATTTAGATGGGGAGAAGAACAAGAGAAGGCGTTTCAACTAATCAAAAAGACACTAACCAACGCCCCCTTATTGTCTTTACCTAACTTTTCTAAAACGTTTGAGATTGAATGTGATGCTTCAGGTATTGGAATAGGCAGAGTTCTTATGCAGGAGGGACGACCAATTACTTACTTCAACGAGAAATTAAGCGTGGCAATCTTAAATTACCCGACTTATGACAAGGAGTTGTATGCATTGGTTCGAGCTTTGGAGACATGGCAACACTACCTATGGCCTAAAGAGTTCGTGATTCACACTGATCATGAGTCCTTGAAACACTTGAAGGGCCAACACAAGCTAAATAAAAGGCATTCTCCTTGGGCAGAGTTCATTGAGACATTTCCATATGTCATCAGGTATAAGCAAGAAAAGGAGAATGTGGTCGCCGATACATTTTCTCGCAGGCATGCATTACTCTCTACACTTGATGCAAAATTGCATAGTTTTGAACACATTAAAAGTTTACACATTGATAACCATGAATTTTGTGAAGAGTATCGGGCTTGTGAGAAAAACGCTTGTGGTAAGTTCTTTAGATATGATGGGTTCTTATTTCGAGAAAATAAATTATGTGTGCCTAACCATTCTTTGAGGGATTTGTTAGTGCAGGAATCCTATGGAGGGGGATTAATGGGACATTTTAGAGTTGCTAAGACCTTAGCTATTTTGCAGGAACACTTCTTTTGGCCACACATGAAATGAGATATTGAGTGAATTTGTGGTAGATGTGTCACATGTAGGCAAGCTAAATCCAGAGTGCAACCCAATGGTTTGTATACTCCTTTGCCCATTCCTTGTGAGCCTTGGATTGATATTTCAATGGACTTTGTGTTAGGATTACCTAGGACTAAATGTGGAAGAGATTCGATTTTTGTGGTTGTGGTTAGATTTTCTAAAATAGCATACATTATTCCATGTTACAAAACAGATGATGCTTCGTATGTTGCTAATTTGTTCTTCAGGGAGATTGTTAGATTGTATGGTATGTCTAGAACCATTGTTTCAGATAGAGATACTAAGTTCTTGAGCTACGTTTGGAAGACTTTATGGTGTAAGCTAGGTACCAAGGTTTTGTTTTCTACTACTTGTCACCCACAAACTGATGGTCAAACCGAAGTAGTAAATAGGACTTTGTCTACTTTATTGAGGGCAATAATTAAAAAGAACATCAAAATATGGGAAGAGTTTTTACCACATGTTGAGTTTGCTTATAATAGATCTATTCATTCTGCTACTAAATTCTCACCATTTGAAATTGTTTATGGTTTAATCCCTTGACTCCATTGGATTTATCTCTATTACCTGTTTCTGAGCGTGTTAATTTTGATGGAAAGAAAAATACTGATTTTGTTAAGCAGATACATGAGAAGGCAAGGCTCAATATTCAGAGAAGAACGGAGCAGTATGCAAAACAAGCCAACAAGGGGGGTCACATGTTTATTTTTGAATCCGGAGATTGGGTGTGGCTGCATATGAGAACAGAAAGATTTCCGGCGCAAAGACATTTCAAACTACTTCCAAGAGGGGATGATCCTTTTAAAGTTCTAGAGCGCATCCATGACAACACTTACAAACTAGATTAGCCCGGTAAGTACAATGTTAGTGCTACTTTCGATGTTACTGATTTGAGTCATTTTGATGTAGGTGATGATTTGAGGGTAAATCCTTTTCAAGAGAAGGGGAATGATGCAAATAATGGCATGACTACAAAGGAGCCAGTTCAAGTTCCAACTGGGCCAGTTACAAGAGCATAAGGAAAGAAATTCAAAAATACACTTAATGGGCTGATTCAAGAGGTTTGGGCTCAAGCAAATTCGTGGAGGCCCATTGAGGATGGTTCACGAGTTCAACAATGATGCATCAATATGATTCAACTAGTAGAAGAATCTAGTCAAAATTGACTGTTTCTTTTTGTTTTATTTATATTTCTTAAACTTTCCTTAAATTGATCAGCCAAATTAAGGGGCTGATTGTTTCTTTTTGTTTTGTTTCTATTTCTTGAAGTTTCCTTGTAGGAAACTTTCCTAGTATTTTTTTAGCCTATAAAAAGTCGTCTAATGGAATAGAATGGAGACAGTTTTCATATAATTGGTGAGTTTATTCTATTTGGTTCTTTGAAGGACTATTCGAACTTATCGGAATTTTTCCGTGGCATTCATCATCGACTTATCAAACGGCTTTCCACTACCATTTATGACGTCTTCCTTGTACCAAGGTTTTTTCTTTGCATTAAACAACGGGTTGAGGTCAATTATACCGAGATTCATGTTTTTGTTGAAGCAACAGGTCGAGATCTCCCATCCAAATCTGATCGAGAACATTCTTGGATTTTCTCATTTTCTTCTATGGTTCTCGTTATTCTTGACGGGCGCATCAATTTCCATATGTCATCTGGTATAAGCAAGGTAAGGAGAATGTGGTCGCCGATGCATTTCTCGCAGATATGCATTACTCTCTACACTTGATGTAAAATTGCTTGGTTTTGAACACATTAAAGTTTATACATTGACGGCCATGAATTTTGTGAAGAGTACCAGGCTTGTGAGAAAAACGCTTGTGGTAAGTTTTTAGACATGATGGATTCTTGTTTCGAGAAAATAAGTTATGTGTGCCTAACTGTTCTTTGAGGGATTTGTTAGTGTAGGAATCCCATGGAGGGGGATTAATGAGACATTTTCGAGTTGCTAAGACCTTAGCTATTTTGCAGGAACACTTCTATTGGTCACACAAGAAACTAGATGTTAAGCGGATTTATGGCAAATGTGTTATATGTAGGCAAGCTAAATCCAGAGTGCAGCCCAACGGTTTGTATACTCATTTGCCCATTCCTAGTGAGCCTTGCATTGATATTTTAATGGACTTTGTGTTAGGATTACATAGGACTAAACATGGAAGAGATTTGATTTTTGTGGTTGTAGATAGATTTTCTAAGATGGCACACTTTATTCCATATCACAAAACGGATGATGCTTTGCATATTGCTGATTTGTTCTTTAGGGAGATTGCGAGATTGCATGGCATGCCTAGAACCATTGTTTCGGATAGAGATGTTAAGTTCTTGAGCTACTTTTGGAAGACTTTGTTGTGTAAGTTAGGTACCAAAATTTTGTTTTCTACTACTTGTCACCCACAAACTGATGGTCAACCGAAGTAGTAAATACGATTTTGTCTACTTTATTGAAGGCAATAATTAAAAAGAACATCAAAACATGGGAAGAGTGTTTACCACATGTTGAGTTTGCTTATATAATAGGTCTATTCATTCTGCTACTAAATTCTTACCGTTTGAAATTGTTTATGGGTTTAATCCTTTGACTCCATTGGATTTATCTCCATCACCAGTTTCTGAGCGTGTTAATTTGGATGGAAAGAAAAAGACTGATTTTGTTAAACAGATACATGACAAGGCAAGGCTCAACATTGAGAGAAGAATGGAGCAGTATGCAAAACAAGCCAACAAGGGGCGTCACAAGTTTGTTTTTAAACCCGAAGATTGGGTGTGATTGCATATGAGAACAGATAGATTTCTGGCGCAAAGATGTTCCAAACACTTCCTAGAGGGGATGGTCCTTTTCAAGTTCTAGAGCACATCAATGACAATGCTAACAAGCTAGATTTGCCCGGTGAGTACAATATTAGTGCTACTTTCAGTGTTACTGATTTTAGTAAGTCCTCTTGATGTAGGTGATGATTTGAGAGCAAATTCTTTTCAAGAGGTGGGGAATGATGCAAATAATGGCATGACTAAAAAGGAGCCGGTTCTAGTTCCAACTGGGTCGGTTACAAGAGTATGAAAAAAGAAGTTCAAAGATGCATTTAATGGGATGATTCAAGAGGTTTGGGCTCAAGAAAATTTGTGGAGACCTATTGAGGATGGTTCACGTGTTCAAAAAAAATGCATCAACATGATTTAACTACTAGAAAAATCCGATCAAAGCTGATTGTTTCCTTTCCTATTGTGGGCGTGTGATCAACCAAATTAAGAGCTGATTGTTTTCTTTTGTTTCGTTTCTATTTCGGATTGTTTCCTTTTTTTTTTATTATGGACATGTGATTAGCCAAATTAATGGGCTGATTATTTCCTTTTATTTTGTTTCTACTTCTGAAACTTTCCTTGTATCGTTTTAACCTATAAGTAGGAGTTTAATGGAATAGAAGGGACATCATAGTTTACAGATAATTGTTGAGTTTTATTCTTTTTGATTCTTTGAAGGACTATTTGAACTTATTAGAATTCTTCCGTAGCGTTCATCATCGACTTATCAAACTGATTTCTACTACCGTTTGTGGCGTCTTCTTTATATCAAGGTTTTTGTTTTGCATTAAACAACGGGTTGAGGTTAATTATACCGAGATTCTTGTTTTTGTTGAAGCAACATGTCGAGGTCTCCCAACCAAACCTAATCGAGAACGTTCTTAGATTTTCCTTCTGTTTTATGGGTCTCGTTATTCTTGACGAGGTTCACATCACTTTGTCTACTTTATTGAGGGCAATAATTAAAAAGAACATCAAAATATGGGAAGAGTGTTTACCACATGTTGAGTTTGCTTATAATAGGTCTATTCATTCTGCTACTAAATTCTCACCGTTTGAAATTATTTATGGGTTGTTTAATCCTTTGACTCTATTGGATTTATCTCGCTTACCTGTTTTCTGAGCATGTTAATTTGGATGGAAAGAAAAAGGCTGCTTTTGTTAAGCAGATACATCAGAAGGCAAGGCTCAACATTGAGAGAAGAATGGAGTAGTATGCAAAGCAAGCCAACAAGGGGCGTCACAAGTTCGTTTTTGAACCCGGAGATTGGGTGTGGTTGCATATGAGAACAGAGAGATTTTCGATACAAAGATGTTCCAAACTGCTTCCAAGAGGGGATAGTCCTTTTCAAGTTCTAGAGCGCATCAATGACAACGCTTACAAGCTAGATTTGCCCGGCGAGTACAATGTTAGTGCTACTTTCAATGTTACTGATTTGAATCTGTTTGATGTAGGTGGTGATTTGAGGGAAAATCTTTTCAAGAGGAGGAGAATGATGCAAATAATAGCATGACCACAAAGAAGCCAGTTCAAGTTCGAACTGGGTCGGTTACAATAGCACGAGAAAAGAAGTTCAAAAATGCACTTAATAGGCTGATTTAAGAGGTTTGGGTTCAAACAAATTCGTAGAGTCCCATTGAAGATGGTTCACGTATTAAAAAAAAAACGCATCAATATGATTTAACTACTAGAAGAAATCCGGTCAAAGCTGATTGTTTCCCTTCCTATTGTAGGTGTATGATTAGCCAAATTAAGGGCTGATTGTTTCTTTTTGTTTTGTTACTATTTCTGATTATTTCCTTTTTTTTATTATGGACGTGTGATTAGCCAAATTAAGAGGCTGATTGTTTCTTTTTTGTTTTATTTCTATTTCTGGAACTTTCCTTATATTTATTTAACCTATAAAAAGACGTCTAATGGAATAGAAGGGACATCAAAGTTTTCTGGAAATTGGTGAGTTTTATTCTCTTTGGCTCTTTAAAAACTATTCAAACTTATCAGAATTTTCCGTGGCGTTCATCATCGACTTATCAAACGGATTTCCACTACCGTTTGTGGCGTCTTCCTTATATCAAGGTTCTTGTTTCGCATTAAATAACGGGTTGAGGTCAATTATAGCGAGATTCTTATTTTTGTTGAAGCAACGGATCGAGGTCTTCCAACCAAACCTGATCGTGGCATTCTTAGATTTTCCTTTTGCTTTAAGGGTCTCGTTATTCTTGACAGGGTTTTCTTCAACGTGCAAGATAGGGCTAGCTAGGAGCTCCGCTTTACTTTACGAAGCTTCTCCCTTCTCCGCTTAACGCTTTTTTGCTAACTCTTGTATCCTTTCCTTACCCTTACTGAAAAACAGAGATTCTACGACGACTGTCTATCCAAAAAGGACTCTCTTCAAGAGCCTACATCTCGGTACAGTACTTGACGCAAAGAGTGTATTCTTCGACCTGAACTCGAATGCCTTAGGGCTATTACCCAAAACAAAAAGAAGAGAAAGATTGACTTTCCTTAATCATTGCAAAGGCAAACCGTAAGATTCAAGATAAGTTGTGATCTCAACAGCGAAAAAGCAGAATTCTATTGTTTGGCAAAGCCCCTTTACTCCACTGAATCAACTTTCTCTAGCATAGTTTCATTCTCCTAACTAGTTTGTGACTGAAAGAGCCCTGAGTTGGCTGCTGCCAACTATCTTCTATAACCTTTGCACAATCTTCATCATCTACCCACATACCCTCAAATTTGACAGGCAATAGATGATGGAGCATTAGAATTATTAGGAGTGAACATATCAGATGAAGAAGACTGAGAAGACACAGTACCATGGTTCTGATTGGGAGTAGTAGATAAATTTACCGTGCATTGAGAGTACTGCTGCTGTTGTTATGAATAACCAGACAGAGAACCCCAATTGTTTCTGTTTCGGTTTTACTGTGAATAATTGGAATTGGTTCCACCATGGCCGCCATTGCGACCACCTCCATGGCCATCATGTTTGCCATTTCTGTTACAATAGTGCCAGTAGAGGAAGCCATGGCCTAATCAGAATTAGAAGCATTTGGAATGTCTTTCGCTACTCTTGATGCAGCAATTTAGCTCTCAACTGCGCAAAGGATGGAAGTTCTTTCATATTGGTAATGGTCGTGACAAAGGCGTCATATTCAAGAGGCAACCCATGCAAAGGAACCGATAGAGACAAATCTTTGTTGGAAATTGGTGAGTTAATTGCAGTCAAGGAATCAACAATTTCCTTCTACTTACAGAGATAAACCACCACAGTTTGTTTTGCGATGATTAAGCAAGGCAAATTTCAGCTGCTCTTATTCGATTAATAATGGATAGTAGATTGATCAACAAAGCGTTGTTTGAGAGCCAACCATACCTCAAGTCTGCAAGTCATAGACCTCAATAAGAAAGTTCTTGGTGAGTGTGGTGTTGAGCCAAGAACGCACACTCTGATCAGTCTTAACCCAGGCAGAATAACCCAGATTAGGAATTGTGCGACCCTCAGCATCACATAAATATTGCACTAGATATGGACAACTGCCATCCACTCTACTATGAGATTTTTATTTTCATATATGCCTTCTGGTCATTGTTGTTTTCTCTTTGTCTTTCGACGGTTCTCCATGCTCACCCATCATGGCTCTTCCCTCTTCTTCACCCTCTATGCTCTCGTGTCCATAATATGCCTGAATTCTGAAAGCATTGGGAACTACATTGATGTTGGCACAGACAGCAGCGATGCCTTTGGATAGTAGAGGAGGGAGTGGAAACATGATAGACTTTCTGTTTAGGGTGACACATTACCTCCATCTACTAATAAAATACAATTTTAATAGTAGAAAACCTCGGGACTCTTCTGCAGCCATAGGATAACTTCGATCAAGCATAGGAACTGTCTTAGGAAAGCTAGCCTTAGCAAAAACAGAAAGGAAGACAACAACCCGTAGCGCCCTCGTTACAGGCGTTAACAGCAATTGGCATTGACGATGTGATGTACTGAAGACTAAGCGAACCAGCCTAGAACAGAGCACATGCTACTTTTCTTCGACATCGTGAACACCTTACCTTTCTTCTTAGTCTGATCCGGACACTCCAGATCTCGATTCTTGGCTTTGATCCGATTTTGAAGCTCATTTACTCACTAGCCAATGTCATTTTCAATTGACTTAGTTGTAAAAGTATGGAGATACCGTATCATCTTAAACAAGTGATAGGAAATGGAGCTTACTGTGCTGAGGAGGCCTCTTCCCTCTGTTGGGACGAACTGGTCAAGATGTGGTGTCTAGTCACTTACATTGGTGAGGGCTGCCCTATGCCACCTGTCTTTACCTTGGTACTACTGCTTTAGCAAAACGGAAGGTATGTCAAAGAGATCTGGGACCATACTTTTTTTCATAGGCTGGAGAAACCCTTGCATTTACTTTACTATGCCTTGTCAGTTGCATGTTCAACCGGATCTAAGACCCTACTAACTGCTTTATCCATCATCCAATCCACATCCACAAAAAATCGGACAAAAGCCGGATACTTCTCGCCTACTCAAATGAGATTGAAAACCAACAGAGTAGAATCAAAAATTTGAAGAGCACAGGAGGTGACGTTCGGTGGTAAGATCTGAAGGGTAGATTTATGGTTCACCGCAGAGGATGAGGAAAGAAGAGCTGGTGTAGCGCGTCAAAGGACCGCATTTTTTTGGAGAAGTAGATCTATATCAGAAATTGGTGCACTAACTTAGTTGAGAGAATCCGTGATGGTTTTTTAGACGGTGGACTTAAGGTTCTTCAATTGGATATTGACGTTTGAAGAGTGCGTCTTGGTCATGAAATAACTTTTTCATGAGAAGCCACAAGCTATGATAGGGTTATTTAAAATGAAAACTATTGGAATATATATTTCTTTCCCCTATCTCTAGACGGGGTTTGACTCAATATTCTTGAAGGAATTCTTTAGCTACTAATCTATCTTTGTATCTCTCTACCGAGCCATATGCTTTATGTAAATCCACTTGCAGCCAATGGCTTGTTTCCCTATTGGCAATGAGACTAAGTCTTATTCTTTTTTCCCTAGGCATTTTTGTACGTGTATAACATCTCTCCAGCACGAATGACTGGAGGCTTCAGTAAATAATTCAAGTTCATGAGACGATTGAACTAACATGAGGTAAGCTAGATCTTTGGGGAAAACGATTCATAAGATAAGATAAAAATCCTTCGACAAGGATAAGAAACTTGAGAGGATCAGTGAACTCGAGGAAAGGAAGCAACTGGGTTAGACTGCTAATCTTCTAGAGCAGTTTGACCCAGGAAAATAGACTGTAATCACCGCCTAGAAGATACATGTTGTGCCGGGCGACTGTAATCCTTTGAGATCAGCTAAATAGGTTGACAATCGGTAGAAGATGCTGAGAAAAACTGCTGGCTTGAAGAGTGAGGCTGATTTGTAACATCAACTACAAAAAAATGAGGTTAGAGTTGATGAACAGTAAAAGGTCGCAATACATCTCTATCACCATTCTTCCCCCGGGCTGATTAATTAGGTTAGGGAAAATATGAAGCGATCCCATTAAAGAGAACATTCAAGGATACATCGAGTCTCATGGATTTCACGTCATAGCATCTATACTTGGACTGAGCATATCCTGCCTTGGAGACGATTTATCTCTTAACTGTGTAGGAATATAAACAAAACACGTGCATCCAAACACTCGAAAATGCCTATAGTACTACCCTAGTAAGAAGTTCGTGAGGTTAGCTTCAGCTTCTTCCCTCTCTCTTCCCCTTAAAAAGGAGAGAGATGCCCAGTCACTTCTTTATGCACATCCATATACATAGCCCGACACAAAGGTGTACAATCCTGTCAAAATTGCGGTTCTTTAAATTCATTCACTGTAGGTTCTCTTATTTGCTCTAGTGGCTGGCATAGGCCAACCGAGAGGGGAGAACGAATACCTCAGGAATCGACCAGTTTTAAGCAGACTCATGGCGCTGCAGTTTGGATTATTGTAGAATAAGAGGAGCCACATGAGGAAATGACTTCACTTAAAAAATAGATGTCACCGCTGCGAGGCAAGGGAGCAACTTGTCTCGTCTTGCGGTGCACTCATTCTTGTTATGAGAATGAAATGATGCCCCAGCTTGACTCGAGACCAAGACTCCTTCAACTCGCACCAATAGCAACACTGAGCGGTCAGAGATTGATTGAAAAGGCATCCCTCTAGCCGCCTACTGCTCGTGTTCGTAGCTTGATCGGAGGTCAAGACTTTGGTCTGGCAGAAAAATAGAGGTCGTCCATATCAAGTGATACGTGAATTGCTCAGTAGTGCTTTGCCACTACCGTAGCTGGCGAAAATAGCTTAATGGTAGAGCACAGTCTTGCCAAGGTTGAGGTTGAGGGTTTGACGTCCCACCTTCCGTTCCTGGCTTTGTCATCGTTTAGTGATAATGAGCGGAGTGCATAAGCAGCATTAGAGAGAGGTGTGAGCAGCAAGCAGCCCCTTATATAGGGTTCCAAACCTAACTTAGTAATAACATAGAAAGTGGCAAGCCAAAACCTAATCCGGAAAAGTTGCTGGCTTTCATCAGCCGTTGCGCGCTTCTGTTTTTCAGTAGACTTCTTCAAATATCTCATAAATGAAGTAGGGGTTATAACTATAAGTATAATTAGCTAGTTAGAACACTAGCGTTTTCCTTTACTAGTAAAGGGGCTGCTAGTTGTAGCATGCAGTGTACTAGTGAATAGGAAAGGTGAATTGAGATTACTAATGACGGATGGAGGTTCAGGAGAGAACATGTTCGGTGCCTCGCCCTTGTCTCCTTTGCCGGAGACTGCAAATGATGGGAATCCTATCAATATAGAAGAGGCATAAGCATCACCTCTCGATCCAATCCGTCTTCCCTGGCCTCCCCAATAAACTTTGGATACGAAAGAAACCTCCTGCTATAGCGAAGAGATCTAAAGTTTGGGCTCCCTCGATCACCCTCCCTTGAACATGAACAAGTCGAGAGCGATGAACCCGCACCACATTTTATAACCTTTGAACCGAAACTCCCAACTAGAGATGGAATTCGACGAACCTAAATAACTCACTTAAGAGCTCCATGACTAATTCAATGGAAGGTGCACCAATGATTGATAGACCATTCCCCCCTACTCGTCTATTAATCCCTCGTTTCACTAATCCGTTGTTACTGATTCATTCAATGGCATAGACTCTCCATTTCTTTGTCTTCTCCCTGCAGGTGTTCGTCAACGATGAAAGCCGCTGAACTTAAGATTCAAGTTGAGAAGGAGGGCCAGGCCCTCGGAATAGTTTTCAAGGACTGGGGAGGGAGGATTATAGAGCTAGGGGCAAATCGAAGGTTTTTCCATTGGGATTGGGCATAGACGAGCCTCGACTGGGCCAGCATTGATGAAAAAAATAAAAAAAGAAAAACATCTCCCATCGCATCATTAACCGGTGTAGGATTAAAGATCATATCCAGGATTCTAGTCAAATCGACCTTCCCTCTCATCTCAGGGTGAGGCAAGGAATTCAATCAAATCTTTTATGCCAGCCCAAACAAAATGAATTACTATATTTGAAAAGAAAGGAATGCAGGGAACAACTCTTTCCTTTCTGCTGGTTCGTCGAAATCTATCAATCCCCGCTTCTCCCCCCTCTCGCATTAGTTCTGCATCAGATGATGAGCCCATGCGCAAACGTTGATGATGAGCCCATGCGCAAACGTTTTCTTTTATTGTCCCCCGATAGGTAGGCTAGTAGATTGAGTCGAAAGCCTACCAATTCCGTTTCGAGCCAGAGCCCAAACAGGGGAGGCGAGAACATCTTGATCGAAAGCTCTACTATTCTGAATAGTGAGAAAGACTTTTCAAAATTCAATCAAATCGATCAAGAATATCATCATCTGTTACGTGGGCCAACCGACCAACCGAGTTGGGATGGGTGTCCATGACACAGAACCTTTCTCTAGCCAAGAATCCCATTATTGACTGAATCGGGAAATTCATTAGCAAATGAAAAATCTACAATTTTAACACTCAAAAAAACCTAGAAAAGATGAAGGTCACTAAGACAAGAGCTAGGTAAGCAAGCAACGAAAGAAAGGCTAGAAAAGGCGAGGCAAGGGGCTCTCCATCTCTAGGAAGATTGTGTCCAAGATCTGGTAATCTAAGCCTTTCTTCTTCTGGTCGGCTCGTATCAGCCTGTGCATTATTACGGGTAGTTATTCCCTCGTTCCTTTAGTCTTTTCAACGGTACTTTAATTTTAAGTCGCAGTCATGTCTCACCCCCAGTATAGTGACCGGTTCCATCTTTTTTACGAATTTCATCAGTTCCAAGCTCAAGTGCCTAATCATCCATCTTCATTCCAAGGGCAAACATCTCCATTGAGTAACTATAACTGCTATGATTTACAGTCAATAGTTCTTACCAACTCTTTCTTATTATGTTTTTATTCCTGAATGGCTTGCGATTGACTACACCAAAAGCTTGCAGTGAACTATTGAAGCTATCGAGAGAGTACCAAATGCTGACAGTGACGAAGGTTACCGACTTTCGGTGGACACGGGCCAACAAGTTCAGTCGAACAGCGTAACGAGTCTAAGGTTACAGAAGGATTCACCAACTTTGATAGGAATAGAATTGCAAGTAAATAGAGCAGAGAGTTTACCCTTTGTTTCTCTTAGAGTCATGAGCTTGTTGTAGTTGGTCCTAAAGGGAGAACCGTCGCTGCTTACTTGCTATAGCCCCATTTTCTTGCACAGCTTAGCTTCTTCTTCTTCAAGCCCTGCTTCTCCCTTCCCCCTCTCCCCGTTCTACGATCCAAAACAGGCTGTATGGAGTATAGCCAAGTGGTAAGGCATCAGTTTTTGGTACCGGCATGAAAAGGTTTGAATCCTTTTACTCTAGATTATGAACACCCGATCGGATCTGTCAAGAACGAGCTGACGACTACAGGAGAAGCAGCTGACTACAGTCCCTGAGCCTAACTTAAAGCAAGCCAAATGTTTGACTTCAGCCTACTTTGCTAAGAGAAGAGAGAGGGAGAAGATAGATGGCAGAAAGCAATCCTTCCAACCCGGGAGTTGAACACAACACTGACGGCTCTTTCATCAATCTCATGCCTTTGATTAACTCCTTGTTTTGTAAACTAGTTGCTGGTTGATTTGATCGGACCCCGGACACGCGAGAGCCCAACCCAGGAGGAATGCGACGGTTCCCTGGTGCTTCATGAGATGGATGTTCGCAGTCCCCCTCCCTCTAATCTAAGCCTACTTCGCTCACCCAGCCACTATCGTCTCATACTTTTGGGAGCATCAAGTAGATATGTGAGCTAAGTCAGTGGCAGTTGCACGAACCCATGACCTTGTCTTTCGGCCGGGTTGATTAGCTAACCCAAATTCATTTTCTACCAACATCAATAGTATTCAGTAGTTATATACCAGGCCATTCCATTCCAGATTTGAACTAACTAATGGAATCAGAAAATACTATATTTTATATATTTGGTGAAGCAATAGGGAATCGCCCGCAAGTGAGCGATTTGCCGTCGTGAGACTGAACCAGACCACTCAAATTCAAATTTAAATCAACCCTTGGGTAATCCCCCAGGTTTGGGAATTTTGGTTAAGCGGGCAATTGTCGTAGCTACCTAGTTAGGCAATTACTCTCATAGCTGCCGGCACTGGTTTTTGATCCCCATGTGATTGCCTATAAAAGGAAATGCATTGTTTTGTTCTTATTCTCTGACGGGAAACGCCTTAGCGAAACGAGGGAGAAATTTTGGATGTGATGTTAAAAAGAAAAAGAAGAGATTGGATAATTGCCTGGTTCGTTCACTTCGTTTACTGTTCTGCGCATGCGATATGCGTGAAAGCATGTTGTTTACATACTTGCTCTTACAAGCAAGGTTGAGCAAGTAGTGATCTTGGGTAAATTAGTTAGAAGAGTTCGCTAAGAAGACTGGTCCAACTTTTCATTGACTAGCTAGCAAAATGCGTTAGTCCAGTAAAAGAAATAAGAGCATTGAGGGTGATCTATAATTAGGAAGTGAAAAGGCTAAAGCTAAAGCAGTAGGAGATGGATGGGGCAATCAACCCCACTAGAAAGGAAGAATAATCCAAAAGGGTAGCTGAGCTAGTGAAGTAGTCTTCAACATCGTCTGTTACTCTTTCTACTGAGTCAAATGCCCTAGTAACAATGCTAAATGAATCTTTCTCACCTGCAAATGAGTCTCCCATACATCTTTCTTTCCCCAAAAGGGTTACACTTTAAGGTGCTGCTTTCACATCCCCTACAAAGAAAAAACCACCCCCACTTTAGCATTCCCTCCTAAAAGGTTTTTTCCGTACAGGTTCTTTTACTGTCCATTCCTGTATCCCCCGGAAGCATCACTTGTTAAGTGAATTTCTCTCCTTATGTTGCCTAAATTATCTTGAAAAACCTTCACCTGGAAAGGAAGACTTCACTTTGTCAGGAGAGAAATCCTGCTTTCATAATTTAGTGTCCCGCACAAAGCTCAAGATATCATCTCTGTCGTCCTTCGAAATCCATTTTCTCTTTCTTTACTGATTCCTCTTTATCGAAGAAGTTTATTACACCTTCCTCATCAAGGATAGAAGCCCATTGACACATAGAATGGGGACACCCCCTAAACCCCATTTCACGAGCCTTCACTGCATCCGCTTACTTAGTTGCTTAAAGGACAATTCCTGCATCCAACCTTTTCGGCATGGAGCTATTTGACAGTTCTCTCTCTTTCCGCACAAAGGGTGTAAAGTGATGTATCCTCCCCCATCATTTTAGGCACTGACCTATTTTGGTCTCGAGAAAGCCTGAAGTCTTTCTTGGCGAGGTGATGGCTCACCATTTAACTAGCCGAGGTGAAACTTCCCGCTAGCCGAAAAAAGAGGACTGCGACGACGGCGTGTACAATGACGATCTTCTAGCCACGACACCCAGACTCTATTCCTGACAAGAAAGCCTTCAAGAATCGTCTACATCTGCTAATCTACGGGAAAGGAAGAATAATCCAATCCATTTAGAAAGTTCGGGTAGTTATGATGGAAATCCATCAATTGGTTCGCCATGAAAGATAGGCAAGAAAAAGAAAAATCCTTCCCCAGGGCAGGCCCTGAGTCGGATTCCGCCAAATACACAGAATAACAAGTTTCATTACCAGAATTTCATTACTTTAGTTTTACCTTTCCATTCTTGACTGACTGATTCCAGGACCTGCTCTTATATACTATACGACCATCTTTCTTTAGTTGCTACCCTATGGTTGAGTGCTTTGTTTCGCTAGTTACGTGCGAGCTCTTTCTTTGCTGGTTGCCTTCTTTTCTTTTGTGCTTTCTTATGGCAGGCCCTTATGAGCTGAGGGGTGGTATCCATGCAAGAGGGCTTCTTCTTTTGCTACTTCCTCTCCTTCTATATGGATATAAGGAAAGTCAGCTCTCCCCTTTCTCTCTTTATGCTAGAGAGCTTCCTCTTTTTCCTTAAATCAAGCGCAAATCAGACTTTGAAGGCTAGAGAGGAGGGTATGATTCTTGCTGACGCCTAAAGTTTTCATTCCTGCTTTCAGTCAAGTTTGAATGAAGTTCCTACTGAGGAATTAGTGTCATTCTTTTAAAAATGAATATCAGATGTCCAAATTCATAGATTCTTTACAGCAAGTTAAATACCTCTAGCAATTCCTTATATGGCATCGATTTCAGTTCCGTATGCATCGTATTCTGGCCATGTCTCTTATATGAGACTAGTGCTATAAGTTCCCTCCTTTCCTTCTCTAGCCTCTTCTCCAGCTTAGAAGTTCAATTCTTCCTTCCCTTGGTTTACTATCTTTCCTGATGGTGAATAGCTGCTCTTTGATTTTATAGAGGAAGTGACATCTAAGGGGAAATAAGAGATGGCATCGAAAAGGAGAAGGCAAAAGGACTAAGAAAGAGTGTCTCTAGAAGGGGTTTGAGGGACGACTGATTTTACCATACTTTCCTACGATGTAGGAAGCATCGAATTGCATTAGTGGGATAGCTTACTTCATTCAGTACTCCTCCAAGCCAGGAAAGCTTGTGCTCATGAATGCGATCCTCATTTAGCCCCATGACTTGTAAAGGAAGCCTTCGGCTGAGGAGCTGGGCTTGGAAAAATCTTGATAGTCTCTACCTGAACGCTCCATTCTCGATCAAGACGCGTGAAGGGCCTTTGATAATAACGTAAATAGAGCTTGTTCCACTACTTGCTCTAATCCATGATCTAATGTTCTCGCTTGGGATGGGAAACGAGGGAATTTGGATAGCAAAGATGGGCTAGTTTCCTCTTCTCGCTGTGGTCTACATCTATATGTGGCTCCTCCCACTGTGCTCGAGCCACTTGATGCTCCTTTCGCGGTGTTAGATTTTATAGTGGTCCTAAGACTCATCCCTCGATGTGAATTGATCCTTTGCCTTTGATTCATCATCATCAGTAGTTTTTCCTTGAACCTGCCAATGCAAACTGAGATTCGAAATCTGACCTTGCAACTAAGAGAGGGCTAAGGTAACGAGTGAAATCGCTCAACTTTCAAGAGAGGAGTGAGACTGCTTACCTAAGAACGGGAGGAGTGAACCCTTCTTCAGAAGATAAGGGAATAAAAGAAGTAAGCTACGATTTAAACTATAAGATCCTACGATGTTCAAGATAGATTTCTAATTGTGAAGAAGATGAGTCCTCACCATGCCATCATCAATGACCCAATTAAGTGATTTGGTCGGGATCAGTTCTTAACCTGACGCCGAGAGAACCGAAGTAAGGGACTAATTGATCGTTGGGTTTCGGGGAGAATCAGCAATAGAAGAGAGAGATTCTTAAACCATCTTAGATGTGTTAGAATCTACTGAATAAGCAGAAAGTGAGGGGCAGCCTCACTTCCTATAGTTGAAGAGAAAGAGAATGCCACTTCACTAACGTGGAGAAAAAGTTGGAAATACAAAAGCCACTTCTCTATACGATAGTAGATTCTAGTTCAATGAAACCATTTTACCGTTGGCTTAATGGACGAAATCAGATAGGAAGGGGCGAAGAGCTTAGTCACTAGGTCAAGGGTAGACGGAAGAAAGAAAGAAAGCAACACAAAAGAAAAGGAAGGCTTTTTCCAGTAGCCACGTATGGTGGGTTTAGAGCCAGCTAGCAAGCTAAGTAAGAAAGTATTGAAAGACGTTCACCAAGGGCGGTGGGCAGAACTTACTTGGAAGGAATGGGATGATTCTGAAGCTTAAGATAGCCAAGTTAGGTGGGCGTCTGAGCCAGCAAGCAAAACGACAGCAAAGCTCTACCACGAAGTGAGATCTTAAAGAAGGCAAAATATACTGATGCTTCAAAGGCCGAACTAAAATTCGATGTTTCAAGCCACTCGAATCGAAGTTTTCAATCATGATTGAGTATGGGATAAGCAGTGCTATGAAGAAGCTTACAATCTAAGTGCTAAGTATGCCCAAACTAATATTCTATTCGACCATGTTCCAAGGCTTGGGAGATGCTTAACCGTACATCCTCCGATGTGATTGGATAACACATCTTTGATCAATTTGCATATTTGGAGTGGATAAATGCCTACTTTGAAGGCCTCAAAGTCATACGCTGTTTACGCAACATCCTTAACTAGGAATATAAGAGGATTAGCCGAACTAACTCATTTTTTTGATAGGCAACTAATTGATTGAATTACAAATGGAGTTGGCCTTGCAAGTTTTTTTGTAGGAGAAGGGGCAAGCACCACACTACTACCGTGAAAAGTCGAAAGAGCCATGCCCCACTCATATAAAGGGCCCCGGAGATATCCCCCTCTATATCTCCATAGATTGAGCCACGTCATTACTCTAAAATAAGGCGGCTGGGCAACATTGGATCAGAGAAGTGTGGGTGGGGTCTCCCCCAATAGGTAATGGACCTATGACCAGCTGGGTGCAACAGGATATGAAATCTTTTTCATACCCTCTTCTTAAGTTTCATTCCGTTCCGTCAGTGTAGTCGCTTGGTGGGTTGGTCGAGCCAGACTCTTAAGCTCAACTTCCCCCTTTTTTAGTCTTTCTTTGAATCCCTACCCCTTCCGGTCGAGACTACACTTGCTCCATGACTTTCTGCTTACTTTTAAGTAGTTTATAGGCACTATCAACAACCTGACGCATTGCTGCTTACGTTCTAGTAGTTTACCACGTAAAGGAGCTAAGCCAAGAAGAAAAGAAAGATATGATATAGAATGCTTGCTTCTTCAAGCAATCCATAATGCTAACCTTCAATAGAGTCTTCAATCCAGCTGGAAGTCTAACCATATTTATATATAGTCTTAAAGCTTGAAAATAAGAAACCAAGTAATCTCCTTTATTCCCTCCAATTCAGCAGAAAGCTTTTTGTGATTCTTAAGTAATAAAGTTCATAAACAAAGCCCAAAGCAAAGAAATTCTTCTCCTGTAATCATGAATAGAAGCACAATCCGAAGCAAGCTAGCAAGGGAGGGAGTTAAGAATTTGAGTAGTGATAGAAAGGAAGCACGGATAGTGAGTTGTTATTAGAAAGTTCATGTATATAAACAATACCAGTTTCAAAGGCAGTCCGTCCTACTAATTCATGATTGATAGTTGTCAGGTAAGTTAGGGGTCCGAAGGAGGCAAGGCTAGCACTAATTCTCTTGTCTAGTTGTGAATTTCCGGGATTCCTTCAAGAAAAGAAGAACCTTCAGCTCCCATACCTTACCAAAGCAAGGAAGTACTTATAGTTATTTAGTTCATTAAAAAATAGTATTAAGAATACTGTAAGACATTGGTATGGCTCTTTAAGAAGAACCTCAAACTTAAAAGAAAGGGAGTTAAGAAAGCTAGTAGTAGTTCGGTAGCACCAAGCTATAGAGTTGTGTTTCAAAAGTCTTATTGATGAATTAAAGTAGTCCGGTACCAAAGCAAGCTTAAAGGAAGTATGCAAGCACTTATTAAGCAAGTTAATAAACAAAACCATCAGAATAAGGAAAAAGGCAGACTCCACATAAGAGAGAAAGGGAACAGAGCAAGAGAGTCTGTCCACTAGAAGAAAGAAGGATTATAGGCAAGCCAGTTAAAAAGCACAAGTAGGCAATATTATGTATGAGTGGAAGCTTTCTCCCAAGCAAATTTTGATGAATAATAATAGCTGCAAGTAGATAATAGACGAAATCATAGCTATAATCCTTCAATTCGCCACGATCTTTCTTCTCGTCATTTGATTGTCGAGTGCTTAAGAAAACATAGCAAACATATAAAAGCATATGATATTCCAATTGACGGTACGTATTTCCCGCTTGTCGCTTCACTCATTTAGTGCAGTTACGATATCATTGCCTAGATCTTCCTACTCATTTATGGTTTGACCACATAGCTCAATAGCTCAAGAACGAAGCCATCAATCTCGTACTAAAAGATCTATTGTATCATCAACTACTTTGGGGTCGGCAAAAGCGTTCTCATCATTGACTGATCAGGCACAAGAATCCTATCCGAAACGGAATATTCTAGGTTTGATTTATCAACTAAAGACGTCATGACACACAATGGATCATAGGTTGCTCCTTTGAAGGTGAATTCCCAACATCAGATGACTGAGAAAGAATCCCTCTCTGGGGGTGGCTAGTCCTGTATGCTATTATTTCAATACTAACATGTCAAATAGATAATTTCTTCTTGGTGACTATGGAAAGTTTTCATCGTGTGACCACATCTTTGTATGGGCGGAGGGCGGGCATAGATTCGAGAGAGGGAATGAAAGACACTCGAGTTCCCTAATATAGAAATGGAGGGAATTCTCTAAATAAGGTTGGACTTTCAAAGAGGAAAAAGTGGGTTGGCTTCTGCGAGGACACGACCCCTAAACTATCCATCTCTCTTATTCCTGGCTATATACAGTACTTTTTGATGCAAATAATGACATGACTACAAAAGAGCCAGTTCAAGTTCCAACTGGGCCAGTTACAAGAGCACAACAAAAGAAGTTCAAAGATAGACTTAATGGGCTGATTTAAGAGGTTTGGGCTCAAGAAAATTTGTGGAGGCCCATTGTGGATGGTTCACAAGTTCAACAAAGATACATCAACATGATTCAACTACTAGAAGAATCCAGTCAAAATTGATTATTTCGTTTTGTTTTATATCTATTTTTAGAACTTTCTTTGTATTGATCAGCCAAATTAAGGGGCTGATTGTTTCATTTTGTTTTGTTTCTATTTCTTAAACTTTTCTTATATATTTTTAGCCTATAAATAGGCGTCTAATGGAATAGAAGGGACATACAGTTTACAGATAATTGGTGAGTTTATTCTCTTGGGTTCTTTGAAGGACTATTCAAACTTATCGGAATTCTTCCATGGCGTTCATCATCGACTTATCAAACGGTTTTTCACTACCGTTTGTGGCGTCTTCCTTATACTAAGCCACATTAAACAACGAGTTGAGATCAATTATACCGAGGTTCTTGTTTTTGTTGAAGTAACGGGTCGAGGTCTCCCAACCAAACCTGATCCTGGACGTTCTTGGATTTTCCTATAGGTCTCGTTATTCCTGACGGGGTTCGCATCACTTGGTATCAGAGCCAAGGATTTTCTCGTCTCAGGTTTACCTATCCCATTTAAATTTAGTTTCTTTTTCTTATCTGGCCGAATTTATTGTGACCGAATTGGTTCTAGCCCTAGGTCCCTATTATTAACGAATTTATCGTAATCTGTTTCGAAATCTTATTCTGTTATTAACGAAAGAAAGAATCTGATCATAAAAAAGGGTCCAAAAAAAAGGTCCGGAAAAAAAAAGAAAAAAAGGGTCCGAAAAAAGAAGGTCCGAAAAAAAAAGAAAAAAAAAGGGGTCCGGAAAAAAGGGTAAAAAAAAAAGAGTAAAAAGATTCTTTTTTCGTTTGTTTCCAATAAGCTTGAAAATCACCTCACCCCAAAGACCAAAAATTTTCGTAGAAATTTTGCTGAATTGTGCTTTGAAAATCTAATCACCCATATCCTTTGTTTTCTTACTTTTTGAACCTGAATTATTTTGGTGAGTTCATGGTGAATTGTTACTAGAATTTTGAATATTGTTCGAATTGTTTCAAAAGAATTGAAAGAGGATTATCGAGTGGAAAAAGGCAAGAGTGGTGAGCATATTAGAGAGTAAAAGCCGATTATACTAAGTGAAACACTAGTGGAATAGAGTGAATCATTTTTTGAGTGAAACACGTGAGGGAGTGTGTGAGATCTTTTTCCTTTTTTTTATTTTCAAACTTTGATTTGCAGCAATCATATCTCACAATAGTGAAAAGAGCATCACCGAAGGTGCTACAAGGATGGTTGACCCAAAGTTGCTCATGGAGGCCATGATGAGTGAGATGAGGCGTGTGATGAGGTTAGAATTAGAGCAGGTATATGAGCGGATTGATCAGATGGAGAATACACGTTTGGAGCAGCCACAAAACATTCATACGGTGCATAGGAGGGAAAAAATTCAACATCGGAGAGTGAGAGATGAAGATGGAGTGTATTATAGGACTGGTTTTGATGAAGAAGAAGATCGGGTTTCAGTTGTTGGTAATAGGAGATATGAAGGGCGGTTTAGAGAAGATAGGAATCAGGAAGATAACAACTTGAGTAGTATCAAGATGAAAATTCCAGCGTTTCAAGGAAGAAACGACCCCGAGGCTTATCTTGAGTTGGAGAAAAATGTGGAGTTAGTGTTCGATTGCCACAACTACTCTAAGATGAAGAAGGTAAAAGTTGCTGCCATTGAGTTTTCTGACTATACTATTGTGTGGTAGGATCAGTTAGTGTTGAACATGCGTCGAAATAGGGAACGACCGGTAGAGACGTGGGAAGAGATGAAAATACTGATAAGACAGCAGTTTGTGCCCAGCCATTACCACCGGGAGTTATACAATAAATTGCAAATGCTCTGACAAGGTAACTGGAGTGTGGAGGATTATCATCAAGAGATGGAGATTGCTATGATCCAAGCAAATATCGAAGAAGACCGAGAGGCTACTATGGCTAGGTTCTTGAATGACTTGAATCAAGAAATTTATGATAGGGTGGAGATGCAACATTATGTGGAATTAGAGAAAATTGTGCACATGGCCATCAAGGTAGAGCAACAATTCAAGAGGAGGGGTGGTACACGTGCATCTCTTAATTCGGGTTTTTCCCTATGGAAAACCGAGTCATGTGAAGAAAAAGGAGAAACCAACTGCAAAATTTAAATTCGAGCCAAAACAAGAGACAACCAACCATGGTACTTAAGGTAAATCTGACCCTTCCACTTCTGAAAATTGTGACATTAAGTGTTTTAAATGTCAAGGCAGGGGTCACATAGCAAGTCAATGCCCGAACAAAAGAGTTATGGTGATAAGGGGTAATGGAGAGATCGAAACCGATGACGAGTCTAATACCGACTCTATGCCACTATTGGAGGACGTGGATGATGAGGAATATACGGGTCAAGGTGAATTGTTGGTGTCAAGAAGACTCCTACGCTTGCAAGCAAAAGAAGCTGAAGAAGTGCAACGGGAGAACATCATTCATATTAGGTGCTACGTCTAAGACAAGGTATGCAGTATGATTGTTGATGGAGGAAGTTATACTAATGTTGCAAGCACAACCTTGGTGGAGAAATTAGGACTGCCCACACTGAAACATCCTATATCGTAAAAATTACAATTGCTGAATGATAGTGGCAAGGTAAATGTGAATAAACAGGTTTTGGTTTCATTTCGCATCGAAAAATATAAAGATGAAGTTTTGTATGATGTAGTTTAGATGCAAGCTGGACATTTGCTATTAAGCCGACCGTGGAAATTCCATCAGAGAGTTAAGAATGATGGCTTCACCAACAAATACTCGTTCGTTCTCAACCAAAAACCCATCACTTTTGTGCCAATGACACCGAAACATGTTTATGAAGATCAAGTGAGGTTGGAAAAAGAGAATAATAAAAAAAAAAAAGAGTGAGCAAAAGAAAAAGAGTGAAAATCAGATAGTGGCCGAGCAAAATGAGAGAGAAAAATAAAATCAAAATTCAGTCATTGAGAGAAAATCAGAGAAAAAACAAAAGAATTTCTTTGCAAAAGTGAGTGAGATTAAGCGAGCAATGTTTTCAAATCAGCCGATGATTGTACTTTTGTACAAAGAGGCATTTTTAAACACTAACGAACTTGACACTACTTTGCCCAGTTCTGTTGTTTCTCTTTTGCAGGAACTTGAGAATGTCTTTCCTGAGGAAACACCACATGGACTACCAACAATTCGAGGGATTGAAAATCAAATTGATTTTGTTCCCAGTGCGACAATTCCAAACCGACCAGCCTATAGGAGTAATCCCGAGGAGACAAAGGAGCTTCAACGGCAGGTAAGTGAGTTGTTGGAGAAGGGGTATATGAGGGAGAGCATGAGTCCGTGCACCGTTCCGGTTTTACTTGTACCTAAGAAGGATGGGACGTGGAGAATGTGCATTGATTGCCGAGCCATTAACAACATAACGGTAAAGTATCGTCATCCTATTCCTCGCTTAGATGACATGTTAGATGTGTTGCATGGTTCTTGCACTTTAAGATTGATTTAAAGAATGGTTATCATCAGATTAGAATGAAAGAAGGAGATGAATGAAAAACTGCCTTTAAAACAAAATATGGTTTGTATGAATGGTTAGTTATAATTTTTGGTTTGACTAATGCACCAAGCACTTTTATGAGACTTATGAATCATGTTTTGTGTGCATTTATAGGCATGTTTGTTGTTGTCTATTTTTATGATATACTCATTTATAGCAAAAATTTGGATGATCATGCCGTACATTTGAAATCGGATTTAGATGTGCTTAGGAAATAAAACTTATTTGCTAACCTGAAGAAGTGTACTTTTTGCACAGATAAACTTGTATTTTTAGGATTCTTTGTTAGTGCACAAGGTATAAAAGTTTATGAAGAGAAGGTAAGTGCAATTTAAAAGTGGCCGAGTCCCACAAGTGTAGGCAATGCTCGTAGTTTTTATGGACTTGCTAGTTTTTACTAGCGGTTTGTGAAGGACTTTAGCAGTATAGCCACACCACTTACCGAAGTGATCAAGAAGAACGTCGGATTTAGATGGGGTGATGAACAAGAGAAGGCGTTTCAGCTAATCAAGGAGCCCTTATTGCCTTTACCTAACATTTCTAAAATGTTTGAGATTGAATGTGATGCTTCAGGTATTAGCATATGTGCAGTTCTTATACAAGATGGACGACCAATTGCTTATTTCAGTGAGAAATTAAGCAGGACAGTTTTAAACTACCCGACTTATGACAAGGAGTTGTATGTATTGGTTCGAGCTTTGGAGACATAGCAGCACTACCTATGGCCTAAGGAGTTTGTGATTCACACTTATCATGAGTCCTTGAAACACTTGAAGCGCCAACACAAACTAAATAAATGGCATGCTCGTTGGGTAGAGTTCATTGAGACATTTTCATATGTCATCCGGTATAAGCAAGGTAAGGAGAATGTGGTCGCCGATCCACTTTCTCCCAGGTATGCATTACTCTCTACACTTGATGCAAAATTGCTTTGTTTTGAACACATTAAAAGTTTATACATAGATGACCACGAATTTTGTGAAGAGTACCAGGTATGTGAGAAAAACGCTTGTGGTAAGTTCTTTAGACATGATGGGTTCTTGTTTCGAGAAAATAAGTTATGTGTGCCTAACTGTTCTTTGAGGGATTTGTCAATTCAGGAATCTCATGGAGGGGGATTAATGGGACATTTTGGAGTTACTAAGACCTTAGCTGTTTTGCAGGAACAATTCTATTGGCCACATATGAAACGAGATGTTGAGTGGATTTATTGCAGATGTGTCACATGTAAGCAAGCTAAATCCAGAGTGCAGCCCAACGGTTTGTATACTCCTTTGCCCATTCCTAGTGAGCTTTGGATTGATATTTTAATGGACTTTGTGTTAGGATTACCTCAGACTAAACGTGGAAGAGATTCGATTTTTATGGTTATGGATAGATTTTCTAAGATGACACATTTTATTCCATGTCACAAAACGGATGATGCTTCGCATGTTGCTGATTTGTTCTTTAGGGAGATTGTGAGATAGATTGCATGGTATGCCTAGAACCATTGTTTCGGATAGAGATGCTAAGTTCTTGAGCTACTTTTGGAAGACTTTGTGGTGTAAGTTAGGTACCAAGCTTTTATTTTCTACTACTTGTCACCCACAAACTGATGGTCAAACCGAAGTAGTAAATAGGACTTTGTCTTTTTTATTGAGGGCAATAATTAAAAAGAACATCAAAACATGGGAAGAGTATTTACCACATGTTGAGTTTGCTTATAATAGGTCTATTCATTCTGCTACTAACTTCTCACCGTTTGAAATTGTTATGGATTTAATCTTTTGACTCTATTGGAATTATCTCCATTATATATTTCTGAGCGTGTTACTTTAGATGGAAAGAAAAAGACTGATTTTGTTAAGCAGATATATGAGAAGGCAAGGCTCAACATTGAGAGAAGAATGGAACAGTATGCAAAACAAGCCAACAAGGGGCGTCACAAGCTTGTTTTTGAACCCGGAGATTGGGTGTGGTTGCATATGAGAACAGAGAGATTTCCGGTGCGCAGATGTTCCAAACTACTTCCAAGAGGGGATTGTCCTTTCCAAGTTCTATAACACATTAATGACAACGCTTACAAGCTAGATTTGCCCGGTGAGTACAATGTTAGTACTACTTTCAATGTTACTGATTTGAGTCCTTTTGATGTAGGTGATGATTTGAGGGCAAATTCTTTTAATGAGGAGGGTAATGATGCAAATAATGGCATGACTACAAAGGAGCCAGTTCAAGTTCCAACTGGGTCGTTTACAAGAGCACAAGAAAAGAAGTTTAAAGATGCACTTAATGGGCTGATTCAAGAGGTTTGGGCACAAGCAAATTTGTGGAGGCCCATTGTAGATGGTTCACGAGTTCAACAAAGATGCATCAAAATAATTCAACTACTAGAAAAATCCGGTCAAAACTGATTTTTCTTTTGTTTTGTTTCTATTTCTAAAACTTTTCTTATATTGATCAGCCAAATTAAGAGGCTGATTGTTACCTTTTATTTTGTTTCTATTTCTTGAATTTTCCTTGTATTTTTTTAACCTATAAATAGGCGTCTAATGGAATAGAAGGGACATACAGTTTACAAATAATTGGTGAGTAAATTTAATCTCTTTGGTTCTTTGAAGGACTATTCGAACTTATTGGAATTCTTCCGTGGCGTTCATCATCGACTGATCAAATGGCTTTCCACTATCGTTTGTGGCGTCTTCCTTATACCATGGTTCTTGCTTCGCATTAAACAATGGGTTTAGTTCAATATACCGAGGTTCTTATTTTTATTGAAGCAACGGGTCGAGATCTCCCAACCAAATCTGATCGTGGACGTTCCTGGATTTTCCTACGGGTCTCGTTATTCTTGACGGGGTTCGCATCACTTTTCTTTGTGCTCTGTGAGGAAGCCATTCGGTCTTTGATCTCCCAAGCCCTTTCTTGGCTCGTTATGTATACTTCACTCACTCCCTTCCAACCTCTATCTATTCTAGTTGAGCAAGGAAGTGGTCCTAAAGATTTCTTATCTCCTACATTCAACTAGCTATCATGGCTAGATCTAATTAGTTCTATTCTGTATTTGCTCTCTTCTTTCCTATTAAGTTGATAGTTCCTAAGGATACAACCGATAGATAGGAGTTTACACCCGATGCTACCATCCAATCTGCTCTTTCTTTCATATCCGAGTAGCTAGATGTGACAAACAAGGCTTGGTTCATGAATGGAATACTGAGATGACATTTCCAACAAGATAGGCTCTATTAGAATGGATTCTATCGATCAGTTTAGAATAAGGGGCATGCAGAATCTCTTTCCCTCTAGGACCCTCCTTATGAGTGAAGGATTCAAAAAAAGCATCCCGCAGCCTTAGCCTCTCCTCAATGGAGTATAGATGGCTCTCCCTCTCTACAGCTTTTGGTGCAATTTGGGGGGCCTTCATGCTGAACCGTTACACTAACTTGAGTTTCTCTTTCTTGCCACAATCCTATGTCTGATAAAGTCAAACTAACAAATACTACCAGGGACTCATTCCTCCCTTGTTTATACTTGCGAGGTTATGTATTGGATGGTATTAGTGGTACATATTGATTGGTGTCTGCTCTGGGATTGACACAACCTAAAGCAGGACGTGGTATCGTGCTTCCTAGTGTTTTGATACACTTTGGAGAAGATTCCATGGTTACGACCATCAACTTAGTTACCCTATCACACAATAAGGGGGCTCAAAAAACTAAACAACTAAACTTAGCCATATCCTTCATTTTAGTACTTTTTCTCCCTTTAACACAACCCTCTACTCAACTTGGTAACCTTCTCGGATCCATTCTTAGCTCAGTCTTTGAACAGAAAATTAATCAGAGAAAGAAAGGCCTAGCCATTATTTTCAATCTTCGTGTACTCTTGTCCCCGCAAGAAGGAGATGAAAATCATTGGAATGAGAATCCAACACTATACTTACACTTTGCAGGCGCTAGCCAGAGAAATTTCCACTCTGAGGGGAGCCATTGAGGAGAGAATGCCCCTCCGAATGAGAGAGGATGATTGAAAGTTATCGCCCTTTCTCTTTTTTCAGAATGAGAAGTTGCACTTGGATATGCCAGAAGGGAGTATGCCACCATCCACCGACGAAAGGAAAGGTTCGCTTATAACAGATATTTCACCCGAGACCAATGAAAGGAGAACTTGATACAGTGATATAAGGAACAAAGCAAACAAGCAAAGCAAGAGAGTCCTTTCCCGTTCCGGTATGGTAAGGGATCGGGTTTTCATACTCATTTTTTGAAAAACTATAATTCATAAGGGAGCGTTGAGTGTTAAGTTCTATGCATCAAACTAATTTGTCCTAAGAGTTTGGGTCAGGCTTTGTTTTGAGAGACGGAAAATATCTTAATGCCGCAAGAATAGGTTTGCAAGTGAAAGTGCTGTGAGGTAGGGTTATGCATAATATAGAGTAATCCTTTGACAGGCTAATGTTACTAAGCAAAAACAAGAGATAGGTGAAGTCTATCCTTTTTAAGGGGATTCCATTCCTATTCATCCAAAGAGGGCATTCACAGCCTATTCGATAGCACTGGTCCTATTTGGGGATATCCTTGCGGCGGATTTGTTCACAACGCTTATTACCCTAAGAGCTGACTAAATGTCCTTTCCTTTTGGGGATATTGGATCAGATCCTATGGCATTTAAAAGGAGGAATTGCACAACTAGAATAAGAGGGTGGACATTCATGCCCTGAATAGGCTCTTTCCGAAGTAAATAGGTCCTTTTTCCCCATGATGGGATAGGCTCTGACATGGATATGGACAGAAAATGTTGCACCTTAGAGAAAGTATCTAGTCCTATCCTTGTGAGGGTTAAGGAAGGACCTGATTGCCCTTTTTTGCCTTAGCTTTTGTCACTGGATTACCTTCTTTACTTTCATTTATTTCCTTTTGGGGATTACTTGATTACAGTACGGCCTCTAATGAAAAGGAATTGATAGACCAATGTGGGCATACCATGACATAGTTTCTCTAAGAGGAGTAGGAGGAAGAATCAATAGTTAGTTAATACCACTCACAGAGCATAGCCAAATCCTAATTGATATGGAATTCCCTAAACAGTCGTAAGTCTGACAATTGGTCTTTAGCCTTTCGGAATAGAAAAGGCAGCTAGGTAAGGGAATAAAGTGACTAGGCTCGTCAGCCTTTAGGAATCCATGCCAGGGCGTCTCTCTTAAAGCAGGAAAACATGATCTCCAGTACCTCAGCTAGTGAATAGCTTACTAGGTATAAGTTCCATTCCTATTGAGTTAAATCAGGCATTCATTGGAAAATGAATCTTAGATATCCATCCATCCCATTCTATGCCATCTTATCTTATTCTATTTCATTTGCTTCTGTCTTGAACCTTCCACCCAGAGTTTCTTCTTCTTCAATTGCAAAGGGAAGAGGAGATTCTAGCACAATAGATTCTGAGCGTAACCCACTATTGGCTTTCAGGTAAGTGATGGGCTATTATCCCATGGATCGGTAATCCGCACCTAATAATTCGGGAAAAATGAGAAAGATTAGTCAGATCAGGGGGAAGCTGGTGCTATAGCCATTGTTCAAGAATGAATTTTGTTCAATCAAACGCTCTTGCTTAAAAAGCTCTCATAACTGGTGCTTCCTATTGATGCGACGACAACTCGATATAGAATATTTTAAGATAAGAAAGAATGTAGTCTAGAGCAGATGGAAGGAATGCTGAAAGGCTATCCGAGTTCACATGCGTAGTTGCATGTACTTCATGCTGCCCACTCCATTGCTATGATAGCCTCTTGGTCTACTTGAGAAAGTAGTCTTTGTTGGCACAGATGCCTCCTTTGAATAAGGCTTCCATTAAAACAAGATGAGACTCAAGTGGAATTTAAGTAAAACGCTAACATTCCAAGCGCTGTATCTGTGCCTATAGGCATGGGAGCTTTACGAAGTATCTTTCCAAAGTAATCAAATGCAATAAGACGCATAGCCGTTTGAAATGGTGTTACGGTCATTATAACAACTATTCTATGTATGCTGCGTTCTTGTATGTATACATCTATCTTGACGGTGCCTCTACTCCATTCTTTTGGAATGGTATGTGGGCCTTCCTCAAGCAATCCCCTATGACTCAATCTTTATTCTTGTGCAAAGGTGTCCTTCCTTTCCTCTTTGGGGAGCTCACTAAGGCAAGCGGCTTCGTACCCTATTTGTGTCTGTCTGCAATCGTGCTTAGCCAGGTTGTTCATTAGGAGCTGCTATCTGTGACCAAGCACTAAGCACTATTGATTTTCTAGTAATATAATCTATATAAAGTTGGTGACGGGTTTGTTAGGTTATACCTAGGATCCGCCTTCTTTGTACTTAGAGGTGCGACAAAGTGCTAACAAAGAACCCTAAGTTCTAAGATAAGATATATTCCTAAAAGGGTAGTCTATGAGTTTTTGGTCTTGACCTCGACCCCAAGGCAAGACGAATCGACCGCACCCCTAGGCCTTCTTCTCCTAATTAGGTAAGTCTGGTTACTAATTAGTAAGATTTGCAGGGGAAGCGAACTCGTAAGATGCACACACTCTTAGATGTGCTTTAAGATTCAAAAATGAGCTAACAGTGAGCAGGTTTTTCTTATTTATTAAGGGCTTGAGGAAGGAATGGGAGAAGGGCCGACCTCTATTCATATAATATCTTCTACATAGTGGAAGCAGCAATGCATATATAGGAAGATAGGTAGTAGCTATTGATCTCTCCTAATTGTTATAAGCCCACAGGAGGAGGACAATAGAAAGATAGTGAATAGTCCTGGTAGAACGAAGATTAGAATGCCCTTACATTCACTCTATCCCACTAGAAGAGAGGATAGAAGAAGGTATGCTAGCTCCATAGTACTTGACTGACTACATGAGGGATCAATCTAAAAGAAAGAAGTCAAAGTTTTAGTACTGTTATAAAAAAGAGAGACCCTAAGGACTAAGTCTATTCATTCCTAAAGGCAGGAGAAAGATGGCTACATATAATGCATTCTAATGGGGGCTAATCCCAGTTTTGAGTGATAGAAAAAGAGAAGGATGATGCTAGATATATACGGCCGAGAATTCGCATCGTCCAGTAGATAATATAGAAATACTATCTGCTAGGATAGGAGCTGTCAATCCATAGAAGATAGAAGGTAGAAAGGATAGAATGACTTATCCTATCTACCAAAACCAATACTGACTATAGGAGGAAGAAAGAGAGGGAGAGATGGAAGGGATCCTAACGTATTCCATAGTGATATTCAACTAGACACAAGACTATGTCACAAGATCAAAAAAGAATAAAGAAAAAAATCAGTTTGATAGATAGGAGAAAGAGGAGAAGAGAGGTGTCTAGAGCAACTACAGGAAACTATTAGATGTTACCCTCGTACCTTTTGCAAAGAGGGATGTGCGTAAGGGCTTCGTTGTTCTTCCTTCTTTCTTTTCTCTCTTCAGTCTGCGAACAGTTGCCTATAGGTTAGCAAGGTGACGTGCGGGATGGGACTGCCCTAGTTGTATGGAGACACGTTCTATAGACAGCCCATGTCAGTGTCTGGCAAGTCGTTTGGCCATCCGTTCCAAAGCACGCAATGGACGGAAGGCAAACGAGTAGGTGAATTCGTAGTAGTCTTGTTGTGCCTGGGGATGAGAAAAAAGGAAAAACGGGGATGAGGGGGCCCGAAGATCTCAGGTGCCTTTTCATAATGCTTTGGTGGCCGGGATGAAGAGAATGACAACATAGCATTTTGGAATGCCTGCCCTTTAAATATCAACGATATTGGGGTTCGTCTTTTGCCTCTGGGAAACCATCAATGCATTGGCATACGTTTACAAATAGAGACACTACCGGTTGTTTAGGCAGTATGGACATCTCTTTATAAATTTACACATTGATCTATCTGGTTCGGGTGAGTCCATCATTTTGACAGCATGGTTGGAAGATTTCTATTTCAGACAGAACCAGGGATGAGGGGATTTCCCTATAGCAAGGGTTTTTTTCGGAAAGCGCCGTCTGTTCAAGACCTATACTGACCTCGCTTTCCGCAGTGAGTAGTTTCTAACCATTAACTGGGTATTGGTTTACTAAATCCTCTGCTACAGTCGTTTCGTCCTCGTGTTCGTAGTCTGAACCTTATGCAAAAGGCTTTATGAAACTAGAATCGGGATCTTTCTCATTGCCCGTATCATTTGTGTATGCATCCCGCACTCTGGCTGGCATGGCCTTGCTTCCTTCATGCTCTGTCGTTTGAGTGTCTGTACATGCAGTGTTGACCTTTCACTGTATTTGTCTTGCTTTTTTACTCGAGCATGGGTGCTTCGTTCCAATCCCCTTGTTTCGGTCTGAGCATCGGATTCGAGACTTGCGGGCCATCGATAAGCTTCAGCAGATGTCCTTTTCTTTCAATTCGGAAGAAGGGATGCAAAGACTACGCAATTGGCCAGTACGACGTCCGACGAGCTAGAGGAAGTCAAAGCAATATTCGTGACGATCACACCTTGGCTGAAAGGGATAAAGAGAAAAGAAATAAGGGAATTGGAGTGAGCGATAAAAGACGCAACGAAAGAAAGTCGCAGCAACATATATCGACGTACAACTCACCTCCAGGCCAAAAAAAGAAAATGACCTCTAGAAAGAGGGAAAAACCTATATCATCAAAGTTGAAAAAGATGCTATAGGAGGCTGAGTAGGGTTCAACGTCCCTATCGCTAATGCGCAGGATGATTGTAGACTACCCTCTCCGTCTGGAAGCTGGAAGAGAGACTAGAAGCTCTTTTCGAGAGTCGACGCACGCCTATTGCATCGAAAAATCCCGTGTTTATGCAGAATGAGGTGTTGCAGTCGATGATTGAAGTCGATGAGTGAAACAACTTCGTCGATGGGAAACCGATGAGCATTCTGATCGGGGTATTTCATGATTGCAGATTCTCATTTATGATATGATGATGGATTCGAAGAATTTTTTATGATATTCTCATATTCTCTGATATTCGTCAAGCAAACTCCCATATGTTTGTTTTGCATCGAAGTTGGCTGCATCAGATGAGGAGGAATTGGTCAACACATGCAATGCTAAAAGCACATGACAGGCGGAGGAACGAGCAACACAGCCTAGACAAGAGGAAGGTGATGAGGATACCGGGCTACCACAATTGGAGGAATGGATCGTGCGGAGAGTAAGGAGAGGAGCCGAGGCCGAAGGGGTTGCGCAATCTAGTCAACGCATCCATTTTAAATGAGGTAAATGGGCAAAATTCCGACATCTCTCCTGTTTGAATGAGGGGGAAGAGCATGAGGTCTTGCAGAACCTTCTCGTTTCTGGAATAGGAATCCGCATGACGAAAGCGTAAACGTCACTACTGTTGGAACTCGTCAGTCAGCTGGCTACTAGCAACTACTCCTCGGGTTACTATTTTCCTATGGTCACTCTCCCCTCACTCTACTAGAGGTGAGTATGCTCCGGAACATGAAAGCAACCTAAGGGTGCAAACTAGGAAAAAGAAAAACAAGGCAATCCAGTAAGAAAGCACAAAATAACAATTCCATCAGGAAAAGGAGTCCCCATGGCTCTTCTCTTGAAGAAGCTATGCCTGGGGAGGAAAGGCGGTGACGTGATGGCCGAGGGGTGAAAAACTAAAAAAAGTCATGTTTGTCAGGGTTGGGTGGGAATAATAGACGCAATTTTTTGTGGGGATAGGAAGTTTGGGATTCCTCCCTAGGCGGGAGTGATAAAGATGCTTCTTACTATCTTAGCAACTGGATCTGAGACTGCAACAACAACTGATATACTTTTGACTTCTGTGACTCTTTATGCTACTCCTGCTATCTCTGCCCCTATCGTTACAACCATCTCTCCAGTTATTGGAGTCAGTGCTGCTTCTATTACTTTTGCGATCTATGAAAGAGGTACTAGAACCTCTCTCTCGATTTCGAAAATCATCAAGCTCGTTCTTCGGAGGGATCGAAAGGCGATGGGAGACCCAGCTTCGAGGACGTACCTTTTTGTATACCTATAACGGGACACCAATATCCTACCCTATTGCATAGAAGTCGGAGCACCACTGGATATAGAGTTGTTGCGGGTGGAACCGGAAAAGCCCGAAGATTCGATTTGCTGTCGGTATATAGATAGGGACTACCCGTAGATGTGCAACCAGTGATGGCTATAGATTGTCTATCCACTTGATTTTGATCTGAAATTCGTTCTGCTACGAGAGGATCTAAACCTATAACTAGAAACCCTCCGAGGTGTGTAAGTGCTTAGGCAATGAAAAAGAAATTGGAAGAAGGCATAGCTAGTGAACCAATGAAAAAGACATCTATTCCCATCTCTCTTTGATACTGAGGGCTCATTGATCTGGCTCATATGTAAGGAATTCGACAAATGCGCTGTATCCTAGAACTGTGCCTTTCGGGGGGGAGCTCCCATCGAGATGGACATCTCGATGGGCATATGCCTTTTTGGGAACTCCACGATGGTTGGAAAGGGTCTCCGGCCCAACAGCAGCGGTTCTTATTCCTCTGGACAGGCAACGTTCTGGCAACTAGTCCCGATGCAATTGACGTGTAAAGCAGACGAAGTTCTTTATTTTTTATAGTGGAGCTTACACCAAGATCAGTAGCAGTTTTTCCACTAGAAATGATGAGAGAGATGTTGCGCTAGGTCAACTCGAGCATTGGATGGGCTACGGGCGTATTCCCCAAAGTTCAATCAGATGGGACTCTTTGGTGAGGGGAATAAGACGTTTGCAACTAAAAAACCAACAGATGCAAAGCAAAAGCCAATAAACCATTCCCTCTCTTCAACTAACTAATTGATTACTGAAATAGGAACCATAATATCATCTCTGGTAAAGAGATAGCACTAGGTGGTGTCGATCGACAACTCTTCTATTTGAAAGCACTTTTGGCTTCTAAAAGCTTTCCAGAAGAAAAGGTGAGTAACAAAAAAAACTACGGAAAGTTTTTGGAATCCCCTATAGCAGAAGCCGCGGGGAAAGAGTAAGAGAAGGGGCCAGTCGGACACTACTATAAGCCATATGGGCAGTACGAAGATAGATTCAGGTGCTCGTGGTCGAGATAGGGGTGCCGAAGACTTCACTCGTCAATGGCATTGATTGATCATTTGTTTTCACTTTCGAAGAGGGATGGGCTTACTGGAGAGTTTCGTTCCATCCACCGTCGGTCACTGTGGTTAGTGCTCCCATCACCTATCTCTGATTTGCAGCTCGTGCGTCAATCTCCTCTCTCTCGAGTATATGCCTATGTATGTCGGTCTCCCTACGTTTTGCCAAGACAAGATAGCCCGTCGACGCCGATAAAGTGAAGTGAAAGAAAGGAAGGAAGCCATTATTTTAGTTTTGTCTGCAACGTCCTTCAATGGGCATTTGCCAAATCCTCTGGAGTGGAGAAAGACGACCAAAAGGCCAATCAAATTATCATAGTCTAACCTCTTTTTATGGGACTTCAAAAAGAGTTTCTTTCGTTCTTCCTATCTTCTCCGTTTCGTTAGTGGTTAACCACATTACATTCCTCTTCCCCTTTAGGGGTTAGCCTCATTTCTGGTGCGGTAACATTGGTAGTGAGTTAAGCTGACTCCCGTCTTTCTATTTTTTCTATCTTCCTAGTTTGCGTCACATTCCTTTCATCGATTGGGATGGAAAGAAGGGAGACTAAGTGACGAGAGGAAGGTAACTATTCTATTCTAATGCCACGAAGAAGGAAGGTAACTATTCTATTCTAATGCCATAAAGTCAGTCTTCCTTCGAAGATCAGATTGAATATCTGGTGCTTCGGAACTAGCAAAACGAAGCCTGGAGTCTGTGGCTCGTTCCTACATGACGCTGTAAAATGACGAAGAGGACTAGCAAAAGCCATAGAAAAGCCCGAAATAGAAACTCCAGACTCACACATGAAAATAAGGGAAAGTGTTTAGCTTACTCGACTGGTAGGAGAGGAAAGCGACGTAAAAGGCTGTGTCAAGTAAAGGGGTTATAGGTTACCCTCATTCGGCAAAGCAACAAAAGGGCCTTTCGGAGAGAATAGTGGAACAATTTACGACGTATATAGACGAATGATTCTTCTTTCGTCATGTGCTTTTCATATTGTCATAGCACCTTTCCCGTCTTTCTCTCTTCAATCGGTACGTTGAAGCCAGACCGAATGAAATTCCAATATTACGAGAAAGAACCGGAGAGTGATAAGAAGTCCAGACGGACCTAGGTTCTTGACACATCAAAAGAAGAGGCCATTGCATTTAAACCGAAGCACTGGAGGACCACGAAAGGCGACTCTCCAAAAGCTAGTAAAGGAAAGGGAAGAAGCGACGACCATTTGCCTGTGAGGTAATTCGACATTGCAGAAGCTCGACCATGATGCCAAGGGACGTGAAAAGGCCAATCCTGACGCCTGTCAGTAGCGAGGAAAAGTTGTCCTTGTCAAGTGGTCACATATTTTGACTCTGACGAAAGGAGTCTACCGAGAAAAGTGTAATAAAGTCCTACTCTCCAGTAGGATCAGATTGGACTCGGGCTCATCGACATCACGAGAAAGTTCATTTAGAAAAGCAAAGGATACCACGTGGAATGAGAAAGGAGTGGAAAGTTTCCATTTCCTTCGTTTAACTTACTCTCAGAAAGAGGTACTCGTTACACATCTGACAATAGATCTCCTTTGAGAAAAAAGAGGTACTCATTTCAAGATTCGATAGGAGAGTTTACTCAACAAACTCCTGGTGGTAAGAAACCGGGGAGCCTGTTCATTAGGTTAGCTCATTCGACGTCGATAGCTTGACTTTTTTTCTCCGAAGAACCAAATATGAGGATGTCGCTTGGCAGAAGAATCAGTCTTCCACCAGTGTGGTACTATGAATACGACGACTTTGGTAGAAAATCCAGGGGAAAAGGCACAACATGAAAAAAGAAGTTGACGAAGCAACGGAAGAATTTCGCGAATGACGTGACGATGGAGGCTTCGACGTGTTAGCTAAAGAACAAGTAAAAGAAACAACGACCTGCCCGTCACAGAGTAGGGAAGGACAAGGCCCACAAAGCGAAGTGAATTGGTCAATAGGATTGACAGGTCACAGGTCGGTCAACGCCTGATATTTCTGGCAAAATAGGAAAATTTCAAATGTGGTAAGCCTTCGACAAAAGGCATGAGAAAACCGACATCTGGTATTTTTCATGTTCTCTATTCCTGTTTCCGTCAGAAGATTAATTTCTAAATCGTCATGAGAAAGCTGACGTGACATTGGTTATTGGGGTGGGGCTAACGGTTCATTTAATTGCTAACACTGGACTTGGAATTGCTGGAGGAAATGGTTACCCCACAGAGCGGTGATGGGGAGGGAGCGACCTTGGTTCATCCCCTTACCATGGTAGGTTACTGATCTCTCTCTGGCTCGACAAAGCTCCACCAGCTCAACAGACTAGGACCAGAACTGACACCATTCGCATTTGATTTCCCCGTTCTTCCAATATATTCTAATCTTGCCTAGTCGAGCTTATAGAACCTGTTCTTATTTTCATTGTCTTCTTCACTATTCTAATGACAAAGCGTCCCATGAGATGATTTAGGTATTTTGAATAAGAGTCATTGCCCCCCACTTCATCTCCCTTTCCCACTCATCTTCACTATTTTTGTTTTGGTGAGGGGAGGATGCTAAATTACCTTTGGCCGCTTTCTTCTTTGACTGACGAATCACGAGCAAAGTGGCGCCTCTTGCCACACTCCGATGCACTCTACATTTCTTCGGGAATTCCTCTGTTCTTGATCATCATTTCTCCATCAATGGTCCTCCCCCTGCTTGCTCGCTCTCCTGCTTTCTTTCCTGTATGTCGGACTTCTCACATGCCAAATCTTTTTCTTTCGACATATAAAAGGGGATATCTCATATTCGTTTCAGATGTATAACCTCTGGTTGTTCGTGGTTGTGTCCCCCCAGATACTGTCGTTGTTTTGCTTGTTTGAATGCATCGTACCGGTCTTTGCTTGTCATTGTCGTCTTATTCCTCTATTACGAGCGAAGGCCATGTGTCCCGGGCGGAGTCTCTCCTCCACTCTATTGCGAGTGACGTGCCCGTATTCATCACTCTCTTCCCGTAGTCTTTTTATAAGACATCTATTACTCACTCCTTTTTTCTCCTTGTGTAACCCCTTCTCTCGGGGAGTGCACTCTTCCTCGATAATATCTGAAATAGTAGTATTTGTTGCACACTGGAGAACCCATTCGTACTTGACTTACTGGCTGCTCTACCACTGAGCCATCTTCCAGCTTCAGATTGACAGTCTTCGGAAGAGGTTTCGCCACAAACACCTATACTAAAAGTACCTTGCAAAAGTGGGGGTTACTCCTGTAGCCGCCATGTGCAAAGGAACTCCAACAAGACTTGCTGCCTTGCTGATCACCCTCGTTAGAATGATCAATCTACCATCGACAGATCCAATAGTCCTATCTAAATTACTCTGTCACACTCTTCCTTTTCCGCGAATGTCAAAGAAGAAGTATTCATCATCCCGTCGAATCTATCTCTAGTGAACATTTCATCCTCCATAGTCTCTGCATGCAGTCTTTAACGTTGCATGTGGAAAGTCGTTAGACTCGAGTACATACCCCACCAATGTATTATGCCATTTCTATACATTTTCCTCTATCTCTGAGTAGAGTATCCTAATAACCGTCACCTTTTTTCCCCTTCTCTGGCTGAATAAACTCGGGATGGCACTTTAAATCAAGTGAGAGAAACCTGAAAGATATTTACAGTCAAACTGAACTACAGTTCTGACAAACACTACATCTAGGCCTACCCTTTTATGAGGTGTTGTACTACAATTCATATTGTGTCTGATGGAAACTGGTTTTGTCGATTGAGAAGTCTTCATTTTTCTTCCGGATTTTCGTTCTGTCTAGCGATTCCTATAAAGAAATATGTTCTATGTCCCCTTTCCGTATTGGTCCTACTCGATATATCGGTTTCAACTGGAATGGATCAATTGCTTTATCGGAACACTTACCATCGCTTTCTTCATCTCACTTCAACTATGGCATTCTTTCTTTAGTAACAACATTGTAGTAACAAGGCTTGTTCAAACAGTCTAGCGTGGAGATAAAGATTTGACTATTGTGCAATGAACAATGAAAAACAATGAAAAACAATAAAATCAATGGATACTATTTCTATGCCTTACCTGTGAAATGCATTCTTTCATCGATCACCGGTACGAGATGGGCAGAAACCGTTTTCAATTCTTCGTATCCCCTTTATGCCCAATTATTCCAGATAACGCTTGCATTATCTGTCTTACTGCGATTGCTGGCACACAATTAGCTGATGCTTACTCTTCAGATACCGTCATTGCTTCTTCTACGAGAAAAGAATTTCATGACCCGTGGACCTTCTACCTCCACGCGGCATTGCTCTGTCAGGTTTTCGCCCATTGCAGAAAACTCCCCACTGCTACCTCCTATAGGAGTCCGGGTCGTGTCTCAGTCCAAGTGTAGCTGATCATCCTCTTGGGCCAGCTACTGATCATTGCTATCGGTAATCTATTGCCTCACCAATGGTAACCTCAGGTGAGAGCCCCTCCTCAGGCGGATTCCTCCTTTTGTTCCTCAGCCTGCAAAAGGGGTCTCCAGAACCATTTCTAGTTGTTATTCCCCTCCCAACGAGAAGGTTTTTACGCGTTACTCACCCATCCGCCACTGGAAACACCACTTCTCGTTCAGCTTGCATGTTTCCAGTATGCCTCCCGCATTCATCCTAAGCCAGGATCAAACTCTCGATAAGATTCATAGTTGCATTACGTCATAGCTTCCGTCGTTCGAAGACAAAGCGGATTTGGAATTTCATTCATTCCTACGCATAACGTCGGACCCATGCGCTTCATCTCACACCTGGAGTTTGCTCCTAGCAATATAGCCATCCCTACCTTCTCACATCAATCCCACGACACCTCAGCGGCAGATCAGGAAGAAATTCCTTATTCTAGGGTAGCTTTACTCTCTCTGGAAAATTACAAGCTTCGGAGATTTGTGGAGCTTACCTACTACTATATGGCATGGCTTTTCAATCAATTGTCCCTTATCTCGGTAAGTCTATTCTAGGCACTCCGTCTTTCCGACTGGTTGGTGCATCCAACCCACGATTGAATGCGACAGCACCAGAACTTGCTTTTTTCAGTGCTGATACTGCCTCTAACTCTCATGGGTAAACTCCTACTCGATTAGTAAGAACTTCTCTGTCTCTACTCGTAAACCGAGATATCCTGTTATTTTTCAGAGATAGGTTCCCCATTTGCTATTGCCGCGGATTGCTCATATTTCGCCTACCCTAATAGAGGGTTTTTGTTTTGTTTCAGCCTTTCTTTCATCTTCACCTTCTAGTATGGAGATCTCCTTATGGGGAAGACCTTTCATCTGATCTGCGTGCCAGCCATGCTCTTACCCGAGTGGTTACTTCTTTCGCAAGTGAAAAGTTCCCTTCTGACTTCTTCCTTGCTTTTGATAGGTTTCGGCATTCGACGTCAAATGATTATAGTTATTCTCGAGGAACTGGACGAAAGAGGGGAGGAATTTACTCAAAAGCGGTGTAGCATTGACTTGGAAACCTATACATCACCCATACACCTATTGGTACGAAAGGCCCATTGATATGATATGCGCCTATCGAAACACACAAGTAGAGAAGAATAGGGAAACCGTCACCATGAAGATCAGACTCACTAACCTTTTCTTTTTTACTCTCCAAAACCCCTCCCCCCGACAGATAAAAAAGCCTAGCTTGCCAACCATATAGTGGAGCTGGGTTCTGGCTCATATCGGTAGTTTCGACATGATTTGAGCAGTTTGGTATGTACTCGCACGATGGGGTGGCCTTTTCCTACCTCGAATAGGAGAGATAACCCTATGCCAATGCGAGACCTGGCAAACCTTTCCTCATGTCAATCCCGTATTGAGAACCGAACCCTCAGTTTGGGATACAAAGCCACCGCACAGGTCTTGGTCATTGCAACTCTTCATCTCGGACTTTTCTCGCTTCCTTAAGATATTGCACTGCCAGTTTGTCCTTTTATTTCGATACACAAAAAAAGGTGTTTAAAGCCTATAATCGAGAACTACCCCCCTACACGGAGAGATAGCCCCCCAGTCTCTTCGAGTTCACTCCGAGGGCTTCCAATAGTTAACCACCTACTCGACGAAATGCCGGAGGCTCAGGACTCTGATCACACCTAGAGAGAATCTTTGGATGATCATCACTACTTTGCTTCAAGATCAGAACGCGGGGACACGATTCAAAAAACCAACGGAGTGCCTCATTTTTCTGCTTGCCTCAGAATTGTACGGCTAAAGAGATGGCGTCTGGACGTGAAGCACTACGAGCCTGGATCGGCTCCCAGTTTATATCGTGAATTGTCAAAGAGAAGATACTGCAGCTGCTTGTCCAACGGGAGGAAGCGACATCGGTAACTAGAGTGAAAGAAGAAGGACCTTATAGACGAGACAGTGCGAAGAGATGAGATGATTAAGTCTGCTTCATGCTTGGCTACCCGTATCGACGAACATAGTGGAACGGAGGAAATAACAGGAGCTATTCGTCGAGGATTGCTGAAAGCAAGGCTAGCAGGCTTACTGAAATAACCGAATTCCAAAAAACTTTCTACCAATTGCGGGAATTCAAATGACTGTCGCATCGGATGACTGTACCTCTTAGGGCTTTGCCGAATCTCTCTCCCTCTTTCGAGAAATTATCTATGTTTTGAAGTCATCGAAGCATCGATCTGCCTGATCCACTTTCGACTGTGAACCTGCCAAATAAAGCTGGCCGACATATTGAAGGGACTCTCGAAAGAGCTATCTGATTCCATCTCTAGTAGCCAAAGCACTTACGATCTCTTTTTTCTATCTCAATTTCGATCGTTGAATGTCTATTTCTATTCGGCCTCACCAAAAACCAGTTTCGAGAACCCCCAGAATCTCCCATAATCTTTATTCCATAAGTTTAGTTCATCCACCCAATACGTCATTTCGCAGACGAGGGATTCTATGACGACCATCATTGACATGTCAAAAGTGGGAATCGTGTCACTTTCTAGTGCGACATGCCAGTTTGACGTTCTATAGCAATGTCTCGACGTGCCTTCCTGTTCAAGTTCCTTCTTAACTTCAATGCTTCCCTCGGTAAGTTCCAAAACTTTGACTTGCCTTTGTTTATGATCTATTTTCAGCTCCGGTAATAACCACTAGTGGGACCTAAAAAAAGAATAGTTTCCTTACCGAGGCACCTATTCCTTCTAGATACTCCTTACTCTTTGATTTCGGTTCCTTTCCCTCACCCAAGCCCATCAACTGCCCTTTCCTGCAAAATAATTCTCCCCTGCTGAATATGAGGATTCCTCCCCTTCCTTTCATCGAGACTTTCTTTTGGGCCACCCGGACCATCATTGTTTGAAAGAGTCATCTACGCCCTTCTCTGAAAGATCAACATAACTAAATCATTCCAGTGAGGGCGTCGAGGTAGTCTTCTAAAAGAAGATGAGGGTACCACTTTCGATTTCAAAAGTAGAATTTCTATGTGAATACATAATGAACCATGTTTGTTGGAAGATCAGATGAGTGTCGAGTCAACAATAAGCTTGACTTCAGACGGCTGGAGACGAAATTTCTCTATGATATTCTTTCTAGGAACTAGAAGTCCTAGAATCATTTTTTTACCATGACGGAAGAAAGACGTATCCTTGTACATTCTCCACATCAAACTCATCATACTATCGAGTCCCAACCCCTCATATGAAGCATGTCCGTGTATAACCAACTAGTTCTAGCAGTATCATAATAAAAGGAATGTCGATATCACTGATGCGAGTCAAACTCCTTTTATTGCTTCCCCTTCTAGTAGCCACGCAACGCGCCTTGCCTAGAACGATATTCCATGAAGTGATGCATCATTTACAAGCCGCACAATCTACTCTATCATTCCCGGTTATCCATGACAAGCACTGTCAGGCCCATCTTCGTTAGCTACCGTCAGCCCAGTTCGTCTATCCTTACAGTGGAATCCCATAAAGTTGATCCAGCAATGGAATCAGTAGCTACCGACGAGTTGTTCTTTCTCCCTCCTACTATCAGACAGTGCTCAGACAACCTTCATAAGCTTCTCATTTTAGAGAAGTCTTTGTCGTTAGAGTTTCGATATGAGAAAGGAGAGGAAGAATCGACAAAAGGGGGATAATCCCCTTCGGCCTACCCTACCTGGATTCAATTGAAAAAGCCTTTCATTTGCAAGATGAAGCACCAGACCTATATATAACTGCTTTTCGGCCCCATGCAAAAGTCATTAATCTCCTAAGATAGAGGAAGAAACCCGCGAAAAAACAAGAAGAATCTCTTGCATTGGACGAAGTGGATACAGATGGGTGCACTGACATGGGAAAAGATCTGTCAGCCATTTAGACGTTGACGAAGGTTTTGTTCCTCCCATTTACTTCCTTCCCTTTAAAAGAAAGATGGGTAGGGGAATTTGAATGATTTTGAGTGAAAGTCATGTTCGATAGTTAGAGAAAAGGGTCTCGGCCACCTTTGAAAGACAGAAAAACTGAACCAATCTCATAAACTACAGAACAAGAAAATAGGATTGCTTTAGCATAATGAGGAAAGTTATGGAAAGTCAATCCTGACTGACTCTATCAACAAGCAGTTGTAGAATTTTTGAGTGGTAGAAGAAATCGAAAAAGATAGAGTTGATGAACCGGGAAGGGGATTCACTTCAAAATGATATGATTTTATGGATTTTGCTCACGCTATCAGTCATAGGTAAAACCTAAATGTTTTTGCTCGCTCTGAAGGAGGGAGGAATTCCGCCGACTAGCTTTCACCAGTTTGTCACGAGAGTTTTAACATATGCCTACCATGACAAGAGTAAGTCAAAAACACATGGGTCTAGAAGTCGAAGCAAAGTCCTGTCCTATTGGAAAATACACCACTACAATATTTGTCTAAAGAATCTCCTTTACCTTCCTGTCTAGAATAATTAAAGATCAGCATCTCCTTCGCCCGCGCACAATAGCTTGACTTTTTTTAGCAGAGAACATTTGGCAGATTTAGAGTGCTATCGAACCCGGGAGGCCCGTCAACACCCCATCACCTACCAGCTTCAATTTAAAGGAGTGAAAAGCATTCATCTGCGACCAAAGAGTCAGGCTAAAAAAGGGAGAGAACTCTCTGTTCCTAGTTCTCCTATAGCTGGATTCTCCAGAACTACAAGACAACAAATCTGTCAGAATGAATGAATGGGATTCCAACTCAGCACCTTTTGAGAATTTGAGAAGAGTTGCTCTTTGAAAAGCACAGTACGATGAAAGTTGTAAGCTGTGTTAAGGAGGGTGTTGTTGTCTATCATTGGCCTCTATGATAGAATCAGCCGGGGAGGCCTGAGAGGCACTGGTTTACCCTGTGGCAGATGTCAGCGATTCTAGTTCGCTTATCTCCCAACTAAGAGCGTCAGTTGATACTATAATAACACCCAATTTTTCTAATTCAATAGTTCGATCTATGATTTCTCATTCATGAAAGTTGAGGAGCATCCTTCCATTTAACAGCACCGTCAGGATGGCATAGCCTGGAAATGGAGGATGAGATTCAAACGAGGAAAGGTGTCACGGTGGAAACCTAGGCACCCAGAGATGAAGAAGGGCGTAGCATGAAGATCCTTCAGGGAGTTGAAAATAAGCATAGATCTAGAGATTTCGGAATAGGTGAACCTTCTGAACTGCTGCTAAATACATGGGCAGGCAAGAGACAACTTGACGAACTGAAATATCTGAGTAGCTAGAGGAAAAGAAAGCAAAAGCGATTGCGTGAGCTCCCGACACAGTGGCAAACATGAAACCGTGAGCTCCCGATGCAGTGGGAGGAGAATGTGATCTTTGACCACGTGCCTGTTGAAGGAGCCGACGACTCACAGGCAGTGGCGTCAGTTAAGGGAACCCCACTGGAGCCGTAGTGAAAGCGAGTCTTCATAGGGCGATTGTCACTGCTTATGGACCCGAACCTAGGTGATCTATCCATGATCAGGATGAAGCGTCGGGTGAAACTGATGTGGAGGTCAGAACCGACTGATGTTGAGAATCAGCGGATGAGTTGTGATTATGGGTGAAATGCTACTCGAACCCAGATCTTGCCGGTTCTCCCCGAAATGCGTTAAGGCGTAACAGTTGACTAGACATCTAGGGGTAAACCACTGTTTCGGTGCAGCAGCGAGAGCGGTACGAAATCGAGGCAAACTCTAAATCCCCAATATGACCCCAAAATTATAAGGGCTGACAGTCGGCTAGTCAGATGATGGGGGATGAGCTTCATCATCAAGAGGGAAACAACCCGAATCACCAGCTAACGGCCCCTAAATGACCGCTCAGTGATTGACAGATGTAGGGGTGCAGAGAAAGCATGGAGGTTTACCTTGAAGCAGCCACCCGTCGAAAGAGTGTATAATAGCTCACTAATCGAGTACTCTTACGCTAAAGGTGAATGGGGCTAAGTGATACGCGCGAAGCTGTGGGATGTCAAAATGCATTGGTAGGGGAGCACCCACACAAGTAGGTGTGGATGAAGCAGAAGCGAGAATGTTGGCTTGAGTAACGCAAACATTGGTGAGAATCCAATGCCCAGAAAACCTGACAGGTTCCTCAACGACGGTTTGTCCATAGAGGGTGAGTCAGGGCCTGATGATTAGGCTGAAAGCCGTAGTCGATGGACAACAGTGAATATTCCTGTACTACCCCTTATTGATTCCAAGGGATGGAGGAGGCTAGGTTAGCTGAAAGATGGTTATCGGTTCAAAGATGCAAGGTGACCTTTTTTTCTGGGTAAGAAGGGGTAGAGGAAATGCCCCGAGCCAGTGTCCGAGTACGAGGTGCTACAATGCTAAAGTAATCCATGCCATACTCCAAGGAAAAGCTCGAAATGCCTTGAGTCAATGTCCGAGTACGAGGTGCTACGATGCTGAAGTAATCCATACCATACTCCAAGGAAAAGCTCAAACGACCTTCAACAAAAGGGTATCTGTACTCGAAACCGACACAGGTGAGTAGGTAGGGAATACCAAGGGGCGCGAGAAGGCGTAACGATCTGGGCATTTTCTCAGAGAGAGGCTCTGTTAAATAGACATGTCTGTGAAGATGCGAACTATCTGCACCTAGACAGAAAGACCCTATGAAGCTTCACTTTTCTCTGGGATTGGCTTTGAATCTTTCCTACGCAGCTTAGGTTGAAGGAAGAGAAGGCCTCCTTACAGGGGGGCCCGAGCCATCAGTGAGATACCACTTTGGAAGAGCTAAAATTCTAACTTTGTATCAGGACCTACGGGCCAAGGGATAGTCTCAGGTAGACAGTTTATATGGGGCGTAGGCCTCCCAAAAGGTAACAGAGGCGTGCAAAGGTTTTATCAAGCCGAACGGAGATTGGCCCTCGAGTGCAAAGGTATAAGGGAGCTTGACTTCACGACTCACTCGTCGAGCAGGGACGAAAGTCGGCTTTAGTAATCCGACGGTGCTGAGTGGAAGAGCCGTTACTCAACGGATAAAAATTACTCTAGAGATAACATGCTAATCTTCCCCAAGAGTTCACATCGACGGGAAGGTTTGGTACCTCGATGTCGGCTCTTCGCCACCTGGGGTTGTAGCATGTTCCAAGGGTTGGGCTGTTCGCCCATTAAAGCGATACATGTGCTGGGTTTAGAACGTCATGAGACAGTTTGGTCCATATCCAGTGCGGGCATTCGAGAATTAAGAGGACCTTTCCCTAGTACGACAGGACCGGGAAGGACGCACCTCTGATGTACCAGTTATCGTGCCAATGGTAAATGCTGGGTAGCCAAGTGCGGAGCGTATAACTGCTAAAAGCATCTAAGTAATAAGCCCACCCCAAGATGAGTGCTCTCCTATTTTGACTTCCCCAAAACCTCTGGTAGCATAACCGAGACAACGATGGGTTCTCTACCCTCCTGTGGGAATGGAGCGACAGAAGTATTGTGAATTCAAGATAAGGTCACGGTGAGACGAGTCGTTTATCATTACGATGGATGTCAAGTGGAAATGTAGTGATGTATGCAGCTGAGGCATCACATGAAAAAACCAAAAGCTCTGCCCTTCCCTATCTATCCGACGGAAGGGAAGGGCAGAGGCCTTTAGTGTCCCTTCCAGTCAAGAATTGGGGCCTCACAATCACTAGCCAATATGCTTTTCTCTCATACCTTTATTCATTCATGGTTCGATATTCTGGTGTTTTAGGTGTAGAGAAACCACACCAATCCATCCCGAACTTGGTGGTTAAACTCTACTATGGTGATGATGTTGTAGGGAAGGTCCTGCGGAAAAATAGCTCGACGCCAGAATGATAAAAAGCTTAACACCTCTTATTTTACTTTTAAAATATTAAAAAGAGAAAAATGAAAAATGCAAAGGTCGTCTTATTCAAAACTCCAATTAGAATTATGACATATCTTCTCTCACTCCTCACACCTCGGAACACACTGTTCTTATAGAGAGAAACGTGCTTTCACATCTTATTAACCCGAAACAAAATGAAATGGCTGAGGAGAGGTTTCTTTTTTAGGGTACTTCTGGGAACAGATCCAATAGAGACGGGGTGGAGCCTATAACTTAGAGGATTAGACCACGTGGCTACGAACTATGGTTTCGGGGGTTTGAATCCCTCCTCACCCACAACCGGCCCAAAAGGGAAGGACCGTCAATTAATCCACCAAACGAAGGCGTCGAAGAAGCGAAGTAAGCCACTCCCGCACATGTACTCTTTTTCTTTAGTTCATAGATATCATAACAGAGGCGAAGGAGTGCTACGTTTTAGTAGTGAAGGAGGTCTCGAGGAGGCCTTTGAATACTCAAAAAGGGGGGGCAAAATTGCTAGATTAATTCCGATGATTGTGATGCCTGCTTCATTCCCAACGTCGATTACTAGTGAGGAAGGTTGTACATCAACACTTTTTTTTCCAGGAGCGCGCGTGTGACGGCCGCCGGATGTATCTGGTGGATCCCTCTAGATGAAAAAGTGGAGATGAGATTCGTAAGTAAGTATGACGGTTTATGAGATGACGGGTTATACATGATGCCCTTGATCTACTCCAGCAATTTTCGCACCAAAGAAGGATGGGAGCTGCTGCAATAAGAGTAGAGCATGAACTATATTGATTTGACCCTATGTCCGACATTCTGAGTGGGTGTAGGCTCACGTTCTCAGACGGTGGATTTGATAACTGGATACAACCATAGTTTTTTTCAGGTGGAGAGATGAATGGAAGACACCGTTCAACATAGACGAGGGGCATGTATGAGTGGCTCATGATGTCGTTCTGTCTCACACATGCACGCACCGAGTACCGTCTATGCGACTGATGAATGAGGTACTGAGATCATATAGGGGTAAATTTCGTATACTCGGATGATCTTTCTCTTTCCGAAGTAAGGAAGACCTAAACTGTAGCGGGAATTGTTGGATAGACGTTGTTGGAAAAGGGTGAGGCAACATTATTTGGAAACTTGATATACCGACAGGTTTGGTTGATCCCGAGAAGGATTGAAGATAGACCAATCCTTCATTCCCTCCAACGATTGTGAAAATGCCTCTCAGGTTGCTATGTTGAGAGCTTGTCGTTCCTGACCTTTCGAACTATCTTGACTTACGTGGCAAGCGATGGGGCTGTGCTGCCGGGATTTTAACTCAAATGGGATTTTTCGACGTGCATAACGACGTACCGCAGCCCCCAACAGAGATATATCAATATTGGTTTGGTAGATAGAGCCTAGGTCACCGATACTCGATGCCCTCCAAAAGAGAGAGTATGGATCACTATATCTCAAAAATACGTCTTGCGGAGCAAATGAAAGTATTGTTCGTATGCCGTTCTCCGTAGATCAAGCGCTCATCATTTCTCCTATTTTCAGAGTATATCTTTTCTTAGTCGAGTTAGCAAATCTGCACTGCATGCTAATCTCCCATTTTTTGGAGCTTCCGACTTGCTGCCTCTATATGCTTCGACACTTATGGACACTTTGATGCTCGTACTGTCAGCATCATTGCCTTTCAGTTTGATTGACTTGTATGCTGTAATTTCACTCAGGTTCTGTGACTCGAGTCACAGGAGCTCGAAGAGTGGGCACAAAAGAACGATATCTCTCTATCAAATTGCTTGCCCTTTGGTATCCCATTGGCTTACCCCAATTTATGTCTCGGTCTCTCGTTCTGATAGACTTGCCTGCGCATCTGTTTTGGGTTGATACACTTATAGAAAAGTGGCATGATTAATGTCTTTTATTGGCTTCTCTTTCCCTATTCAATATCTCCTTTTTTCTGTCTCTGTCTTTTTCAAATAAAGACCTATTTTTGTCTTTCGGGTAGTGAACTTGCCAACTCAATGGCTCGTCATATCGCCTTTTCACTTTTTGTTTGTGGATTCTATTTTCCCTGTGCTTCCACTTCCCCTTACCTCTAGATCGTGCCTTTTGTCACTCGAAAAGTTCGATTTGTTAGACACATGACATTTGAAAGACTCTTCTGAGACCGTTCCTATATTGAGAGTAGAGATTCATTATCTCTTTCTGGCATGCATCTCTGTCTGTGGATTCCCCAACTCAATCATGATGCCCTTTCCCCTATGTGTCGGCTCTCTGTCCTCTGTTCTTGGCTCTCGACGCTCGGTCCAAAAACCAATATCTATTTATGTCTTTCTTATCAGGCACAGTCCGTAAGCCAGGCACAGTGGAGCAGGCGATGTTCTTAGGCACAGTGGATTTGGCAAATAGATATCTATCTTTAATAGCCGATCGACGAACTCCGTGTCTCAGAGCTAGGTCCCTTTCTTTGGCTTGGTCCTCGAGGTGGGGATCATGTTCTCATTCAAGCTTGACGCAGCTCAGGGAAAGTGTATCAGATCACAGAATCAAAGCCTCCTGCCCCTCGAAACGTTGAACAGAGTCCCAGTACTCACTAACGGAACGACGAATGATTATGTGATCTACCTGCGTCGAATTGTAATTGCAAAAGTACACATTATACGACAAGACGCTTACTAGACACTTGCAGACTGAAAGCTGAGAATGAGTGCTTACCTAGACAAGTGAGGGAGAAAATGAAAAAAAAGCCTACTTTCTTTCACAACCGTCGCTTCCTACTTACAAGCTATACGCTTATTTGCACTTATTGCACATAGATGTAAAATGAAAAGACAAAACGAGAAGAGAAGGCCACAGGTTGGGGTGAAGGACGTCTCATGGAATGGTCAAATTTAGGACTTCAGTAGTTTAGTAGTGACTAAACAGAATAGGAAAAAAGAGGGCTATAAGTTGGCCATTTGGTTTGCTATTGCTATAAGGACTGCTCTCCTTTTGATTTGATAATGTCGGCTTTGCTATCGCTCCTTTGACCATCAAAAGGAGCCTTCCTACCATACCAGAATGCCTACGTTTTAGTGCATGTCATGCTTTGCCAGAAGCAAGCGATGATGTGGAAGTGAAGCTTCATAGACAAGGCTCATTCCATGCTTGACTTATGAGCTCGTGTAGTGATGGTGCTTTCTAGAAAAACCCTAATTCAATGATGAGCTGTTTCTATGCCCTCCACTTGCTGTCTACTAAATGAGCTTCTGAGCGAATTGAGCAAGCGAAACCTTCCGTCGTGCTCCCCCCCTTCCCTCACCCAATTTCCCATTTTATTTTTGCTTCAGCTTCCCTGGTTTGGTTAGTTTGGAGGATTAATTGATTGGATACCCGAGAACCATAATCTTTCAAAGGAACTGCTCCTACAGCGATTGATAGGGGTGACGTTTGGCATCTATGCCTCTGCCCTCCAAACAGTATGAGAGCCTTTCAGCTTGTACTGCTCACACTCCTAGATCTTCACGGTGGCACCTCTGCCACCATAGTGTGAGCTAGGAGCAGCTCCTAAAACCCTGGCCTTCTCAAAATAGAGCGTCGAAAGTCAACATCAACAACAACAACACGAAAAAATACACGTTGTTTGCCCACTGATTTGATCATAGTTCAAATCCAATCCCTTCGCCTCGCCATGCCTCCTGATCTATAATGACCGATGAGTCAGAATATATACATAACCACGCTTTGCATTGAGCCGGGAATCACGAGAACGTCAGAAATCCCCTATGGAAGGGTGGGAAAGAAAGGTTCGAGGCTGGATTAGAAGAAGGGAGGGTGTCCCCACCCTGAAATAAATGGTGTACATACATAAAAGATGCTGGTTATGTTGCCCCCTCCCATCTATATTGACCAGGAAAAGGGGGAGGCTTTTGCAGAAGCCCTGCCCATCATTCCCTATTTTGAGGGATCCCTCATATTGATGATTCCAGACTTCCTGGACTTGTAACAAATTACTAGGAACAAGAATAGGATAAGGGAGATCAGCCGTTGCAGGTCCTTCTCCTTCCACTGAGGCGGCCCTCTTTTTTTGTTCACTGCGGCACAAAAAGAAAAAAATGAATAAGCTGGTATAAATTAGAAAGGGAGTGGTGCCGGGACTAAGAGAGCATATGTTGTCTTTTTAAAATAACTGTATGATCGTCGGACTGTCCCCCTTCGAATGACCTAGAATGAAAATGAGGTCCGTGCTACTATATGACCTCTAAACTCCTCCCTCAGGACACTGTTGCGTTGCCATGGGGGCGGGGTAGCCCTGACTTCTATAGGTCCGTTGGTTTGACCTCCTAATGAGAATTGAGGTCCTTGAGTGGGCGTCTCATCCGTGACGACATCGCTTGCTCCGTATAGAGTGCCCCGTGGTTTCTCGAGTACCAGCCGCAGAGAAGAATGCCATCAACAAGGGTGCATTTGCCACTAGCCACTCGCTCGCCAGCTGCTCGGGCTCTGTATTTCAAGCTCGTTATCCTAACCGTCTCCTCTGCTCTACCGGGAGCCTGGCCCCTTCTTCTATCATATCTACTACCTGGCTCCGTCAGCTCCCAACTGCTCCAACCGTTCGCTGTAATAGCTTGCTTCGTCGGGTGGCTCACACCCCGACCCGGGGTGGGGTGGTGCGGCTGAGGCAGAGTGATGTGTTTTAGGCACCATAGGTGACTCAGAACTAGCTACCCACTGACATCTTAAATGGCTACAGATAACTTTTATTGGGAATGTGAGATCTATGAAAAGTTTTATATTTTAGATGATATCATGTATCATGATGATATGATATACGCCCCAGAGTGCCAACCAAAAATTTTGTAAAACAGATTTTAATTTGTCTAGTACTATATATTGCGATGGTAGAATGTATAAACCAAAGTAATCTAAAAACAATTTGATGAGGTAGTTTACTTAATAGAATATTGGAAAGAATAGTATAAAAATCCAAACCTAACTGCAATAGAGATAAAAGACAATACACTTGAAAAGATCTATAAAAAATTTAAAGGACTACTAAGCCATTTTGGATATAAGTTGAACTTAGAAGGGGACGAAAAAGCTTATCAGCCATCCAATAGGAGAGGAAAAAGATTGTAGTAGTAATAATCTATAACAAACTAGTGACCAAGAAAATAATAATGAGGCAATTGTCGAGAATAATATTAACCAGAATGGTCTCTCTCAAACTCAAACTAAGAATCCAATAGAGAATAGTTACCAAGAAAATAAGGAGGAAAAAACAAATGATGAAATTATTTGAAAGTTTGATGAACCTTCTTACAAAAGACAAGAGAAGAATATTCGATAAGGTATGATAAAATAATCTTTGCTCCAAAACAAGAAAGAAGATTTAATTATGTTAAAGGGACACTCAAATTTGATGGATACAGATAGTATTCACTACATGCACTATTATTAGATATAGGAGCCACGATTTGTTCTTATCGAGAAAATGCCATAACGATAGAAAAGTGGAAGTCAATGAAGTATCCAATTAAAATAACGGGTATAGCACATCAAACGACTATCCAAACTAAAGCCAAAAATGTGGAAATCTGGTTTAATGAAAAAAGATTTGTTATACCAAACCTCTTATGTTTTCTACATATGAATGGAGACATGATTTTAGGAAATAATTTTATTGGAGAATATCTACCAATAATAGTAGAAAAACATATGGTCTCGCTACACCAACGAGAAGGCAGTAAACTCTATAGAATTGACATACCCCTTTTAGACGGACCTAGGTACAAGTGTTCAGAAGACTTTTCTCCCCCAAGAGATAACTCAAAAGACAAAAATCCATTGAAGAAATACGAAGAAGTTTTTGAATTAAGTCAAACCCACTGGCTTTATAAAACCCTTAGTGAAAACTTAAGTAAAATCCATTAAAATTATGGGATCGAAGCCCGAGATTCTGTAATATCTAGCTAAGAGATGACAATGCAATCATTAGAGTGAAACCGATGCTCTACACTAGGCAAGATATAGATGAATTCGACAATCAAATAAATAAACTCTTAAATGTAGATCTGATTGAGACATTCATGGTTAGAAATTATAATGAGATAAAGAGAAAGAAACCTCGAATGGTAATTAATTACAAAAGACTAAACCAAAATCTTAAGTTTGATGGGTATTTCATCCCAAGGAAAGAAGTATTAATAAATTTGACGAAAGAATCTATAGTATTTAGTAAGTTTGATTGTAAGTCTGGATTCTAGCAACTTAAGATGACAAAGGAATCAAAACCACTGACAACATTCAGTACATCTCGTGGTCATTTCCATTGGAATGTTATGCCATTCGATTAAATACTGCACCACAAATATTTCAAAGGTGGATAGACTCAATTTTTAATGACCTAAAGGTTTTTTGTGTTATGTATATTGATGACATCTTGGTTTTTCCAAGACAAAAGAGGATCACAAAAGACATCTAAAGATCATTAGTGATGTTTTTAAGAAATAAAGTATAATACTCTCCCCAAAAAAAATCAAAATCAAGAAAGAGTCAATAGAGTTTCTTGGAATTATACTGTATAAACATGGTATTTAGTTACAAAAACACATCATTTCAAAAATGAAAGATTTTTCCGAAGAAATAAAGGAGAAGAGGCAACTGCAAGTTTGCTAGGACTACTAAATTATGGAAAAAAAATTCTAAGGGAATTAACTAAGCAAGAAATACCACTACTAAAAAAGTTAAATAAAAATCAAGAGGTCATCTGGACGGATGAAGATAAAAGGGTTCTAAAAAAGATAAAACAACTCGGTGAAAATGCACCAGAAGTATACCTACCCAAACCAGGAGATAATTAATTTTAAATACTGATGCATCTGAAGAATGTTGGGGGTGTACATTAAAAGCAATTCCAAATGAAATTTGGGATAAAAAGGACCCACCTTTATCTTTGAATGGAATCAGGCCTAGAAAAGAAGCATACCACATTAGATATTAAAGTATGAAAAACTTTGTGAATATAACTTTGGAAAATTCAAACTAAACGAATTAAAATGGATAATATTTGAAAAGGAATTGTACACCATAAAACTAGCCTTACAAAAATTTCAAATATTTCTTGCACCAGAATTTTTTATTATCAGAACAGATAATAAAGCTGTAAGAAATTTTCTTGTAAATACAAAAAAGGCCTCGGGGAAACGCATGCAATTGTATAATGAAATTGCCCAATACTCCTTTGAAATAGAAAATATTATAGGAAAATATAACTTTATTGCAGATTATCTAAGCCGACTTACCACGTAGTAAGTGCATTTCATGAAGAAATAAATTAGTAAACAACTAATTTATTTTTGTAGTTAAGAAGCATGGTGAATAAGGGAAAAGCTATAGCAAATTGCGACCCTATCCCAGTGGCCTTTGTTGTATTCATGGGATACTAGCTAGATATCTACACAAATTGGGAAAAATCCCACAATTAGGTGTCCAATTTCAATAGGTCATGCAGCAGACATTACTATTCCCATGAGGATGCCATCCATGCATGGAAAATGTCACATCAGAACCATATATAGTAGAAGAACTCCGCAGCCTCGCGCATCATATGCCCGAGCCAAGGATAACAAATTTTCCAAATCTAGAAATCTCAACACCATTCTACTCCGAAATCAACAAAGTTTGGAGGGCACACCAAAGAGCAAATCTAGGGATCGGAACTCGACGAGCTTTCCGAAATCATATGAGAAACCTAGCAAGCCTAATAATAAAGCAAGAATCGAAATTCAAATCTTTAAGTGAGATTTTCCAAGATTCTTTAACAACCCTTGATGAAGAAATCATTAAGGCAGTGACCCCTCAGCAATACGATCTCCTAAAAAGCATGGGTGAAATTCTGGAAAGGAAGTTGTCTGACTATGGCGAAACAAGCAGAGTAAGAGAGACGTGCAGTTCGAGATCGTAAACATGGAAGACTTGCAAACAAACAACATTTCTACACAGGTCGAGGAAGAAATGGACGCAGAAGTCGAAGAAGAAGTAGAGGTCAACATAAACGAAGAAGCTAATAGTAGAGGAGTTTCAGTACAAAGTCTACTGAAGCAACTATATGCAGAAGGCAATCCAGCGGTTGGACTACTCGGGAAAGAATTTGGTAAGTTTGACTATTATGTTCTCTATGGAACTCCAAAGATAAAAAAAAAATTAGTCCCAAAATCAAAGTCCGGTCAAAAGAAATCATCAGAGGAAAATATTGTACTAATAGGATGGGATGATCCTACCTCATCTACGGATGAATAGATCAAACTCACTCTCTAATAACTTTTACAAAACTTTCCTGTATATATTGCATGTACATACTGTGATATTGAAAAAAGGTCCGGTAAGCCCAAAGGTCCTGATATCAGAGCCCGACTGGTTCCTTTTTGAGCGGTAGGATCTGCAGTCTGTACAGAGTTTCTTTAGTACTGTTCCAGTATGTATTGCATACTTTGAATTATTATAAAGTAGTTTGTATTTATTTTGGTATGTTAGATAAGTTTTATGTATATTTAGTAATAATTTTATACTTGATAGTTTGTATTTACTTTGGTGTTTGTGTGATAGATCAGCATGTATATGGTGACAAATTAACTATAAGATGGATTATTGCTCTCTTATAACTTATATTGGTATATCATTGTTTCATTCTAAGTGTTCTTTGCTAAGTTTGAGTAATCTTAAAGCCCAGATTTCTAAGTGATTCCTTTGTTGCCGGAGGTAGGCATTTGTAGAGTGACCCTCAGGAGATGGTTTTAGATACCATAGATGACTCAGACCTAACTATCTACCGATATCTTAGATGACTACCGATGACCTGTATTAGGAATGTGAGATCTATAAACGTATTATAGTTTAGATGACACCATGTATCATGATGATATAATATACGCCCCAAAGTATTTCGAGCAAAAAACTTATGAAACAGATTTTAAATTATCTAGTACTATGCATTATGATGATAAAATGTATAAACCAAAGTATTCAAAAAAATGATTTGATGAGGTAGTTCACTCAATAGAATATTGGAAACAACAGAGTAAAAATCCTGACTTAACTGCAAAAGAGATAAAAAAATAATATACCTGAAAAGATCAATAAAAAATTTAAAAGTTTACAAAGTCATTTTAGATATAAGTTGAACCAAGAAGAGATCAAACCTAGTGCCATAAACAAAGTAACTGAGGAGGATAATTTGACGAATAAAGAAAATTATAGTAACCTTCTAGTAGAAAAGGAAAATGATTGTGAAAAACTATTTTATATTTTGAAGAACCTTCTGATAACGGCCATGAAAATAATTACGAAGCAGAAGAACAATTGAAGAAATCATCTTGAGAATTGAGTTACTTTCGGATCAAGTGAAAGAATATACGATAGGATACGATGAAATAATTTCTACTCGAAAACAAGTAAAAGAGATAAAGGAAGTAGTAGAGAAGTTAGATTATATCGACAGTGTATAATAGAAAAAATCAAGTCAACAAATTATACGCAAGTTGAAAGAACATATTTCAAATAAGAATACGACTCAATAATTGAGCTAATTAATTGCTGGAAAGAGATGTACAGGGATCAAAATATACTATTCAAGAGAGAGACTATCTACAGGGATCAAAATATACTATTCAAGAGAGAAACTATCTAGTGAATAGGATACAAGAAACTCCAGTATAAAGATTTGTTACACCATTTTGAGTTTGACCCTAGAATATACAATTTAGATGAGAATCTAAAAAATAAGAGCATCACAAATTCAAAAAATGAAGACTATGAGGAAATTACACATGATGAGTATATGACAGAATCTAAAGGAAATATTAAATTTGACATAAACTTGATATATGTCAGAGAAGATAGTAAATCCACAATAAACTTGAGTGATTTACAAATGGGAAAAAAAATCCGGATATACGCCTTAAGGATAAACGAAAGGTCATAGATGACTTGGCACAATCCTTAGCAATCATAATCACAAATCCTGAAGAGGCATGGAATGAAAAAGGATTTGTCAGTTACATCATGGAAACCTTACAAGAAGATGTATTGCAATGGATAAATTCAAAGGAAATAAAAGATAAGCGAAAATGAGTCGAAGATAACAAGTTCGCTAGGTTTGAAGATATCCCTACTGACTTTATAAAAATAATAAAAGAAGATTTATGTGGATTCATAAATAACAAAGCCCAAGAGGAAGAAATATTTCATATGTTATTCAGAATAGAATTATGTGAAGTATGTGAGTTTGAAGAATTTTGCAAAATATTTTCAGAATAATTTTACAAATTAGATAAGACACAAAATTCGCTTGATCCATTTTTACAAATGTGAGTTTGAAGAAGATTTGTATTTTAGTATCCCATGGACTTGAGAGTTTGTGAAAAAATGGATTAAGCCAGTTTTGTGTCTTATCTAATTTGAAAAAATATTCTGAAAATATTTTGCAAAATTCTTCAAACTCACATATTTCGAATAATTCTATTCTGAATAACACATGAAGTATTTCTTCCCCTTGGGCTTTATTATTTATGAATCCACATAAATCTTCTTTTATGATTTTTATGAAGCCAGTAGGGATATCTTCAAACCTAGCGAACTTGTTATCTTCAACCCATTTTTGCTTATCATTTATTTCTTTTGAATTTATCCATTGCAATACATCTTCTTGTAAGGTTTCTGTGATGTAACTGACAAATCCTTTTTCATCACATTCCTCTTCAGAGTTTGTGATTATGATTGCTAGGGATTGTGCCAAGTCATATATGACCTTTCGTTTATCCATAAAGTGTATATCCGGATAAGTTTTTCCATTTGTATATCACTCAAGTTTATTGTGGATTTACTATCTTTCTGACATATATCAGCTTTGATGCAAATAATGGCATGACTACATAGGAGCGAGTTCAAGTTCCAACTGGGCCGGTTACAAGAACACGAGAAAAGAAGTTCAAGGATGCACTTAATGGGCTGATTCAAGAGGTTTGGGCTCAAGCAAATTCGTGGAGGCCTATTGAGAATGGTTCGCATGTTCAACAAAGATGCATCAACATGATTCAACTATTAGAAGAATCCGGTCAAAACTGATTGTTTCCTTTTCTTTTATTTCTAGAACTTTTCTTGTATTGATCAGCCAAATTAAAGGGCTGATTGTTTCTTTTTGTTTTGTTTCTATTTCTAGAACTTCGCTTGTATTGATCAGCCAAATTAAGGGGTTGATTGTTTCCTTTTGTTTTGTTTCTATTTCTTAAACTTTCCTTGTAGGAACTTTCCTTATATTTTTTTTAGCCTATAAATAGGTGTCTAATGGAATAGAAGGGATATAGTTTACAGATAATTCGTGAGTTTATTCTCTTTGGTTCTTTGAAGAAACTATCGAACTTATCGAAATTCTTCCGTGGCATTCATCATCGACTTATCAAACGGCTTCCCACTATTGTTTGTGGCGTCTTCCTTATTTCAAGGTTCTTGCTTTACATTAAACAATGGGTTGAGATCAATTATACCGAGATTCTTATTTTTTTATTGAAGCAACAGGTCGAGGTCTCCCATCCAAACCTGATCGAGAACGTTCTTGGATTCTCTTTCTGTTCTACGGTTCTCATTATTCTTTACGGGGTTCGCATCATCTGGTATCAGAGCAAAAGATTTTTCATCTCAGGTTTGCCTATCCCATTTAAATTTAGTTTCCTTCTCTTATCTAGCCGAATTTCTTTCTTTTACCCCATTCGAAATCTTGTTCTGTTATTAACGAAAGAAAGAATCTGAAGAAAAAAGGGATAAAAAAAAAAAGAATCCGAAAAGAAAAAAAAGAAAAAAAAGGGGTCTAAAAAAAAAGGGTAAAAAAAAAAAGAGTAAAAAGATTCGTTTTTTTTTCGTTTGTTTCCAATAGGCCCGAAAATCACCTCACCCCAAAGACCAAAAAAATTTTTGTGGAAATTTTACTGAACTATACTTTGAAAATCTAATCACCCATATCCCTTGTTTTCTTACCTTTTGAACCTGAATTCTCTTGGTGAGTTCTTAGTGAATTTTTGCTAGAATTTTGAATATTGTTCGAATAGTTTCAAAAGAACTGAAAGAGGATTATCGAGTGGAAAAAGGCAAGAGTGGTGAGCATATTAGAGGGTAAAAACTAATTAAACTAAGTGAAATACGAGTGGAATAGAGTGAATTATTCTTTGAGTGAAACACGTGAGGGAGTGTGTGAGGTCTTTTTTTTTTCCTAACTTTGATTTGCAGCAATCATGTCTCACAATTGTGAAAAGAGCATTGCCGAAGGTGCTATAGGGATGGCTGACCCAAAGTAGCTCATGGAGGCCATGATGAGTTAGATGAGGAGTGTGATGAGGTTAGAATTGGAGCAAGTACATGAGCGAATTGATCGGATGGAGAATACACATTTGGAACAGCCACAAAACACTCATAAGGTGCATAGGACGGAAAGAGTTCAATATCGGGGAGTGAGAGATGATGATGGAGAGTATTATGGGGCTGGTTTTGATGAAGAAGAAGATCGGGGCGGGCATCCCAGCCGTGTCATACGCCCCCGAACCGCACTGTCCGTCCACCCGAGCCGGCATGGCACGATGCGCAGGCAGCCCCGACCGTGCCATCCGGCCCGAAACAGACCGTCCATCTTCCCGAACCCACACGGCACGGTGCGCGGGCAGCCCCGGTCGTGCCTTCCCCCCCAACGTGACCGTCTCTCTGCCCGAACCCGCACGACACAGTGCACTGGTAGTCCCGCCCATGCCATCCGCCCCGAACCGGACCGTTCATCACGGCATGGTGAGCGGCAGTCCCGGCTGAGCTATCCGCCCCGAACCGGACCGTCTGTCTACCCGAACCCGCATGGCACGTGCGCGAGCAGCCCCTTGCCATGCCATCCGCCCCGAATCGGTCCGTCTGTCCACCTGACCCTGCAAGGCACAGTGCGCGGGCAGTCCCGACCGCCCCGAAATGGACCGTCCATATGCCCGAACTCGCACGGCCCTGTGTGCGAGTAGCCCCGTCCATGCCATCTGCCCTGAATCGGACTGTCCGCCCGTAGTGCCCTCCACCCCGAACCGGACCGTCTGCCCGCCCAAATGCACAAGGCACGGTGTGCGGGTAGTCCCGACTGCCCCGAATTGGACCGTCTGTCCACCGAATCCCATAGGGCACGATACGCGAGCAGCCCCGGCCCTGCCATCCGCTCCGAGCCGGTCCGTCCGCTCGCCCGAACCTGCAAGGCTCGGTGCATGGGCAGTCCAGACTACCCAAACTGGACCATCTGTACGCTCGAACCCGCATGTCACTATGCGCGGGCGGCCTTGTCCATGCCATCCGCCCCGAACCGACCATCTACGGGCCCGAATCCGCATGGCATGGTGCACGAGCAGTGCCATCCGCCCCGAACTAGACCGTCTGCACGCTCGAATCCGCACAACGCGATGCGCAGGCAGTCCAGAGCGCCTCGAATCGGACCGTCCGTCCACCTAATCCTGCATGGTACGGTGTGCGGGCCGCCCCATCCATGCCATCCGCCCCCAATCGATCCGTCCGTCCGCCCGAACCCGCAAGGCACGGTGCACGGTCAGTCCCGACCGCCCCGAACTGGACTGTCCGACCACCCGAACCCGCAAGGCACGGTGCGCGGGCCATCCCGACTGCCCTGAACTGGACCGTCCGTCTGCCCGAACAATCACGGTACTGTGCACGGGCAGTCAATTCTGAAATATCCAACCCGAACTGGACTGTCCTTCCAACCGAACTAGCACGGCACGGTGCGAGGATAGTCCCGGCTGAGCCATCCGCCCCGAACCGGACCGGCCGTCCGTCCGAACCCGCACGGCATTGTGCGTGGGTAGCCCCGCCCCGAACTGGACCGTCTGCCCCCACGAACTGGCACGACATGGGGTGTAAGCAATCCCGTCCACCCCAAACCGAGCAATCTGTCCATCCGAGCCGGCAAGGCACAGTACGCGGGCATTCCTGGCCGGGCCATCCTCATTGAACCGGACTGTCAATCGCGCATACAGCACGACACGGTGAGCAGGCAGTACCGTCCGTACCATCCGCCCCGAACCGGGCCGTCAGTCGGCCTGAACCCGCACGGAACAGTGCGCTGGGAGTCCCGGTCGTGCCATCGGCCCCGAATCGGACCGTCCGTACGCAGGCAGTCTTGGCTTTGCCATCCGCCCCCACCAAACCGTTCGTACACCTGAACCCACACGGCACGGTGCGCGGGCATGGCCATCTGCCCTGAACTGAACCATCCGCCCACCCGAATGCACACGGCACGGTGCTCGAGCAGTCCCGGCCAACCAGACCGGTCCGTCCGTCCGCCCAAACCTGCAAGACACGGTGTGCGGGCACTCCCGACCACCACGAACTGGACCGTCCGCCCGCCTGAACCCGCAAGGCACGGTGCCGGAACATCCGTCCGCTCCGAACCGGACCATCCGTCCGCCCAAACCCGCATGACACGGTGTGCGGGCGGTTCCTGCCTTGCCATCCATCACGAAACGGGTCGTCCGTCCACCGAAACCCGCATGGAACGGTGCGTGAGCATGGCCATATGCCCCAAATCGAACCTTCCATATGCCGGAACGTGCATGGCACGGTGCGCGGGCAGTCCCGACTGCCCCGAACCGGTCCGTCCGTCTGCACAAACTCGCAAGGCATGGTGCACGGGCTGTCCTGACCACCCTGAACTGGACCGTTCGTCTGCCCGAACGGCGGTTCCTGCCATGCCATCCTCTTCGAACCGGGCCGTCCGTCCATCGGAACTTGGACAGCACGCATGGCATGGTGCACGGGTAGTCCCGACCGCCCCGAACCGGACCGTCTGTCTGCCTGAAGCCGCACGACACTTTGCACGGACAGTCCCGGCCGCCCTAAATAGGACCGTCCGTCTGCCCGAGCCTGCACGACATGGTGCGCGGTAATCTTGGCCGCTCCGAACTGGTACGTTCGTCAGCCTGAACGCGCACGGCACAGTGCACTGGCAGTCCACCCTAACCGGTCTGTCCGTCCGCAGTGTTGACCATCCCAAACCGGTCTGTCCGTCCACCCTAACACGCAAAGCATGGGGCACAGGCAGTCCTGCTCGCACTGAACCAGACCGTCTGTCCACCTGAACCCGCACGTAACGGTGCACGGATGGTCCCGGCCGTGCCATCCACCCCGAACCGGGCCGTCCATCTGTCGTAACCCGCACGGCGTGGTGCATGGGCATGGCCATCCGCCTCAAACCGAACCATCCGTATGCCCGAACGTGCACGACACAGTGCGCGGGCATGGCCATCCTCCCCGAATTGAACCGTCTGTCCGCCCAATCGCAACTAGCACGGTGCGCGGGCAGTCTCGGCCGCCCTGGACTAGTCCGTCCGACCTCTCGAACCCGCAAGGCCCGGTGCGCGGGCTATCCCGACCACCCAGAACTGGACCATCCGTCCACCGGTACCCGCACAACAAGGTGCGCGGGCATGGCCATCCGCCCCGAATCGAACCGTCCATACGCCCGAACCTGCATGGCACGGTGCACGAGCATGGCTGTCTGCCCCGAACCGAACTGTCCGTCCGCTCGAACGTGCACGGCATGGTGTACGGGCAGCTCCGGCCGCCCCGAACCACTCTGTCGGTCTATTTGAACCGGCAAGGCACGGTGCGAAGGCGGTCTCGGCCACCCCGAACCGGTCCGTCTGTATGCCCAAACCTGCACGGGACGGTACGCGGGCATTCCCGACCACCCCAAACAGGTTCGTTCGTCTGCCGGAACATGCAAGGCACGGTACACGGGCAGTCCCGACCGCCCCAAACTGGACCGTTCGTGTGCCCTAACCGACATGGCATGGTACACGGGCAGTCCCGGCCACCACGAATAGGTTCGTCCATTCGCCCGAACACGCTCGGCACTGTGCGTGAGCAGTCCCGACCGCCCCGAACCGGACCATTCGTCCGCCCCAACTTGCACGGTACGGTGCGCAAGCGGTCCTGGCAGTGCCATCCACTCCGAACTGGGCTGTCCATCCACTAGAACCCGCATGGCATGGTGCCCGCGCATGGCCATCGGCCCTGAATCAAACCGTCTGTATGCCTGAACCTGCACCGCACGGTGCACGGGCATGGCCATCCTCCCCGAACCGAGCCATCCGTCCACCTGAACGTGCACGGAACGGTGTGCAGGTAGTCCCTGCCTCCCCAAACTGGCCACCCGAACCGGACTGTCCGTCAGCCATAACCCGCACGACACGTTGAGTGGGCAATCCACGTTGCCCCGGGACCAGACCGTCTGTTCACCCAAACCCGCATGGCAAGGTGCGGGAGAGTGAAACAGAATCCGTCTGAGTTTTTTTTTGGCATCCCCTTGGGGCTCAGCCTTTCGGTATGCCCTTGTCGTGCCAGACACTGCGAACCATCTTGTCGCTGGACCAGAACCTGTATCGTGTAGTGCGCGAGCTGTTCTGGCCATGCCAGGCGCCCCAAACTGGACCTGGCACTGGCACGGAACCCCCTATGCGAGTGGGTGGGATGGTGAATGAGAGTGATGCAGTGGCCCTGAATAGCCCTGTGCTCTGGCCAGGTGGGGTGAGAGCGCCGCCACCCAAGTCCCGGGTGCGGAAGAGAGAATCAAATCCGTCCGAATTTTTTGTCCAACCCCTTGGGGCTCGTGGGCTGCAGAGGGGATGTGCTGGTGGAGGGATGAATCTGTGCAACGAGGTGCTGGATCATAGTGGATCATGGCAGCAAGGCCACTCTGAATGCCCTATCGCGTATTTAAGTCGTCCGCAAAGGATTCAGCCCACGCCGACCATTTGGAATTCACTCCAAGGGGGCCTGGCAGCGTGTCTGCTGCGCAGGTCGTGGCCTTCAACATGTGCCTGTGGGGGCACAACGTTGCTATGAAAGCTTGGCTGCCACAAACCAGTTATCCCAGTGGTAACTTTTCTGACACCTCTAGCTTCAAATTCCGAAGGTCTACAAGATCGATAGTCCACGCTTTCACGGTTCGTATTTGTACTGGAAATCAAAATCAAACAAGCTTTTACCCTTTTGTTCCACACGAGATTTATGTTCTCGTTGAGCTCATCTTAGGATACCTGCGTTATCTTTTAATAGATGTGTCGCCCCAGCCAAACTCCCCACCTGACAATGCCTTTCGCCCGGATCGGCCCACGTAGAGCAT